>CM033799.1:34244038-34726610 GCA_019656835.1 Rhododendron ovatum
CTTTGATACCAATAGGCGCACAATAAAATGACACGTCTAAAACTCCAGCAGTGGATAAAACTTGCCTTTACTATATTTTGCTATTAGTGAATGCAGTAGAGTAACGATGCTGTTGATAAGCCATTAGCCAGTTCCACCTAAGAGAGGGAGAAGACTTACCCAAGCCTGTAAAAAGCATGACCGTGAGCAAGCAGCAACAGCTGCAGAAACTATTCTCGCAGCACGAGTGTTCTCAAGACCAATGTTATCAGCAAGCCCAGCAACGAATTGCCGAGCATCCTCTCCATCTATCTGAACAGAAGTAGAGTGATTTTGCACTCTGGAAAAAACAGAATCGCATTACAACTACAAAAAAAAGTATGCTCTCGTGAAGCATAACAAGCAACAACTGGAGACGTTTATGCATACATGTTAAGAAGTACCTGCCACAACGATCGAAAACAAAATGAACAGATGCACGGTAAAAAGAATCGCGTCCATTGGTTGTGTCAAACGACACCCTCGCTCCAGATGTCCTGCATAACCGACGGAACTGCTCACCGACAAGGGTATACAGAAAACAGTGCATTAGCAAAGAGTGACCTGTTCCGCAAATAAGGTACTCTTGTGATGTCGAGCAATGAACTTGATCTCCAATATATACCGTACAATCCCACTGGAGAAATGTAAAATTTAACATTTTCAAGTACTACATTTTTTGGAAATGGGTATACTCGGGACAAAGGATATTAAACCTCCCCTTAATACGCGGGGTCATGGACTCTATTGTCGCTTAGGATCCCCTTTCTGATGCTTCATAGCAATGTCTTTCTAGTTTGTTCCCTTCCCAAATGTTCACAAGGTTGACAACACGAAATATGTGCATCAATGATAATTTGCACAGCTATTCATCCCACACCAAAAAAAAAAAAATTGATAAGTTCATCCCACAAAAATGCACATGATATAAAATGAAAAGAAGGTGAGATCAACGAGATACAACTCTGTTAGTGTCTTCTGATAAACTAAGAAACAAGGCAATGGACGCGGGACAAGTAAGTAAGGAACGACAAGACACAGACACGCAGACATGTCAAGTTCCCACAATTAGGACATCGACTCGTTGGGTACACATTGAACAAAATAATAAATATACAGCTACTAACAGAATTAACAAACATATCAGTTCTATCTAATTAGTGATTAAATCAGTACAACACAAAAAATTTCAGTGATATGAAGATATGAAAAACCAACAATATCAAATAAATACTCAAAAACTAACCACCAATAGCAATTTGACCATCTCCCAACTTTGAAAATTGCATTCTGACCTACCATCAGTGTCCCCAGAGTGTCCTCAATTTATCTTCAACATATGCTCAATGTGTCCTGTCGTGTCCCTAGGCCTGGTGTGTTCCTATCGTGTCCGACTCTTAAAATATCATTAGGAAATGGAAACACATTTGAGCGTGTCTAACATGTCCAGAGAGTCGGCAGAGACACTGAGGCATGAAGCAGATTGACGTGTATCTATGTAGCACAGACACTTCATCAGAGGCAACGGAACCGCGTTGGAGACTCTTTGGACACAAACACGTGTGCACGAGCATACAAGACACTGAAAAAGGACACGCAGGCCCACTAGACAGCTTCTCCGCACCATTAGTTAGCATGGATTAATGGACTTGTTAAAGGTAATAGACTTGTTATTATGTTCGTAGTCTTATTTTTCTCAAATGCCTGCTAAAGATGATAGACTTGTTTCTTTTGAGTTTTGCTTCCCGGATAATTTTTGGCTTGGATATGTTTATCCACCTGCAGAGGTATTATATTTGGATCCACCCCTCCCCAATCCAAATTATACCCGGCGCCAGTTTTCTGCCCCTTCCTTGCATGCACGCGCGCGCGCGCACACACACAGAGAGATGAGAAGAAGAAGAACATGTCGACAACGAACTGGATGATAAGATGTTTGTATACAAGACTACAAAATCAGATCTTGGTTTGACTTAACTCAACGAACCCGACAAAAGATTGAGTTCCTGTTGACAGTTGACTACATAGAATTGTGCAAAGTAGGATTTGGTCTAACCAAGAATGGGTCAACCAGAAATCAAAAACCTAAAATCGAAGGATTAACCAACAAACGACAATGGAAAATAAAGTTTAATATTGGAATGGAATGGAGGCTCTGATTTTGGGTTTCTGATATCAATATTGGAGTTTATTCAGATTATAAGAGAGACAAGAAATAGATTTTGGATCAAAGAGTGGGTTTGGATATAGGGTGGGTTTTTTTTTTTATTATCTGATTGGATTTGTTTAATAGAGAGAGAATTTGTTTGTTTGATTTGGGAAAAATAGGAATTTTGTACCATTGTACTCTATCCACCCCTAATATCCACTACTAAACAAACCAAGTAACTTTTAATTCCCCCTTCTACAACAATCTCTCCTCATATCATATCCCCCTCTTTATCCTCCTCTTATTTTACCCCCCTTCCCCCCTCCGAAACTTTAACCTCTACCAAACGTTATGTTCTAGCTTCAACTGTACCTCAGCTTCTTGCTATTTTCTCGCATTTCACTGCTGGTCTGTTGTGTTTTAGTGTGGTTTGATGCTGCTGTAGCAGTCAAGCAACAACTGCAGGTTTTCTTGCCACATCAATGTGTCTGGCACTAACTTCCAAAGGACATGCAGACACTTTTCGGACTCTTGCGCTTCCGATCATCCAACAAGTGACTTTTTTTTATCAGTCCAATCAGTGACTTAGGTCTAGGGAACCATCCATATTACTACCACAGCATGCAATAATGAGAAATCAAAATCAAAGCACCTTAAACTTACGAACCCCACCATCTCCTGAGAAGAATCTCATTAAAGAATCACAAACGAACACAAAAAAAAAAAAAAAACTAAATGAACATGTACAGGTATACTTAGAGCACCTAGATTAGTTGTTGAAGTATTAGGCATGGATTTTACCCTTATGAGTCATGTTTTATCCAAAGAACCATATGCTTATGACTCATGCTTAGACAATGAAAAAACAAATGAGGTAGGAATTAACAAACAACAAGTTGTTATATGCACGGATATAAATGACAACCGTGTTGAACAAAGTAGCACTCACTTGAATAATATCATCCTCCAAGATGTCCTTTCCGCCTATTCTGTAGTCCATGATTGCTGGAAATCAAGTTGATACACTGTGATTTGATGACGAAAAACCATGACCATAACATTACAATTAATTTGAAAAACACATACTGGTACCTAAATGAAACACAATAACTATAAGACCGCAATAATTATAAGACCATATTTGCATTTCTATTGCAAATATGGAAAAGTCTTTTATCCTATGTGATGCAGATGCTGGAGTGCAATTTTGTTCACCTCCCTCCTTGAGGGTGAACATTACCCTACCTCTTATTGGTTGAAATGGTGTGGGTCTCACCCCTGCAATACACTTTTTGGTAAGCATAACATCTCTTTGTGGTGGAATCCACATCATTTCAACCAATAGGAAGGAGGGTAATGTTCACCCTCTTAAGTGGAGGGTGAACAAAATTAAACTCCAGATGGTGTAATGAACTTTCTTCTTACAAATGAATAACTGCTTATAGCCTTATCTTCTATGCATCTTTAATTGCCAACAATACATTAGAAGTACACTATCATAAAATTAACAGTGACGGGCAAATGTGATATAGACTCCCACTATTAACCATTGTATTTTTAACAATCGCTTCGTGCGGCATGCTACCAGGCACCAGCATTCAATATATCAGAATTCAATGTCCCAGAGTAATTCCTGTGGTTATCTAGGCCGGATTTCAAGACCATAGTTGGAAATTGGAATTGCTCCTTTGAATCCCTTTCAAACCAACAGAAGCCGGTTCTCAATAAAGATGGATACCAAATAAAAATAGAGACACAGGTACAAATGTCTGGCTTATATCCTTGGTAATCCACAATTTTAGACGGAAATTTTAACAATCTATGATCAAAATCATTAAATCAAAGCCAAGACTTGTGAGGTGATCAAAACAAATGATGTCATGTCTAGATCTGATAAACTTGTGAGGTGATCAAAACAAATGATGTCATGTCTAGAGCTGATAAACACACCGAAAGAGCCGAACAGCTGGTTGTCCATGCTTGGTTTGAAAACTTAACAAGCTTTAAAAACATGTTGAAGCTTGGCCTATTTATGAGAAGAACCGATCCAAAACGAGCTTTAATCGAGCCGATCGCAAACCGATCTCGAGTAGGTTGAACTTTTTAACAATCACAAGTTGAACGAGCAGTAGTACATTCAAGCTTGGCTTGAAAGCTTAATGAGCTTTAAAAACACATTCAAGCTTGGTTTGTTCATGTAACAAACCGATCACAAACGAGATTTTAACTAGCCAACTCGAGATCAAACGGTTTGGTTCATTTATTGGCCCTAGTCATGTGATCACTAAATTTTAGCAAATTAGTAAACAGAACAGAGGCTTTCATCATAAACATTATAACAAAGGAGACAACAAATGAACGAAAACAAAAAATAACATCAGTATACGAAACCTCGAATTAATCTGCTGGCCATCCTCTGATACTGCTCCTTTTCATCGATTAAAACAGGAGGCGGTAACGAAACCGGCCACCAACTCGGCAACATCTCCTCCTCCACCCTCCTAGCCCTACTCTCCCACATCTCCTCTGACCCAACAGCCCAAACCACTGCCGGAGAATTTTCCAAAACCCTAATTTCACCATCATGTGCATCTCTCCTGGTGGCAACAACTACTTCTCTTCCCCCAAGACTCCTATCCCTCCTCCTCACCACCCTACTTCTATTCCCAAACCCCATTTTACCCCAAAACCCTAACCCTAATTTCACCAAAACCACAATTACGAAACTGCAAGCAACCAAACCGCCCACGAATCGAAGCGTGGAGGGACGGCACGAGATTACAACCCCCCGGTCGGCGTCTAGAGCGATCAAGGTCGTCAGGTCTTCCAGGGCTTCGTTACCGGACCGAACGAATCCGTCCAACGCCTTTCTAATAACAGGCGGCGATGAGGGTTTGTTGGAGAAGGGTTGGAAGTTGATGGCTATCTGGAGCTTCTCGTCGGCGGAGGGCGAAGTAGGTTTGGGTTGGGTGGGATTTTTCGGGGTTTTCCGGCGGCGGTGGTGGCGGCGGAGGGAACAAGAGACGGTGGAGGTCTGACTGGGGTTACGGCGATATGGGTATTTATTAGGGTGTGGAATGGAGGATAGGAATGAATTGAGAGAGTAATAGTAGTAGTAATTCATTGAGGCAAGGTTTTGCTGATTGTTTTGATGGTTGTTGGGATCTTGTGTTTGTGGAGTACGAGTGTTGTGTTTTCTTTGTTCAGTATTGCTATGGCTGGCTGTGCCTCTCTGTACACGTAAAGAGAGAGTCTCCGGCAGGAGAAGGTATATTTGGAATTTTGGTAGAAGAAAAAATAGTTTTTGAAATGAGATTTAATTTTCTAGTCCATTTTTTTATTTTTAAAATTTATAAGGGCTATTAATTATTTTAAAATCCACTACGTCTATTTTAACAAACACATAATTTTATACTAATAAAAAATTATTGAAAAATTTTCATATTATCTCCCGACCTTTCACGCAAATTACACATAGACAACTGACATTAACAAAACATCACATAAACACCTGACATATCAAAGAACTCATCAATTACACCACTGCCGTCATCTTCCATCCAAAAACAAACGGAAACATATTTCTCTCTCTAATTTTGCTACCAAACAGATTTTTTTTGCACAGAATTCTCTACAATTTTTTGTGAGGCCTATTTTTGGATCCCACACAAATGATTCAATCCGTTTATTAGTTCTAAAATATTTTTTCGAGCGATCTTTCGAAAATCAGCTCCATCCAATAAAGGTAAGTGTTTGATCCAAACTTTTACTACTTCTTATTCAAAATTTCAGATTAAGATTCTGAATAAAAAGTTGTAAGATTGGATCAAATACTTACATGTATGCAATGGAGCTGATTTTTTACATCATGCAAAAAATAATTTTAAAATTAATGAACGGATCGGATCGTCTTTCGGAATCCAAAAGCGAGCCCCACAAAAAATCTATGTAATACTACGGGTGAGTTTGGATAAAAAAAAGTTAACTTTTTTTGTATTTATTAAAAAAACCGCATTTGTTAGGTTTGGGTCAAACCATTACTTATTGATTCATCTTGATAAGAGAAATTAAAAAGGTATAAAATTTTGATCGAAACTCCTAATTTTTTGACAGTTTTTTGACTTATTTTTTTGTGTCCTCATTCAAAATATTATGAGTTTCAATAAAAAAAAATTATACTTTTTTCATTTATTTCATCAAGATAAATCAATAAGTCATAAAAATCTGACCCAAAAGTAGACACTTAACTTTTTTTTATCCAAACCCATGTCTTAGTATTACACAGATTTTGTGTGGGGTCCACTTTTAGGTGATCCGATACATTCATTAATTTTAAAATATTTTTTTGCTGGACCCCGTAAAAAATCAGCTCCATCGGATAAATATAAGTGTATCCAATCTTATAATTATTGATTCAGAATTTTAAATTAAAAATTGTTAAGATTGGATCAAACATTTACAGTCATCCGATGGAGCTAATTATTTACAAATCGCTTGAAAAAATATTTTAGAACTAATAAACGGATCAGATCATTTGTGTGGGATTCAAAAATGGGCTCCACAAAAATATGTGCAAAAAAATCTGTTTGGTAGCAAAACTGGAGAAAGAAACATAATTTCCATTTATTTTTGGAAGGAGGTTGACGGCAGGAGTTTAATTGATGAGCTTTTTAATATGTCAGGTGTTTATGTGATGTTTCGCTAAGGTCAGGTGGCTATTTGTAATTTGCGTAAAAGCTCAGGTGCTATTATAAAAAATTTCCCAAATTATTTATGGGCGCCGCTATTCGTAGCCCTTTATTTTCTCCCGTAGCCCACTACATTTCGGTAAATGGTTGTTGAAAATCAAAAATAACATTTCGGTAAATTGCTGTTGAAAACAAGATTATATTTCGGTAACTACATGTCGAAAATATGTTCAACTTTCGGTAAACAACTGCCGAACATGCATTTTCGGTAAACATCTGTTGAAAAAAATATTATATTTCGGTAATTGGATGCTGAAAATATATCTCAATTTCGGTAACTAATTGTCGAGTATAATTGAAAATTTTTAACGGGCTATGAGAGTAAATAGAGGGCTGCGAATAGCAGCGCCCTTATTTATTCCTCCCACCACCACATCTCGCTGGAAAAGTTGATAGTGCCGGAAGTTCCACCAGAAATTGGTCGACGCCGGCGGTTCACCGGGAAAATCGTCGGCGTGCTGGAGTTGATTGTTCGCGACCGACGTCGGAGTTGATGACCAGAAATGGTAACCGGTGAAAAAGAACATGTTGATCGATTGACAAGAAGATGTTGACTAATGATTGTGATTATTTAATAAAAAATTAAAAATAAAATGATGGTGAAAATAATGACAGATATGGTTACCTTGGGAATCTAGATTGTGTATATGCTAATTAATAACATCAACAAATAATGCATAGTCTCCTATTAGTCTTATTAATTTATTTTTGTATTCCAATCGAGCAATGCTCACATCTCTCAACCACACCCCTCACATATATGTGTGGACAAAAAAAAATATGTGAGGGGTGTGGTTGATATGTGTGACAATAGCATTAATGTAAGCGAAATAATGTCGTTGTCCCAAATTGCTGTGTTTATTTTCTTTTTTGAACTTTTTAAAAAATTATTTATATTTCATAATCTCTAATATTTTTTATGATTTCAAAATTTTTATTTAACAAAATTAATTAAGATCTACTATCAAACAAGATTCGTATTAAATTTTTAAAATATTATAAATTAAAAGATATATACAAATTTTTCAAAGGTCCCAAAAAGAAAATAGAGACAATAATTTCGGACGGAGGGAGTAATTAACTCTGATCTTGCTAAATTGGACCACGGGACCAAAACTTGATGGTTGAACTTTTTGTGAAGACCTGCTCTTTTTTTCTTTTTCTTTTTTTGCTTAAAAAAATGATTTTGTCACTTTCATTTTCTCTAACGGCACTTCATTTCTTTCACAAAACAAATTGTTTGAAACTTAGGATCCATTTGATTAACGAGATAATCGTAGAAAGTGCAAGAAAGAGAAAAAAAAATGGTGTTCACCTAGTAAGAGTGTCCTGGAAAATGGTATAAAACAAAATTTCCCATACAACTTAGGGTCTGTTTGATTAGCGAGATAATGGTAGAAAGTGCAAGAAGGAGAAAATATATATACTTTTTTGGTGTTCACCTAGCTAAAGTGTCCTAGAAGATGGTAGAAAATAAACTTTCTCGTACAACCCTATAAAGCTAGAGAGTTGGCTTGCTTTTTCTCACAAAAAGTGCAGGTAAATTTTATTTTCTTGTAAGAATCAACAACAATTACTCTAATTTTCCTATTTTCTTGCAAAATCTTCATCCTAATCAAATGGATGTGAGAAAAAAAATACTATTTATTTTCTTTTACTTCACTTTCTCGTATTTTCACTTTTCATTATATTTTTCTCGTTAATCAAATAGACTCTTAGGGAAAGTGATGGAAAGTGAGGGAGGAAAATTGAGAGAAAAATTTCATTATTCACAAAATTTTGAATTCTTTATTTTCTCTCCCCTTTCTCTCTAATCCAAACAATTAGAGTGAGAGGGAAAGGGAAAGTGGGGAAGGATAGAGACTGGCCTTGGTGAGGGGAGGGTGGGCAAGGGAACAACGGGAGGAACCCTAGAATCTTCGGCTATGGAGACAGCACCCATCGTCTTTGTTGTAGCTGAAGATATTGTGTGTGTTTCCCCTTGGGATTGTTGAGGTTATTGGAAGGAAGTTTCGCTGCTGAAGTGAGAGATAGATTTATAGTGTTTCAAGTTCCACCACCATTTTCGACAGCGATTTGAGGCTCAGTGGTGTAGTGAGGTCGGTAGGCACTCTGAGCCTGACACTTGAAAGCAACAGGTCTATATTCCTTTCTATATTTTGAATACGTTCCGACAACAACAATGTAAATGTTTTATTTCTTCTTGTTTGTTTTGTTTTTTATTTGTTTCTTTATTTTTTTTCCAGGCCCAGGCAAGGGTGGCTTTGGAACGAAATTTTTGTGTGCACAAACATTATGTGCACAACAATTTTTCTGAATATGGCTAGGAGGACTCAAACTTAGGCCTTGTCCATCTGGGATTCGATATTTACCTGTTGATCCACAAACCACCCATCTGGTGAGATCGAACTTAAAACCTCCTATAAAAATCCTCAAGTTATGACCATTGAGCTAGTGCTTGGTTTAATCTATGTAGAACTTTATGTAGATTTATTTTTTTTATTGTTTATTTTTTTGGTTCGATGATTAGGGGTTCGTCCGGGCCAACTTCTGTGCACCTCAACTATTTCCCTCTTCAGCCCGATCAAGACAGAGGCCATCCAAGCTAGAATTAGGGAATTCACAAGAGAGATTCCTATTGACCAGTAAAGTGGTTGGACTAGGGATTCACTAAGGTAGTACATTGGATGGTTGCTCCTTGTGTCTAACTACATCAGTAATAATGTGGTTCCTTTGGAGGGCAAAGGTATTCAAAAGCTTAATGTCTTGTTTGTTTTATTTTTTGAAAAGCATTTTTCAAAAGATTCTCCTCACTTTCAATCATTTCTCTCTTTATCTCTCTTCACTTATTACCCCTACTATTCTCATAATTTTTTTTTTTAAAACTCTTCCAAACAAAACATAAACTATAAATATTGCGCAATATTCGTTTTTGGAAATCTGGTCCATCTCATCATTTTATGTATAGATTGCTAGAACTTTAGAGACATCCAATCCAAAATCAAAATGGCTTGTGTTTTTTGATGAATATTTCTCATATCCGTCATGATATATTCTCATCTCATCTTCCATTGGATATTTGTTGAACATTTTTAAATGTAAGTAATTTCTTAACAAAACTTTCATATTTATTGAGCTCATCTGACCATTATCCTGTCACTGGCTCAACCAATCACTTGTTTGGAATGCCAAACTAAGAACTACTTACTTTTCCCAATGGCTAAAATATGTATTTGTCCCTTAAACAATTTAATTTTTGTTAACTTCTCCCTACAACTATTAATTGCACACACTTGCCCCTTAAACTACCATTCCGTTACTTACTCAGGACAAAACCACTTTCCATCCAAGACATGGATAGGAAATCCATAACTAGGGTACTTTTTATGTTAAATAATGTCAAATACCTATTTTGCACTTCGTCCTTTTATCCTCTGTCCTCTTCTCTTTATCCCCCTTTCTCAGTTGCGGCCTCGCTCACATGGCCGTCACTCCTCTTGACCTCGTCAAAGCGCAAACCCACCGTCTCACCCATCTCTCTGTGACACACGCACAAACCCAGTTGGGATTTCCAATTACAAACCCAACATGAACAAACTCAGTTGTTGTCCTCTGCTGATGTGATGTCCGTCAACTTCGATTCTGTCGTCCTCTGGCTTTGTTGGTGGTGTGTGGGAAGGGGTTTTTTTGGTAAAAGAGAGGAGAAACAATTCGGCGTTCGGCGTCCGAATATCGAAATGCCACCACTCTGATTGTCCCTTGAAGATGCAGAATGTGTTTTGATTCAGGTAACAAAGAGGAGAAAAATGGGTTTCAATTTTGGTAACCATAGTCGATTTAGCACAATTTGATCGTGATATTGTTTCCATTTGATCATGATATTGTTTTGATGTGTACTCGTTGGGTTTTGAAAAATCAATTGGGGAAGCCACTCCAAATGGTTTGGAAATTGAATTTGTTTGGTTTTTTTTGGAGTGTTTAGTGGAGTAGCTGGAAATGGAGTGAGTTTGATGCTGGTGTAGTGAGAGAGAACCAGAGGAGCCGGTGACTTTGTACGTTGCGCATTACCGTGCAAAGAAAGGAGGCTAGGAAGTAAAAGACTTTATTACCCTTTGTTGTGGGTTTTCCATCCATGTCTCGGATGGAATGTTGGTTTTGTCCTTAATTAAGTAACAGAATAGTAGTTTAAGGGGCAATTGTGTGCAATTGATAGTTGAAGGGGGAAGTAAACAAAAATTATATAGTTTAAGGGGCAAGTACATATTTTGCTTAGCCATTGAATTGAGTGGTTGAGATTGGGTGTCAAAATAGGTGTGAGCAAAACCGGCCCCTTATTAATAAGCGTTTCTTGATTGATTTTTGTACTAGCTCAAATTAACCGACACCTTTGCCGAACGCTCGAGCCCCTCGGGGCTCATAGGCCTTGGCGACGGGGTGTTCGATGGTTCTACCGAGCACAACCTTGCCGAAGGTTGCTACTCATTTATAAGGGATGCAACCCTTGGCACAGATCAAGGAACTCTTGCCAAACGAAGGACGTTGGGGTGTTTGCAGTCAGTTGTGCCATCAGGTTCGGCAAAGCTCTCCCACGTGATTAAAGAACACGTGGCCTATCAAGATAACGACCTTATTTAATATGTTGGCCTTAAGATGGTTGGGGCACACACCGCACATGCCCACGCGATGACAGCTCACCCACGTGCATCAGTAACTACCTTATCCATTGCGTCTAAAGTGACGTCAGCCGAAGCAGTTATCAAGCTTGCGTGGCATGTGACCATACTTGGGGAACAAGTCAAGCCGCCTCTATAAAAAGGAAGGGATGAGACCAAAGAAAGGTATGCCACTTCTCTCACTAGAAACCCTAATCCTTCTTTTCTCATTCCTTCACTTTCTAACTAGATCGTCCAAGGGCCATTCCAGTTACCTATTCCAGTTATCAACCAGAATCACCTTTAGTCGTGCATTACAAGTCCAGGCTAGGGCTACCCAGATGCTAGACAGAGGGTCGGACAAAGAGGACCAAATCTAGATCGACAACCCCACAATTTTTTCAAAAGATACGAAGATTCCTATCTTATAAATGAACTTTGGAATTTTTGATTATCATTATCTGAGTGGTCAATACTAGTGGGAGTATGTTAGGTTGAAAGATTAATTCATTTTAGTAACAGGGTGAATTACATTGTTCCATATGGAGAGTTCATATTCTATCTTCAGTTAGAGAGGCGTAGGAAATTCACTCACTAGCTTGGGCTGCGATGGCAGCACAAATGGATAATTTGCTGGAGGATATAAAGTTTACATCACCCTTCTATTCCATTTTTGTCTTCTTTTTTTTGAATCGAACCATTAGCGCCTTGTTACAGTTAAAATATTGTATGTAGAGCCTTTTAGAATCACAACCGATAAATTAGACTCATATGCATTGGGCCAGTAATGACATGGTATATGCATTGGGTAGAATACTAGATCTCTTTATGGAAGGTTGCAGTTACTTAAAGCTTAGCTTTCTGTTACCTTGCTGATTACAGGTTAATCTTTAAGGGTTGATGTGGTTTTCTTGCATATATTTGACAAAGTCTATAAATGTTGCTCCAACATTTGCTAACAATTATGCTATTAGTCATAATTTGTTGCATGTCTGACTTTGTCGTGATATTTTGAAGTGCCTTCCCACAAGTAATATGGATGCCTCGACTGCGCTTACTGGAAGTTTGGAGTTCGCTTGTTCTAACTTGGAAGACGACTGCCTTACTACGATTAAGATAGATGAGGTCAGGTCCATTTGTTATATGAACTTACTTTGTCATGGCAAAATAGCAAGAGTGATCTACAGTGTTTTAACGCTCTGCCACTACGATTAAGGGTGGAGGAAGGGCTAATATGGCAGTGGCAGAGTGTTTAAAACCCTGCAGATCTCTCTTGCTATTTCGCCATTAGGAAATAAGTTCATATAATAAATGGACTTGACCCCATCTATCTTAATTGAAGCAAGAACAAGTGAACTCCAAACTTTCAGTAAGCACAGCCGAGGAGTCCATATTACTTGGGGAAAGGCACTTCAAAATATCACGACAAAGTCAGACATGCAACAAATTATGACTGATAGCATGATTGTTAGCAAATGTTGGAGCAACATTTGTAGACTTTGTCAAATATATGCAAGAAAACCACATCATCCCTTAAAGATTAACCTGCAATCAGCAAGGTAGCAAAAAGCTAAGCTTTAAGTAACTGCAACCTACCATAAAGAGATATAGTATTCTACCCAATGCATATACCATGTCATTACTGGCCCAATGCATATGAGTGTAATTTATTGGTCTTCATTCTAAAAGGCTCTACATTCAATATTTTAACTGTAACAAGGCGCTAATGGTTCCATTCAGAAAAAAAAGAAGAAGACAAAAATGGAATAAAAGGGTGATGTAAACTTTATATCCTCGAGCAAATTATCCATTTGTGCTGCCACTCGAGCAAATTATCCATTTGTGCTGCCATCGTAGCCCAAGCTAGTGAGTGAATTTCCTATGCCTCTCTAACTGAAGATAGAATACGAACTCTCCACATGGAACAATGTAATTCACCCTGTTACTGAAATGAAGTAATCTTTCGACCTAACATACTCCCACTGGTATTGACCACTCAAATAATGATAATCAAAAATTCCAAAGTTCATTTATAAGATAGGAATCTTTGTATCTTTCAAAAAAATTATGGGGTCGTCGATCTAGATTTGGTCCTCTTTGCCTGAGCCTTTGTCTAGCATCTAGGTAGCCCTAGCCTGGACATGTAATGCACGACTAAAGGTGATTCCGGTGGATAACTGGAATAGGTAACTGGAAATCTTGACTATAGGGTCATAGTTAAATTTTGACTATAAGACTCTCGTTGATTAGCTTTAAGAAAATCGTAGAACCAAATATCTTTTAGGGCCAACTAATGAGAGTTCTAGAGCCAAAAATTAATTATAACCCTTTGGTATAAAATGATCAGAGAAATAGGATCTTTGTATAGGTTCAAACAAATTGAAAATTAGAGCACTTCATTTTTTAACCATATTTTTTAATATATAAAATGTACGTTGAAAAATTAAGTTTTTCAATTTTCAATCCATTTGAATGAGTGAGAAGATTTTATTTTTCTAATTATTTAATTCTAAAAGGTCATAATTAAATTTTAATTATAGAGCTCTCGTTGATTAGCCCTACGAAAGTTGTAAAACCAAATATCTTTTAGAGCTAACTAATGAAAGCCCTGGAGCCAAAAATTAATTATAAACCTTTAGGATAAAATGATCAGAGAAATAGGATCTTCGTACCGGTTCAAACAGATTGAAAATTAGAGACTTAATTTTTTAACCATATTTTTTAATATATAAACTGTAGGTTGAAAAATTAAGTTTTTCAATTTTCAATCGGTTTGAATTAGTGCAAAGAGACTATTCCTCTGATCATTTTATCCTAAAAAATTATAATTAATTTTTGGCTTTAGGATTCTCGTTGGTTAGCTCTAAGAGATATTTGGTTGTATGACTTTTTTAGGGCTAATCAACGAGAGTCCTAGAGTCAAAATTTAATTATGATTATCGAGAATAAAATGATCAGAAAATTAAAATTTTTCCACCGATTCAAATGGATTGAAATTTGAAACACTTAATTTTTTTTCAAACAACTAGACGGAGAAGAGTGGGAGAAAAATGGTGCTTGGGGGTGGGAAAATGGGGATAAACAGGGGTGAAATCATCCATTTTTTGAGGGAGATTAGGGGGTATAAGCGATGGATACCTCAAACCCTAGCTGTAGGTAAGACCCCTGAATACCCCTATCTCAGGTATTACAGAAGAATGGGGGATTGTGAATACCCAACCGAAATTGCTTCCCAAATCGGGCGTTAAACAGTGGGCCTAAGCTTAACCCAGGGGTATTGTTAACACCCCTCATAACACTGCATCCAAACGGGCCCTTAAAGATTAACTTGAGTAGCAACCATGTCTCCCAAGCACAATGATAGTAGCTACTAGGGTTTTTGGGACAATTTTCTAATATTTGTGAGTCAAATGAGTAAAATAGGGAGCGACTATTCGCAATTTCGTATTTTTTTCTTAGCCCGTTAAAAATTTCTAATTATATTCGACAGTTAGTTATTGAAATTGAGATACATTTTCAGCATACAATTACCGAAATATAATATTTTTTTAACAGCTATTTATCGAAAATGTATGTTCGGCAGTTATTTACCGAATATTGAACATATTTTCGACATGTAGTTACAGAAATATAATATTATTTTCAACAGCTATTTACTGAAATGTTATGTATGATTTTCAATAATTATTTACCGAAATGTAGTGAGTTAAGGGAGAAAATACTAGGCTGCAAATAGTCGCCCCCGTAAAATATTCGTTAAAACTAAGCTTAATTGCAAGAACACCTTTAAAACTATCACTTTTCTAGCAACTTCACCCCCTTAAATTTAAATTCGAGCAACTCCACCCCTTAATTATCAAATTCGAGCAACTTTACCCCCTACCCATTTTCTCTTAAAAAAAAAAAGGACAGAGATGAACAAAATTACCTACGTACCCTTTATTTTAAAAAACCCGTGATAAACCCAACCTTATCTCTTCTCTTCTCTCTTACGTTCGATACATCTCTTTTCTCCCTCTCTTCCGCCTGTGTCTCTTCTTCCTCTTCCTCCTATCTTTCTCTCTCTGATGGAAACCCACCCAAGCTAGTCGACGACGATCTGCTACTTGCTTCTTCGACGACGATCTGCTACTTGCTTCTTCGACGACGATTTGCTACTTGCTTCTCCGACGACAACCTGCTTCTCCTCCAGACGACGACGACGACGTGCTTCCCCAGAGAACGACGACGACCTACTTCCCCATCCGTAAGTTCTCTGTTAAGTTGTTTATTGACAATGCATACGAGGTTTAGGGCTAAAAAATTGGGTTCTATTGTTTTCGAATTTAATAAGCCCTAAATTTCCGAGATTAAGGGTTTAAAATAGATTTAGGGCTAAAAATTGGGTGTTTTGTTGTTTATTGAGGTTTAGGGCTAAAAAATTGGGTTATGTTGTTTTGGAATTTAATAAGCCTCCGAGATTAAGGGCTTAAAAATAGATTTAGGGCTAAAAAATTGGGTGGTGTGGTGGGAGGGGGGTAATTCTGGGGTAGGAGGAGGAGGATAAATGGGTTTTAGGTTTAGGGTTTTTCTAGTGGTGTAGAGGTGTGGAGGAGGAGATAGATCGAGGAGGGAGGAGGTAGGAGAAAGATCTGGTGTAAAGGGAAGAGAGAGGGAGAGACAGAGAGAGTCTTATCTGGTGAGAGAGAGAGTGTGTGTTTTTATAGAGGGTGTATAAAGGGCATTTTTGTAAGTTGAATTACTTTTCCATCCAATTTTGCAATTTTCCATCCAAATTCTTAACAGAATTGGACGGAAAATGGGGGAGGTGGTGAAGTTGCTCGAATTTGGTAGTTAAGGGAGTGAAGTTGCCAAAAAGTGATAGTTTAGGGGGGTTCTTGCAATTAAGCCAAAAAAATGCTAGTAGAAGTTGTTTTTCCAACTTTGTGGGGTCAATTGACACCACACTCCAAGCCATTCCTCCACCCTTACAACCATATTGTTTCTTATTTGCTTGTAGACTAAAGAGTTCTTAATGCAGTTCATGTAAATTTTATTTTTGTATTCCCCCCTTGGTGTTAATGAAAGCATTGTGGGAATGGGAAACATGATATCCATCATTTCATCCTTGTCACAACCATAATACCATGTTGGATGCAGTAGATGTTGTAAAGAACCTAGACAAGGAACGCTCCCCACTTGTATATTTTGTTGAATGATGGACACGGGGGTGTTTGCCGTTGGTTGTGGTTCGGCAAAGTTCTCCCACATGATTAAAGACACAGACACGTGGCTTGTCAAGATAACAACCTTGTCTGATACGTCAGTCCTAAGACGGTTAGGGCACATGCTCTCGCAATGATAGCTCACCCACGTGCACCAGTAACCACCTTTATCCACTAAGTCTGGAGTGACGCTAGCCAAAGCGGTTACTAGGCGTGCGTGGCACGCGCCCACCAACAAGATGCAGAATATTGTTGGTGACCGCGAGCTCAATCGTTTTCTCACCACTGTTCTAATTTGCTTCTTCTAGTGCATCAACAAGTTTTCTCTGCCATCTCTCAAACCAAGTGAGAGGTCACCCGGGATATATTATAGGCACATGACGTGCAAAAAATGCAAGGTATTTTATTCGCCAATCACTTGGGTTCACTTTTGCAAGCAGATTTTCTTCCTAGACTTGGCTTTTTAAAAAGGATTCACCCTTCCTGGTTTTTTTGATATCCGAGGTTTGTCCAAAAGGCTTCACTTTCGCAATTAGATTTTCTTGCCTAGGCTTGGCTTCTCCAAAAGGATTGACCCTTTCTGATTTTTTGATATTCAAGAATGAGAATGGTTGATTGGTATTTGTGGCTTGGTTGGTGAGCAACTCGCGCTCTTTTGAATCCTTGCACATGTGCAGAAAACTTGATTTGACCAATTCTTGCATTGGCAGTGCACTAGCTATTTCAGATTCGATGTATATCCTATTGATAAACTAAACATGAAACATAATTAAGCTGATGAAATAAAAGTTAGAATCAAATTTAATAGATTTAAACATACAAACATATAAATTAAATGTCTGAAAATTTGAAACTTACGGCGTAAAAATATAATATCTGTTTGTCAAATTCCTCCTTCAATTGTTTATAAATCATTAAATCCTTTTTAGCTTCCCAATATGTCTAGGAAAGTGGTGCTCGACCATCAATTGCAATTCCGTCTCGTTTCTAAATGCCAAAGCTTGTAGATGTATTGTTTGAGAAAGAGAATATAACATAAAGTCACAAGTACTTAGAAGAAAAGTAAATCAACTACATTGTACCTCTGCTTTGTGCAATAGAATAAGCCACACACAACAGACGAATGCCTTGTGAAGGAATCAAACCCAGTACATCAACTTTTTCTTATCATTATTGGTGACCACTTTCTTATCATCTCACCCTTGGGTCACCTTGTGTTGCTCAACAAAGACATTAAGCAAATAATTGAGATATTCAAGCTGAGTATCATTTTGGATTACAGTTTCCATATCACTAACGCACCAAGATCATCCGTAAAATTTTATGTGTTACGCCTATCTTCAAGTAAATTGGATAGTTTGATAATGAGGTGAATTTTTCTTCCGATGTCATGACATCGGGATTTTCACACAATGTCTTGAATTTGCCTTTGACATTTTCCAACTCACATAAGAAAGAAGACATGACGTTCTCCGATGCTTCAACACATTTGTTTATATAACATATCTCTTTCTATCTCCGAAACCGTACTTAGCAAAATATACATGTGGCGAGCCTTCCTTGTCTACCTTGACAAATACAACTTTTGGGCTAAGCACCACAGGTATATTTTGTGAAGTACGGTTTTGGAGCTAGAAATAGATATGCTATATAAACAAATGTGTTGAAGCACCGGAGACTGTCATGTTTCTTTCTTATGTGAGTTGGAAAATGTCAAAGGCAAATTCAAGTCGTTGTGTGAAAATCCTGATGTCATGACATCGAAAAAATTAACCTGATTATCAAAGTATCCAATTCACTTGAAGATTAGTGTAACACAAAATTTTTTACGGATGATATTGGCACGTTTGTGAATACGAAAACTGTAATCCAATATCATATTCGGCTTGAATATCTCAACTATTTGTTTAATGTCTTTGCTGGGTAGAAGAAGGTGACCCAAGGGGAGGTGATAAGGAAGGGGTCACTGATAATGATAAGAAAAAGTTGTATAGGTTCGATTCCTTCGCAATGCATTCGTCCATTGTGCGGCTTATTCTAATGCAAAAGGCAGAGAGCTACAATGTAGGTGACCGAGTTTTCTTTTAAGTACTTGTGACCTTTATGTTATATTCGTCCATTTTGTACTTGTGAACTGCAATTGATGTTCAAGCACCACTTTTCTGGACTTATTGGGAAGCTAAAAGGGATTTATAGACAATTGAAGGGGTAATTTGACCAAAAGATATTATATTTTAAGCCGTAAGTTTTAAATTTTCAGACATTTAACTTATGTGCTTGTATATGTTTAAATTTATTAAACTTGATTCTAACTTTTATTTCACTAGTTTAATTATTGTTTGGTTATCATAGGTCATACATCGAATCTGAAGTTGCTAGTGCGCTGTCAATGCAAGAATTGGTCACATCAAATTTTCCTCAAACAAGCCACAAAGACTGATCAGCCATCCTCATTCTCGGATATCAGAAAGGGTGAATACTTTTTGGAGAAGCCAAGCCTAGGGAAGAAAATCTACTTGCGAAAGTGAAGCCTTTTGGACAAACCTCGGATATCAAAAAACCGGGAAGGGCAAATCCGCCTTTTGGACAAACCAAGTCTAGGGAAGAAAATCTACTTGAGTGGAAATTGTAAAGTGATTGACAATTGAAATACCTTGCATTTTTTGCACGTAATGTGCCTAACTTTTACCTTGTATGACCTCTTAATTGGTTTGAGAGATGGCTGCGAAAACATGTTGATGTACTAGATAAAGCAAATCTGAAAACCGTGATGAGAAAACAATTGAGCTCGTGGTCACCAACAAGATGCAGAATAGATTCATTGGGGTGTGCAACGATGCCATGAAATACAGCCAATGACAACAACACTGGACTAAGGTCAGTTTTCATGTAAATAAATAAAGATAATTATCACCTTATGGTGTAGATCA
This sequence comes from Rhododendron ovatum, assembly GCA_019656835.1. Taxonomy (NCBI): domain Eukaryota; kingdom Viridiplantae; phylum Streptophyta; class Magnoliopsida; order Ericales; family Ericaceae; genus Rhododendron; species Rhododendron ovatum. The sequence continues at coordinate 34,263,740 of CM033799.1, forward strand.
ACCAGTTTACTAGATATATAGAAAAATAATTATTAGTAACGACCTAGCCAGTTTGAATTAAGCTTCAACATGATCCCCTCAATTGAAGTAGTCTGCTACTTGGCCTTCTTCATGACTGAATTTGCACCTTTTTCGTTCCTTGTTCAAGTGGATTTTTGATGACTCTCGTCTCCTTCATTTTTCTTCTTTTTTCAAACTGTGGTGATCATCCTTTGGGACAACAATATTTATGTTCACCTCTTTGTTTGAATCATCAAATTGGTTTTCATTTCTACTGTCATACTTTTCACTGAAATGACTTGTTGAGTCAACTGCAATATGAGGAGGATTTTTTGGAACTTTTCAGCCTCTAACAAGACTCACTGCCATCATGTGCCTGAAACTTTTAATTGAACCAATCCATTCTCTTCTCTTTTTTTCTTTCTACATATCATGTTTTTGGCTCTTTTTTTTGTATTTTTTTAAAAAAAAAAATTGGGCTATTGCAAGGGTGGCTTTGGAATGTAATTTCTGTGTGTACAAATATTATTTTTAGGCCTTATCCATGTGAGATTCGAGATGTAATCTATGTAGTAATTTATCTAGATTTATTTTTTATTTTTTGGTTCGAGGGACCATACAGGCTAGCTTGCGCGCACCTCGACTATTCCCCTCTCTAGTCCGGTCGAAGGCAAAGGCCATCCACGCTTGGACTAGGGGATTCACAAGAGAGATTGCTAGAACAACGGTATTCAGTAATGTGGTTGGACTAGGGGATTCACTAAGCTAGTCCGTTGGATGGTTGCTCCTTATGTCTAACTATATCAGTAATGTATGTGGTTCCTTTGGAGGACAAAGGTATTCAACAGCTTAAAGCCTTTGCAAATCCTCATCAATAAAAACAGCTTAAAGCCTTAAACTATAAATACAGCGCAATGTTCGCTATTGCAAATCGGTCCATCTCATCGTTTTTTGTATAGATTGCTAGAACTTTAGAGACATCCAATCCAAAATGAAATGGTTTGTGTTCTTTGATGAATATTTCTCATATCAGCCCTGATATATCATCATCTCGTTTTCCATTGGATATTTGTTAAACATCTTTAAATGTACTACTAAGTAGTTTCCTAACTAAACTTCCATATTTATTGAGCTCGTCTGATCATTATCCTGTCACTTGGCTCAACCAATCACTTTTTTGCATTGCTAAACTAAGAACTACTTACTTTTACTAATTTATTAATATAAAGTTTTCTCGATTGATTTTTGTAGTGGCCCGAATCAACCGGCACTTTGCCAAACTGTCTAAAATATTGTATTTACTCACTGTTTAGAGCCTTTTAGAATGACAACCAATAAATTACATTCGTATGCATTAGCCAGTAATGACATGCTATATGAATTGGACAGAATACTAGATCTCTTTATGCTTAGCTTTCTGCTACCTTGCTGATTGCATGTTAATCTTTAAGGGTTAATGTGGTTTTCTTACATATAGTCCCTCCGTCTCAAATTCTTTGTCCAATTCGCAAAACGGAGTGTTAAAAATAATACAATTTTTGCAAGAAAAAATCAAAAGTTTTTCAACAACTTACTAGATATCAATGAGTTTTTTTAATTTGTGAAAAAAGTTTGAATTTTTTCTTGAACAAATTGCATTATTTTTAACACTCTGTTCTGCGGACCGGACAAAGAATTTGGGACGGAAGGAGTATTTGACAATGTCTATAAATGTTGTTCCAAATTTACTAACAATCATGCTATCAGTCATAAATTTGTTGCATGTCTGACTTTGTTGTGATATTTTGAAGTGTCTTTCCATAAGTAATATGGACGCCTCAGCCGCGCTTACTAGAAGTTTGGAGTTCACTTGTTCTAACTTAGAAGACGACTGCCTTGCTACGATTAACATAGATGGGGTCATGTCCACTTGTTATATGAACTTAATTCCTAATGGCGAAAGAGCAAGAGAGATCTGCAGGGTTTTAAACACTCTACCACTACCATATTTCCCACAAAGAACCCGTTACTTTGTACAAGTGGGAAGAATCTTGGGAATTCTTGTTCACGGGGTCGGGGTCAACATCGAAGAATTCTGTAAAAGTGAATCCAAAAAGTTTTTCGATCATTGGGACATGAAGAAAGTGCAGCCCTCCAATTTTTACATTGTATCATGTTTCTCAATCATCTACTTGTAGCTGTACTATTCATAAATTTTATTTTACTATTTCTCCCTTTGTGTTAATGAAAACATTATGGGAAACATGATATCGATCATTTCATTCCTTGCACAACCATAATACCATGTTTCTTTTTTCAACAGGAAATTGTTGAATGCATTAGATGCTCTGAATAATCAAGATATAGATGTTGTCCTTAGACGAGGAAGGCTCCCCACATGTGTATTTTGCGAAGTACCGTTTTGGACTAGGAAGGAATATGGGAAGCAACTCAGAGAGCTAATATGTTACATAAACAAATGTGTTGAAGCACCGGAGACTATAATGTCGTCTTTCTTATGTGAGTTGGAAAGTGTCAAAGACAGAGACAAATTCAAGACCTTGTGTGGAAATCCTGATATCATGACATCTGAAGAAAAGATACAACTGATTATCGATCTATCTAGTTTACTTGAAGATCGACGTAACACAGACAAGTTTATGGATGATCTTGGTGTGTTCGGGATATGGAAACAATAATCCAAAATGATAGTTGCCTTGAATACCTCGATTATTTGGTTGATGCCTTTGCTCAACAGCAGAAGGTGACCCAAGGGGAAGGTGATAAGAAAGTGGTCGCCGAAATTGATAAGAAGAAGTTGGCGTCCCGGGTTCGTTTCCTTCGCAACGCATACGTCCATCATGTGCGGCTTATTCTATTGCACAAAGCAGTGGTATATTTTAGTTGATCTAGTTTTCTTTTAATTACTTGTGACCTTTATGTTATATTCTATTTTGAGCTGTAAGTTTCAAATTTTCAGACATTTAATTTATGTGTTTGTGTGTATGTTTAAATCTACTAAACTTGATTCTAATTTTTATTTGACCATGTTAATTGTGTTTTTATGTTTAGTTTGCCATAGGACGTACATCGAATCTGAAGTTGCTTGTTCACTGCCAATACAAGAATTGGTCACATCAAAATTTTCTGAAGATGTGCAAGCATTCAAAAGAGGGGGGTTGATCCTCAAACAAGCCACAATGACCAATCGGCCATCCTCATTCTCGGATATCAAAAAATCAGAAAGGATGAATCTTTTGGAGATGCAAAACCTAGGGAAGATAATTTGCTTGTGGGAGTGGGACAAACATCGGATATGAAAAAACTGGGAATAGTGAATCCTTTCGGAGAAGCCAAGCCTAGGGAAGAAAATCTTGCAGCCAAAGTGATGTCTGTTGGACAAACCAAGCCTGGGGAAGAAAATCAAATCCACTTGAGAGGACACCGTCAAGTGATTGAAAAACGCAGAACCTTGGATATTTTGCATGTGATATGCCTACAGTTTACCCCGGGTGACCTCTCACTTGGTTTGAAAGATGGCTGAGAAAACGTGTCGATGCATTAGAAGGAGGAGGAAATCAAAACAGTGGTGAGCAACCGATCGAGCTAGTGGTCACCTAGAAGATGCGGAATAAGTTTATTCTATTTACATGAAAGCTGACCTTAGGCTACTATCATTGTCGTTGGCCGTATTTCACGGCATCGTGACACGCCTCAATAAACTTATTCCGCATCTTGTAGGTGACCACTAGCTCGATCGGTTGTTCACCACTGTTTTGATTTCCTCCTTCTAATGCATCGACTCGTTTTCCTAGACATCTTTCAAACCAAGTGAGATGTCGTCCGGGGGTAAACTGTAGGCATATCACATGCAAAATATCCAAGGTTCTGCATTTTCCAATCACTTGACGATGTCCTTTCAAGCAGATTTTCTTCCCCAGACTTGGTTTGTTCAAAAGGCATCACTTTGGCTGCAAGATTTTCTTCCCTAGGCTTGGCTTCTCCAAAAGGATTCACCCTTCCCGGTTTTTTGATATCCGATGTTTGTCCTACTCTCACGAGCAAATTATCTTCCCTAGGCTTTGCATCTCCAAAAGGATTCACCCTTCCTGATTTTTGATGTCTGAGAATGATGGCCGATTGGTCATTGTGGCTTGTTTGAGGATCAACTCGCCCTCTTTTGAATGCTTGCACATCTACAAAAAATTTGATGTGACCAATATATTCTATTTTGAGCAGTAAGTTTTAAATTTTCGGGCTTGTGTATATGTTTAAACCTACTAAACTTGATTCTAACTTTTATTTGACCATCAAATTTTCTGCAGATGCGTAAGCATTCAAAAGAGGGCGAGTTGATCCTCAAACAAGCCCTGTTGTTCTTCTCCAAAATCGACGGCCATGACATGAGAATCTTGAAAAAATGCAAGAAAGGTTGATCAACGCAAGGAGTGTTATGTTTTGATCCGAAGAAAGTGTCACCTTGTGTGGCTTTGTGATTCTTAGCAAATAGGGGGTTTTCTTCTTGAGGTAGGGTTTTCTACTAGTCTCTTTAAAATGCAAGCTACCATGTGTTTTCAAAAAAAAAAAAAAAAGGCCCTAATTTGAGTTATATATTTCACGTTTGAAATTTTATGTATGTGTTGAAATGGATGTGTTTAGTGTTTGATGTACTTGATGGAGTGTATGTCTATGAAAATTTGTGGTCTTAATATAATGATGATGTAGTTCCATTTTGTCGATTATCTTCACTCGTTCATTGGAAAGCTCTATTTGACTACCTTGATGATTTCTTTTTGGTGTTTTTGTGAATAGTATATATGAGTTTACCTTATTTTGGCAAAAGTTGAATCTAGTTAAATGGTTGATTTAAGGGAAGAAAATGAGGAATTGTATGTAAGTCTGTAAAATTTGATTTATGATATTTGGATTTTCTTGATTTCTATGGTAAATGTTTTTTTTTTATCAGCAAAAGTAAACATTTTATTAAGGGGAAAAGGGGAGGGGAATCCAACAAAAAGTTGGACAATACAGCCAATTGGGACAAGCCTAAACACACCTAACGGGCATAGCCCTAAACATCATTAGGCCTAAAATGTCCAAATATAACAATACATGCCCAAACACCTGTTGGCCTGAAAGCCCAAATAAAACATTACAAGCCCAAACAAGTTACATGTTGGGATATTGATACTAGTTACGTGTTGGGTTTTGTTTGATTTGGATTTGATAATAGTTATTTGGGCTAGTGAGCCATGTATTGGAGGCCAGCTTGCCATTATATTCGTGTTATCTTCCTATTTTCTCATTCTCTTCTTGGTTTCTAGTTATGTGGATTTAAAAGTCATTGTTCTCTTAAAAGTCGGATTCTTTGATTTACATTCATGGGATTGAGTTTTAAAATGCATTTTTGACGGTATGATACATCGATGAAGGTTAGTTATTGCACATATAAGCCAGACTTATAAGGAAAAAAATTTGTTTTAAATGATAAGTTTATTGAGGAGTGAAAAGTGAAGGAAAATGGTTGTTTTCAACAAATTGGAACGTGGAAACCCAATACATGGAGAGGAGTGTCACTAGGTCCACCTACGAGTGTCTCGCTAGGAACGAGCTTTACAAGCTCTTATCTTTGTCAAAGAGGGGTGCACGGGGTCTCAAACACCTGAATGTCACTAGGTCCACCTACGGGTGTGTCGCTAGGAATATCACTCGGTCCACCTTCGGGTGTATCACTAGGAATCACTCATGATGTATTGGCATTGAAACAGAAACTTGATACTCCCTCCGTCTCATTTTAAATTCTTCCTACGTAAAGTCGTGTCATTTTGACTTTCAAAAAAATTGTATTTTTCATAACCTTTTTTGGAACTTTTTTGCACCGTTTTAAAGTACTCAACGAGATCTTTTGAAAGATGCAGAACAAAGTTAAAAATTAATTCCAAAAGCACTTTAATTTTTTAGGTCAAAATTACGGTCTCCCGTAGGGAATATTTAAATTGGGACAGAGGGAGTAAAAGAGATAACGGTTTATGGAAAAAGGAGATTTTGACGCGATGGTGTGCGTGTGTATGTGTGAGTTCTTTGGTTTCATCTTTTTGGACTTGGTTATATTCATTATGAATGGTGTCGAGCGATTGAATATCGGGTTTAGTAGAATGGGGTATAAGGGTACAAGCATCCATGTCTTTTATCATGTTTACTTGCATTTTTTAGTTTCTAGTAAATTATTTGTGAGTAATTGTGCTTACCCCTACCTAAGAAGGACAAGAACAAGCTTTTACGGACAGGGTGTGAAGCTAATGTTTGTGTTTAGATGAGTGAATCTAAATATTGTTTTGTTTGGCTTTCAAGGCTGTTTTTACTACATGTATCTTTTTGACTTTGGACAAGTACTGATAAACGTTAGATTCTTCTTTAGAAGTATTTTGTTATACTCTGTATCTTTTTGGCAAATCGAAAGAAAAACTTGTACTTTTTTTAATTTCGTATTTGAAGTTCGTAAGTACTTACATTTAGTTGTGATGCCTTGATGGCTAATTGAAAATTTCGAAGGATTTGAAATTGGTTCACATTTTACTATTTTTTAATAGTGGTCTATTTTTAATAGCTGTTAGACTTACAATGCAATGCAGAATAGAAAAGGGGGAAATCTTTTCTTATCGGTGAACATCATTTTTTTAAACTTAGTTCCTAGTTGAAGTTTTGGGTGATCTCGATTAATCTAAGTCCATGATTTTTCGCGCTAGAGTAACTTCCATTGTTAACCAAGCAAGGTCTCCAGATGAAAATTCAAGTGATCAGAAGGTTGTTGAAAAAGTTCTGAGAAGTTTAATCCCAAAATTTGGTAGTAGTGTTGTCATGCCCCAAATTTTATACTTTAGTGAAAATATGACTTCAAAGTGGCCTTTGTTTGAACTTTCTCTCCGCCTTTTAGTGTTTTTCTCTAGTGCCAAAAGAAAATGAAGATTGTCTTCATTTTCAAGGTTTGTAGGTTGCAACATATGATTAACCTGGTTTTTCCTTCTCCACTTCTCCTAATCAAAAATATGCTAGATTCTTTTACTTTTTTCTTTTTGAAGTGATAGTTTAGTCGGTTATGGAAAATCAAATTTGCAGGTTGTTACTATTCTGCTTCTCTAATAATAAGCACAATAAGCTTGCCTTTTTAATACTGTAACGTGCACGAAATCAATGTGCACTCCAACCCATTTGATTAATTTTTAATTGTGATATGTTTCTAAAAGAAATGTTCACTTGCTTGCCAGGGACTGAAGCTGGCACTGAAGACGGAACTGAAACCTTGTGCTAAAGATCCAGTGCATCCTGTTTTGTTTCTCATTCTAGTCCTTTGGCGACACTTCAGATTTACTTTGTTCATAGGTCTCGACTCTTTCGCTATGATCTTCCCAGTAGTTCATTAGGAGCTATAGCCTACAGCTGTTTCATTCCTTCTTGTTGTTGGTGTTGGATACACTATTTGGAAGTGTTTGGACAGGTCGGTCTTTGACTTTTTCGCTATGATCTCCCCAGTTGTTCATGTAGGAGCTATAGCGTATAGCTGTTTCATTCCTTCTTCTTGTTTGTATAGGATTCAGTATTTGCAAATGTTTCGACTAAAGGGTATTAGGGATACAACTCTCGCTGGTTTTCCGGTTTGTATTCCTATTGGTTATAAGCTGCTCTTGTTTCCTGGACCAATGTATTTAAACTCAACGTTGTGCCTTCTGTTTATCTAAATGAAGTTATCTATAGTCTTTCCAAATAGAAATGAAGAACAAGAGAGCTCCCATAAAGGCAGTTTGGTTTGGCAGGAGTTTTTAAGGAGGAATAGGAATATGATTCAGGGTCTTCACAGAACTGTTGTTTTTGGATCGATCCTCTGGCTTTCCTTCAATGTTTTTCTGCTAATGCCTTTTGAATTCTTAATCCTGGAAATGATTTCGGTTTGTTTTACCAACACTCTTCTTGAGATTCTATACTTGCTCAAGTATTCTTGTGGAGGATTGGGGGTTCCTGAATCTTTTACATGGAAACATTTTCATGGAGGATTGAGAATGAAGTTTTAATTATGTGCTAGTTGTTGAGATATTGGACATGGGTTCTGCATAGTGGGTGATACATCCAATTTGAAGTTGGTTTCTATTTTGGGGTTGATCATCAAAGTGAGTGTCGTTGGGTAGGGAATCCAATCTCCTCTATTTTCTCCAAGTATTTTTCCAACAAAACTTTATTTTGATCTTGCCCATCCTTTACCACGTTAGAAAATGCTTCATTCTCAAAAAACCCCATTTGTACAACACTCAATTTGATCAACCCCAAACTAGAAACCAACGCCAAATTGGATGGATAACTCACTATGCTCGCCTTAACTGCCCAAGATTGTACTCTCGCACTCCTGATGAGGAACTTGCATTCACTGTGGAACACTGAACATTCAAGAGTAACCACACAAGAGCACACCGACCATTGTATGGCAATCAATTGAGATCGACTGCATGATTTTATCTATGTATGTATCCTTTTCTGTTGAGCTATGTCAAAGGCTTACCCCGGGCGCCAACATGACGCCACTTGCTCATTTTTTGAACTACCCAAAGGAGGATGTCCTAGCATTTTATATTGACAGGCACTTTCATATGCTGGTTGTCAGACACCTACCACGACCCTCTTCATTTTTCCAGGCTTGAAACCGGGTAGAAAAAAGATAAGCATGTCACAGATGAGTTAAGGGACACAAAAATGAAAGAAAGAAAGAGACGGCACTGTAATATTCCAAGGTTTTTTTCATTTTCCCTCACTGAATCCGTAACCAATCCAAATCCGTTTGTATCATTCACAAGGGATGTTTTCTTCATCGGTAAATAAAGTTACTCGTAGTCATGTTCAAACTTAGCTTCTCTAAATGGTTAATTCTCTGTGTCCTCTGCAATTTCGAGGATGAAGATCACAATCACTTCTTTGTCAATTATACTTCTTTCGGCTAACCTAGCCTCCTCCGTTCCTCAGGACCAACAAGGGATAGTACAACAATATTTACCAATTGTTCATTGACTAAACCTTTCGGCCTGATCTTAGGCCCTGACCCACCCTCCGTGGATGAACCTTGCGGAGGAACCCTTAGGTTTTTGGGGCATTGGATTCTCACCAATGTTTACGTTACTCAAGCCGACATTCTCGCTACCGCTTCATCCACCACTACTCACACAGGTGCTCCCCTCTAAGGCGGAATGCTCCCCTACCAATGTATTTTTACATCCCCCAACTTCGGCATATAGCTTCGCCCCGTTCATCTTCCGCAGATAGCAGCAGTTTGGGTTCAACTTTTATATAACTGTTGTCTAAATAGGATGCCAATGCAATGGACTTCTGAGATTTATTGGGTCATTAACCATTTGGGTAGCGGTTAAAAAAAAAAAACCATTTGGGTGAAGCTTCTTTTAAGGATTCTATATACTTGGCTGATGTGCGTATCATGTGCGGATTGAACGAAACTAGAGAATCTTTGGCAATTAGATCTATTTTCTCTTGTAAGGGGGTGAAGGACACTCAGATCTATACGGCGTTTTGTTTCCGACTTTAATTGGGTTCCAGCTAGCGGATAGTGAGATTGGTCCTTCAGATTAGTCAAAAAATTGCTTTTTAGTTTTGCGTTAATTTTCTGTGAATTGTTTCTTCATTTCGAACATAATAATCTTAAACAGTAGTAAAAAATTATGCATTAAGTGGAAAAAAAAAACTGAAGGCAAAGATACTCCAAAAAAATTGTCTGTTTTGGACTGTTTGTACTTTAGTTAACTTTTTAAAATTGACTAGTGTACAATTGCAAAGTTCAAGCAGATGCTACATCAATTATTTCTCTATATGACCTAGTACGCAACAATGTAAATTATCCAAAATTGAACAAAAACCAGAAATAGACAAGGACAAGGACTAATTAAGCACGTGGGAGCTTCAGTTAGGTTCTCTCCCTTTAAGGCCCCGTTTCAGTTTAGTGTTAAAAATGCTTTTCGAAAAGAAAGGTAATTTCAAATTCAAAAATTATATATTTACGTAAATAATTTTTATACTAACATAGATTTTATTTGATAGATTTCATTGAGATTTTTTAAACGGTGTAAAAAACATCGAAAATTATTTTCTATTTTCATTATATTTAAATTTGAAATTACCTTTTTTTTTAAAAAGAAAAAATTTAAAAAGATAGAGGAGTGACACGTAAATGCTGGAGAGTCCCTTATTTCTACAAAAACTGTCTTCTGAGCACTAGAAGGGCCATTCTGAAAAGATTGTGACTAAAATATGGGAATTGGTAGCAAATGTTGACACCTAAATTGCCCGATCACTCGAGCATGCCTCTACATTTTTTCGTTGTGGAACACGTCTCCGTGGACAATCTGGGGCCCAAATCGACTACCGGCACGTGCATCGATGCAGCCAAAGCTCTCGAGTGTAGTACCAATCAATTTTCAACTAGCGAGTTAGTTTCAACGGCCGATGAAAATGAAGAAGTCAGTCTAAAAGATCTTCGCAATTCACGGCTCGAAATGTGGGGTCCGAATTGTTTAGTGACGCATGCAACGTGGGATCATAAGCATTTTTTGAATTCGTCGAGGATTGGTTTTTGGCTGGCGACTTGCTCCCCCTGCACACTTCCAAATTTTAAGTTTGGAGGGGTTTAATTGATGAGTTTCTCAATAGTACAGTTTATGTGATATTTCTTAAAGGTAAGGGCCAACTTGTGATTCGGTTAAAAGTTCAGCGGTCTCCATGAAATTTTCACATTTATGGATAGGAGTTCTTTGAAGTTTGAACGGTACAATTCACGATAGAGACAGAGAGAGAGAGAGACAACGCAAACCCGAAATTCATCATCGTCCTCTTCGTTCGGACATCAGGTACTTAAGTTACGCCCTGAAATCCATTTCCATTCAATCTTGTTTAGGTCTTTTCGTTGTTTCTCTTCCGATTCTCTCTTAGTTTCCTTCCAATCTACGAGGTTTCGATCGTGCGATCAATCAAATCAGAGACCCTAGTAGGGTTTAACTGGATTTGATATTTGCTGCCCTAATTTGGAATGAATTGGGTTTTTGATTTTTGGTTTAGTTGGGTGGGAAATAGATAGGGGTTTCAATTGATTCTGTGATGGCAACGGCAGTTTTGTACTACGTGCAAAAATTATGGCCCTTTTCAGCACTTAATAAGTTTGATGACTTGAAAGTATCAGAGGGGTTAGTTAGGAAATTATCGGTACCGAAACACACTAAACAGTTTGTTTTCGCGATAAGGGAGCCCGAATCGGATGCTGTGATATATGTGCTGTGTGCTCAGAATTTGTCCGAGAGGTCAGCTTTGGATGCTGAGTGTTTGATTAGAGAAGTCCGACCTGACGCCGTTGTGGTTCAGTTGGGCCATGGCGCGGTGGATGAGATTCAATCCGGAGAGATTGGATGTAGGAATAATGTAGATGTTTCGGTACCAACTTCGTCCTTTGAGGTTTTGAAGAGGTGCTTTGTTCATAAGTTGAACAAGGACAAGTACGAGAATGTGGCCGGGACTGTGGTTTTGAGGGAGATTTTTGGGATTAGTCTTTACGGGCATTTCTTGGCTGCCAGAAGGGTGGCTGAAGAAGTTGGTTCGTCATTCTTGATGCTTGAATCTCCATTTGTGAAGTGTGGCGGGGAGGAGAATCCTGTGTGTGAAGGTGAAACAGTTACCAAGTTCCAAGTCTTAGGTTTACAACCTAGCACTTTGGTTCCACAAAAGGTGGGTTCGGTGGTTTCCTCAAGTTCAAGGAGATTTTGTGTTACGTCTGATCTTCATTTACAAATGTTGAAGCCATTGTGTTCATTTTTTACTCAAGCAAGCTCTGTTTCAGAGGGGAATTCTAACGATTTAGAGCTAAGAGCAGATTATGAGGCTCCACCTTTTGCATGTTCGATTTACCCTTTACTTGTAGATTTGCATAATATTTTTCAAGACATCCCTTCGATTGGACGGGCTTTAGCTCATGCACAGAAGATGCTCAATGATGTGAACAAGGGAGAAATGGTTGATATCAAACTCCTATCCGAAGTTTACATCTTTCAGATTGCAGTTGAGGGTTTGAGAATTGCATTCAACAATGCAGGTCGGCTTCCAATCAAACAACTGGGCAACTCAAACTCTGATAAAACCAAGTTTGCAGAGCTTGATGTTGAGGAAAAGTCCCATGCTCTTCTCGCACATGCCCTTAGAAGCCAAACCAAAAATTTCAAATCCATTGTGGCAATAGTAGATGCTAGTGGCTTGGCTGGTCTTAGAAAACATTGGAACACTAGTATTCCTTTGGAGATCAAGGATATGGTGGAACAACTTATTACTAACTGTGAAAATGACGAGGAAACCTCTGATCATGGTGACAGAAAGCGGTTGTTAACTAGCAAACCAGTGGTGGCAGTTGGGGCGGGAGCAACTGCCATTTTAGGAGCTTCGTCTCTCTCTAAAGCTGTTCCTGCATCGACCTTCATGAAAGTTGTTACCTTTAAAGCTCCTGCTTCGCTTAAACTTATTTTGACACAGACCCAGAAGGCAGTTGCTATTGCACTTAGCAAGACTGTGGGTCCATCAAAAGTGGTAGCCCCAGGATTTGCATCCACCGGAGCCAAAGCAACATCTGCCTTGAAAGCAACTGCTTCTGCTCAAAAAATAAGGGCCGTGGCTCACAGTATGATAGCATCTGCGGAGAAAACGAGCCTATCAGCCATGAGAACAGCATTTTACGAAATAATGAGGAAACGACAGGTCAAGCCCATTGGTTTTCTGCCGTGGGCCACTTTTGGGTGTAGTATTGCTACTTGCACTGGGTTGCTTGTGTGGGGGGATGGGATTGAATGTGTTGCTGAGTCTCTTCCCGCGGCTCCTTCAATTGCCAGTTTGGGTCGTGGAATCCAAAGTCTGCACGAGGCATCTCAAGCAGTGAGGCAAGCAGAAAGCTCTCGGATTCAGAAATCTATAGAATCGCTAATCGACAGATTTAAGAAAGTGAAGGCTCAATAAAGTAAGAAAAACAGACTACCTATTGGCCTTCTTGTTTTGCTTGTTGATGCTTCTAAATTAGAATTTCTTTACTTTTTATATATTTCTTCTGTACATACTACACAGCATTTATAAGCAGAGTTTTTGTTTATTTACCGGTTTTCTGTTTATTTACTAGTATCTTCGGATGATACAACACACATTCAAGAGAAATTTGGGATTCTTGCTTCATGTGGTTTATCAGTCTGTATTGTTTCTAGTAGAATTGGTGTGAAATAATTTGTTTAGTAAGCCTTTTAAGTTCAATACAAATATTTGGAGCTGCATGCCACTAAACGAGATTGAGGGTTAAAAAATATCCCAAGTTATTTCATGATTCATGCGTTGAAATGAGCTATTCCTACTTGGTTTGTATCTTTTTCGGGTCGAAGAAACAACTACGCCCAAAAGAATATTTCCTTGAGACATGGTAATATGTTGCAAGTTTGAACTAGAGAAGGGCCCCCAAAATCAATGGTTATGATTTAAGCAGTTTGAACATAATGTTTGGCTATTTGCTTATCCTTATGCAAGATGGGACAACATTTCCCGTGACAACCGTAAACCCCCTTAACAACTCTAAAGATAATTTCCAAAGTTATGGCAACGAAGAGCGTAATGTAATGACATATAACCATTACATTTCTAGGTTAATGCCTTCCCATGGAAGTAAATTCCAAATTGCTCTCAATAAGTAGAACAGGGGGGGAAAAATCGAAGAAAAAATTGTACTTCGTCATAGAATTCGCTTAAATTCCACACTTTTCTAACAATTTTGGTAATCAACATGAAAATTAGAAAGAACTTTAGAAATTTTAAATTGTCTTGCCCCTATTATACATAAACTCCCAGTCTTGACAAAATGAACTTGAACAAATAAAAAGGAACAGGTATCAATGCTTGAAATTGAATCGTTAATCAAGTCAATGAATTATGTTCTTGTGATTGGATGAATAGACATAAAAACATTCGTATACCCAGATCGTGGTAATAGAACCGAAACAAGAAAATCAAGTCCCCTGTACTCAATTTTTTTTACGAAATTAGTACTTAAAATCTACACCTTTGTACGTGCATGCTGTGCTTTGTCTTCCAAAAGTGAGAATTGAAAAACAATCCGAGAAATGTAGAAGTATCGGAGCTTATATACTTATGGTTCCTTCTATATTAATGAAGTCTCCATGCAAGAACTTTCGTAACGTGCTTGACAGATCAAGTTCTTGATTCTTGCAAAGTGTAAATGCAAACTCAACCGCTCTCGTCTCGTACTAAGGGGAAAAAGGTAAAGATTATGGGTATGGTGGTCTACTAACATGAAGAACGAATCATTGTTCGAGATGATGGTGGATCGAGCGGCAAAACTCTTCCTGCTTGTACTACTTTGCATCCATGCCGGCGGATCCTGTAGCGGAACTGTTCTTGGTTTTGTTTGCATCAGCAAGAACACAAAATACCCTTTCGCATCATGCGAGCATCTTCTTTGTCTCTACTATTCATTTACCCGTCCATAACTTCTTGCATGATAATCTACTTTCAACACATCTCCAAGAATAACAAAGAGATGCGTATATGCTTGAGAAAAAAATTTCCAGAAAGAATCGGCGATAGTGAAACACAATTCTCATATGTGCAGAGAAGAGAAATACAAACATTCAAAAAGGTAAAATTTTGAGATGATAGTGGCATGAAAAGAACAGGAGATAACACTTGTACATTTGGAAATGAAGTCTCATCGCAGTGGTTGACTAATTCAATTAAGAACAGCTCGCAAACTGGTCTGATATATCTTGCATTACCAAAAAAAAAAAGAAAAACATCCATTATTCTTTCCTTGCAGGATGAAATTCAGAATTTACTTATTCGGTATATATGGATGGGTAGTATATGCTCATGCCGGAGTATATTTAATTATGCCTGGTTGGTAAAGTGTGAGGGTGAAAGTCCACCTCACACGGTCAGCAGGTTCGAATCCTGCTTACCGGTAGTAGTCCTTTGAACCAGATCCTGTGTGGAGGGTCCTTGGTTAGCTCTAGCACTTTGGCGGGGTTGTGGTGACAGTCTCATTTTCCCAGGCAGTAGCTATATGGCTCAAACCGAATATGCACCCTTTTATTAATGCCAAGGGACGTGGCTACACTGGTTGTCCTTTTTTATTCTTTGAGTAGCAAAAAGAAATATATATTTAATTATGTTTCCTTCAAAGATTTGTTAACTAAAAGAACTCTTTCAAAAATTTAACGAAAGTCGTAATTAAGCAATTGTCTTGGCCAATAAGCTCTTGCGACTTCATTTTGCAATTATATAGTGTAGATCTTGCTACACACCCACCATTTTGAGCACATCTCTCAAACACACTATCCAATTGTATGCACTCGCACAAGCTATTTTAATAATTCGAGCCCTTCATTTGTTCACTATAGAAAGGAGTTATTTATGCATAAAATCAAATTAATCAATTATTGATAAGTGCCTGACTCAAAATTCGTTGATTAGCAGCACAAATTATAACAGCAAATTTTTCTCGAGACAAACAAGAGTTTTTAAAAAAAAATATGTACTCCCTCCGTCCCTTTTTAAGTGTCCTGCTTCGTAACTCCAACTTATTAAAAAAACATCATCATTACACCTTTCACATCAATTTTTTCCTCCACTTTCCCTACTTACGCATCATCATTACACTTTTATTCACTAACTTTTCAAAATAAAATCTACTTTTAGGGACAAAATAGACAATGCACCAACTTTTATCCTCCTAACTTTACAAAATGGACACTTATTAAGGAATAATCCAAAATGGAATACTGGACACAAAAAAAGGGACGGAGGGAATATATTTTTTGTCGATATTCAATCAATTGGAATTTTCTATAGGAATAATGTTCATTTTAAGACTTACAAAATGAACAACTTATATTGTCAAAATAGATAATGGAACTTACACAGTTACCCCAACCTAGAATTTTTTTATATATTTTTTTGCAATCCTATTTTCCAATCTTAAATAAGAATAAGAAAAAAATGTTACTCATATGTATCTTTTGACCGGACAACAGTCTTACTAGAAAGATTGCTTAGTAGCTTTTGGGTATGACCACGTAATGGTCCGAATCCTTTTTTTTTAATCATGCATTAGATTGTGGAACATACACATTAATCTTTAGTGCCACACTAAATGTGATGCGAAAAGAATCCGAGCAATCTTGAGGGCAAGACTTTCAATACTCTCTCTTAATTCGCCATGAAATCTTTCAATCACTTGTCCCTCTCGCCCTTCCAAGAACGAGGGGGAAGAGAAAGAGTGGTGCAAGGATTCGCTGCACTGGTGACATGGGGGGCACTCGAAGAGAGAGAGAGAGAGAGAGAGAGAGAGAGATTGATCAAGTAAACGGAATCAAATTCTGTTATCTGACAAGGGGTGTCAGTGGGATTTAAAGAGCGTGCAGTGTCATTATACTGAAATAGAGGGGGTGTCAATGAAATTTACCCAATAATTTTTCGTCCCACTGAAACACCGACGGCAGGAAAAGCCATCTCCAACTCATTTTTCCACTCCACTTCCAGTAGTTCAAAGCTTCACTTTGCAATACGCCTCTCTCTCTCTCTCTCTCAAATGGCTTCCTCCCGTCTCCACCGTCACCCCCACACCCCTCCACCATCCCTACCCTCCTCCTCCTCGTCCACCCCGCAAAACCCAAACCCTAATTCCACCACCACCACAGCCCCACCGCAAGACCACCTCACGCGCCACCAAGTCGTCGCGCGCCGCGCCGACAACCTGCGCCGGCTCGCCAGGGTTTACACGGACCACTACTGGGCGATGGTGGAAGAACTTAAGGGGAAGTACAAGGAGTACGTTTGGAAGTACGGGTTGAGTCCGTACAAGGAAAGTGATGATGAAGGGAGGGGTAATAAGGGTTTGGAGGGGAATATGAATAATGCTCATGCGCTGTGCGCGTTTAACGGGTGTGCGTTGAAGGCAATGGCGCTGACGAGGTTTTGTCATTTGCATATTCTTTCGGATTCGAAGCAAGTGCTGTATAAGCCATGTGAATATGCGATTAAGAGGTTTCTATTCTCACTTCCCTTCTGTTTCTTAGATCATTTGTTTTTTCTTTGATGGGTTTCTTTTAGTTGTTTATTGCGTATGGTGTTATGAAAAGTCATTTAATTTGTAACCACGTTGAGGTTTTGAGTAAAAGTTTGAGCCTCCCTTGATTTGCGTTAAGGACCGGAGTAAAGTTTAAGGGGCTTTTACTCATAATTGGGTTCTGAGTCTTTTGAAAGGGTAAGGGCTGGAGACGCTATTGGGTCAATTTGTTTTTTGATGGGTTTCTTTTAGTTGTTTATTTTGCATGCGGTTGCGAAAAGTCAATTGATCTTCATTGCAGAGATGCATATAGTTATATCCATTTATCGATCTGTGATGTTAATTTCATGCTTTTAGCTCATGTTGAGCGATTCTTTTTATGCCATCTTTGTATATAGTATGGTGTAATGCTTGTGGATTGTAATGATAGGGAGGGGTAAAGAGTTTTCTACTAAATCATGGAAAAAGAATGGCATTTTGCAAGAAATGAAATCATCTGTTTGTAGCTATCTTTGCCATGTGATGTTGTGATTGGATAGATGCTAGTTGGTTTTCATCTTAAATTATGGTATAGTGTGCCATGTTACCCGTTTACAAGATACTGTACTCTAATTTCCAAAGACATCTATTGTCATAAATTCCTCAGAATGCTTTGATTGAATGATGGACCTAACATTCTACCATCCAAGAAGTGATTAACGTTAGCCAATGAGTATTTTTGTAATGGTAGAATGGGATATATTCTGTGATAAGTTAAGGTTGGAGGTGGAGTGGTTCAATTGGTGTATTAATAAGTTTAAAAACATCAGGAAAGTTGGAGAACGGAGACCCTAAATCGTAGTAAATAAATATCATGTTAGGAATATGGCAACGATTTCTTGTGAAAATGCTCAAAAGAAAAATGTGAGGCGTCTAGTACTCATCAGAAATGACCACGTCAACGTTTCAATCTACGGATTGCTTCCATCTGTGATTTGGTTACTGAGTACTTTCATGGAAACACTAGATTAATGGTCAACTACATCTGAGCTTGCAGTCAAGTAAAATAGAAAATAAGATAAATATTTAGCTCTAGTTTATCTGGGGTTTGGTGCACAACCTTTCGTCTCATCGTTTATAGCTCTCTTGAGGTTTCTATAATGCATTTTTGTTTTACAAGTTATACCATAGCAAGAAATATTGGAACTGTGAAAGATAGAGCTTCAAGCCGAAGACGGATAAGTCTTGCAGAACATTTTACACAATAGGACTCAATTTTGATTGTGTTGTGTACAAATTAGCATGATAGCATTCTTTAGTTTGCATGGTTTGGTACAAAACACTAATCTAACAACATGATGGAACGTCCTAACACTACCTGTACTGATGGAAAGTTGTGAATCTTGTGATTGGGTGGATGATTGTTGGTTCTCATTTTCAATTATGGTATAGTGTGCCATGTCACCAGTAGACGCCCAAGGAAGCTTGGGGCCAACTAGGGGTGCACATTGGCAAGAACCGTGATTTTTTTTTTTTTTTTGGCTAAGTTGAACTGTAGGGTATGTTATTCTAGGGTTTGGTCTTGCATATAGGTGCATGACAGGCTAGGCGAGATTTCAAGGTAAAGATCTTGTATTAAGTAACTAGGCAGGGTTTCTATCAATTTTAGATAAAAACCGGAAATAGTATTAACACTAGGAAGATACAAATCATCAGTCGTTGTATAAGTGTTTATGAACTAAAGGTCTGTGGAACTTCTTACTATGGCCAAGTTTTAAATACGTTCTTAACTTGTTCCAAGAGTGTCCCCAACGTGTCCGAGTAGAAAAACATAGTAGAAACATTAGACATGTATTTAGTCTTGTTAGACACTTGTTTGGAGAGTGTCGTGTTGGACATGGATACGCTAGGCCGGTATGTCCGTGCTTCGTATTCAGGGAGTTACCCGCTTGATCATCATCCTCTTTGGCATGCTTTTATTAGGCGTAAATACCAGATAGAGGGTGGCATCCCTGACTCCCAAACATTTCTTTCTTCGAAAACATTGGACACATACCTTGGACACACACTATGTGAACCATGCATATCATGGATTCAGAGTGACATAAAATAACTTTTTTGTCAATATTTTTTATCAAATTAGGTATAGATACACAAATGTCTAGTGAAGTTTTGGTGAAGACAAATGTCTTCCCTTTGAAAGGGTTATTGTATGATGTATCAAATATGTATTGTTTCTTTTCTTTCACATGCATGGATGGTTTACATCAATTATCATGGGCTAAATTCCACTTTCAAGTCATGATTTGCCACAAGTTAGGCTTTCAACTCAGATATTTTACAATACTTGATTTGATGACTGTGGTGATACCTATTTGATCAACCGTGTTGAGATGCATTATGCTTCTAACATTAAAATGCCCTTTTTTCCAGAGCTTAAGAATTCAAAAAGTAGATGTTACTTCCATTTGTTGAGATAGAGGATTCCGATTTCCAAAACTATTCTGGATTCAAGAAACGCGGATTAATTAAATGAAGAACATAAAATTTAAGGTGGCATATCCAGTGATCTTTTCCGTTAGAATATTTATTTTGAGGTTTAAGAGAGCTGTATTTTTTTGGGGGGAGGAACAGAAATTGTCTCCATGTATTTTTTCTCGTTCAGAAAAGACAAAAAAAACATTTCAGGTTAGGAAGACTTCTCCTTATGCTTCTTTTTATTTCCTTTGGGAAGCTTTGTATTCATGAACGTATGGTAAACAAAAAAGGACTTGTGTTGGATTGGCACTACAGTGATTGTATATTGTAGGATATATTATTTATTATATAGTATGGAGATATGTATCATGTGTGTACATATTGTAAACTTACAAGATACACCCCCCTTGGCCTCCCTTGCTCATGAAAAAAGGGCCGTACCAGGCCGTGCATAGCTAATTTTAGTGTATCCTGTATCCTATAGAATGTTAATAGATATGCATACGTCATACATATACGCACATACACATAGCTCTGTGTGTTTGTGTAATTTTGGGCATTTCTGTTGTCTGTGGATACAGGAGATTGTTTCTTTGCTAATTGCGTTGTCTTTTTATGTAGTGCACAGGCAGGACCCATAACCTGTGGCAGGCCTATATTACGAGCTAGGGTTCCTGCATTTTGCAATGTTCACCTCCAGAAAGCTCACCGTGCCCTGAAGAAGGCAGGTCTTCATGTCTCCTCATCCAGCAAACTTGCTCCCAAATTGCATGTCATAGTGGCAGAATATGTGCACCAGATTCAAGCCAAGAGAAGGGTTGCATTGAGAGCAAATAGAAATAATGTTGTGGTTAAGCGAGAAAGCTGTGACTGAGAGGTTCCCTGTTCATCATTGCAGACTTGATCCAGCATCCATAGCAATCTAACAGTGTTATCTAAGTGCAGTCTGCACGAAAGTCCAAGTGATGTAGAATAAGAAGTGGTGCCCTTCCAACTATCCCAGCTCTGTCGCTCACACGACCAACTCTGAAATATCTGTCATTTCCAGGGGGAATTCAGTTATGAGTGACGAGTGAATGCTCTACGGATTTAAGTGACGAGCTCTGTTATGAGCGAGCTTTCTTTCGTTGATCAGGTACCTCGCCAGCGATATCAAAAGTGCATCCTCTCTTCTTATCATTTCCCCTGACTACGTCTCTTACTCCTTGTTCTGTGACTGTCGGTCCTGTCCTATGCTATTTTTTGAGGGAGGGCAAGAGGGTAATTGTCCTATGCTAGAGAGCTGGCAAAGATTCGAGTGATGCAAGAAGTAGGCATGGAACTTTTTCACATCAAATGAAAGAAAGATGAAGGCTTTTGGTTCAATAGGGTGCTTGGAAATCCAGCTTTTGAAAAACAAAAGGTACCTCAAGAATCTCGTGCCTTCTTTTGAATCATTTGGCTATCCCTTTGGATATAGGTTTGTGCTGCTTTCCTAATATTTCTTCCTCTCTGTATGTTAACTCCTTTTTAGTGCTTTCACTGAAAATGGCTGTCTAGAATCAGGACTCCTAGTATCGTTTCTGGTATTTTTTTGCAGATAAGTTTATTTTGTGAAGTTAATCTACTCTTGATCCCTTGAATTCTAGCTTAATGTATTGCAAATTTAAAAGAGGTCTGTAGGCCATCAAACTCTGGAAAAGAGTTATTTACTTTTAGGGGATGCTTAAAAGAGAATTGATTTCTACACTCCCTTCTTTTGATATCACACTCTCTTTTTTGGATTTTAGTGTTGAAAGTGTTTGTATTTTTTTTTTTTGCTTAAAAGAGAAAAAAGGGAGTGTGGATATCAAAAAAGGGAGTGTGGATATCAATTCCCATGCTTAAATCATTAAAGTATGGCTAGGTGGAGAAACCCAGGGAACTTCTGAGTTTCGGCATGCCGTGAGGTCCAATTATATTCGGATATGCATGGCTTACTAAACGTGAACAATAAGAACAAAAGTTGGGCTTTATCACGGTGTGGTTCCATTGCCTAGCAGCTATGTGAGCAGTGGAGTGCCTCTTAACATTTAATCATCACTTCATTGGAAATTCCAATTTTAACTGCATTAATAAATGTTGTGCACTTCCCCTCAAAGGAGAGTATGTAGTAAATAATATTCGTGTTTGCCATCATAGCTCCATCTTTATAGAAATGGCCCTTGCAGTTTTCTTGTTGATTGTAGGCCATCTGTGATTCTTTTATGGTCTTATGAAGCATAATGGATTTGTTATGATATCATGATAATAAATCTGTTTATACCGAATGATTGATCTATGTTCCGTTCATGAGTGAATTAGTAAATGTGGCCAATAAATAAGTTATCTCTTCCCAAAACTGAGAAGTTCATTAAGCTGTCCAGAACATGACAAACCTACAGAGATCCATATCATCCTAAACATAAAGAGATTTGGATTCTTCTCCAGTTTTAACTTTGTTTTTGAAATTTATCATCTTGTCCTATTTTTCTCCGCCGTGATTCTTATCCTGTTTTCCTCTGCTGAGTTCACTTCTCAGTTCTCTGCAAACTTATAAATACTTAAACCATGAACTGTAGGTAAATCCTGAAACGCAATATGTGTAGTGTCTTTGGTGCGACACATTAGGCCAGTGTATGCTGGCTTTGTTTTTTTATGTTTCTTTTTCGAAGTGTCAACAATAATTTAGGTATTTTCGAGTAACTGCAATTGTATACGGAGTATTTGCTCTTGGCATCTCTGACGGTTCCCTTAGGGATCCAAGTACTGTTGCTTAATAAGTTATACATAGTGTTACAGGGTGTAACTTGTGGCAAGATTATGTACAAGGCACTCCACATGTGGGTTCCTACCAAGACATGCTTGTAGGTATGCAAATGGGCAAACACTGTATGTCAGCACAACATCAAAAAAGCAACAATATAGCTAACAACAATAGCGAGGGTAAAATTGTTCAATTGGTAAGTATTTCATTGATGAGCAAATGATATTACAACATAGACAGACATGCTAACAAAGTAAAGACAATGACACTAGACAAACACAAATCCTTCAAGAGTCATAATACCTCTTACAAAATTCATAGAAAATAAACTATACGTATCTAATTTAGGTTCCAATGTCTGCAACATGTTAATTTGGACCTTAGATGGCACGGCAAAAGTGCACCGATTACAATTGGGATTGGTTTTTGATTTTAGGTTTGGTGTTTTCTACCTCTTGGTCTAATTGATTGCCTTCCCTTCAATCTTTTCTTCAGGTGGAATCACGCGCTGATGAGCCTTGTTCAACGATGACCTATAATCCTATAAATCGTTGAGGAACCATGGAAGTGGAGAAATGTCGCCATTTTTTCTTTTGTCAGAAACTTGCACCCCATACGCGGGATTCTTTGTCCCAAGCCCTGTCTTCATCTTCCAATGCAATCCTAGCCCCATGGTTGTGCCTTGAGAGATCTGTTTGTTTTGAGATTCCTAATATATATCGTGCAGCCTGCAGGGCATTGGGACACGGGGACTGGGATTTTTGGAGACATCTTTTGCACGGTCCCTGCTGCAGAATGAATGCTGCATGTAACATACTTGTTGTGCCTGTTTGGTGCCAAACTCTTTAATGTGACCTCCTCGCGTCCATTTTGGTTATTAGCAATGAGGGACAGAAGGATTTACGCCGGCGCCGATGTATTGTTGTGCTGCCAATCATTATCTACAATCCATCCTTTCTTGGAATGGTGACAGAATTCATGATCGAGTTGTGAGTTGATATTATATTCTCTCATACCATCTAGTACAGTTTGTCCAACGGGGTCAGGAGGAATTTGGGACTTTGATTGGAACTCTGTTGGGGGCCCTGAAGATGAATACCCCCATTTTGCTATTGTTGATTCTGTTGAGCATTGTTGCAGTCTCACTACTCCTTGTTTTGTTCTGGTGTTTTACCCATTTATCGTGTTCTGTAAAGTGAGGTTCGACCTCAATTAACACGGATGAAGGTAGTTAGTTAGGACTGAATATTAGGAGAACACGGTCTTTATACAGGTGAAACGGATAAAATAGGGGCAATATCGATGTATGGTTGAATGTATGGTTGAGATTTGAATTTGTGTAGCAGGGACCAACTGTAAACGTTTCTGTGCTGTGCTTTATGTACACCATTGCTCGCACTTCATAATAATAGAGGCTCTCATTTGTTTTATGTGTTCCGTTTATTTTTGTCTTTGGCAGGTGGGCATAAACAGTCTTTGTTCCTTCTTCAGTGGCATTTACTTATTCAGGCCGTGGAGCTTTTATTGAATTGCCTAAAGTGTCCGGGACTAGCTGGTGTTTCATGCGTCATTTCCGTTTATTGAATTGCTTAAAGCGTCCGGGACTAACTGGTGTTTCATGCGTCTTTTCCATTTATTGAATTGCTTAAAGTGTTTGGAACTTTCGTGTGTCTCTTTCATGTTATTTTCATTATTGCCGGTTTATGAGGCGCTTTTAGCATAGTGTTCCATCATACAGACTAAACAAGTGTTATTATGGATAGCTTCTGAACTCCCGTTGACTAACATACTAACACTTGATTAATCTTCGTTGTTGTATAAATCATGGCAAAAAAAAAAAAAGACCCTGTTCTTGTGAGATACTCAATCATGGAAGTAACATGTGAAGTGCATGGATCTTTGAACGTGTAACGTATAGAGAATTTTGGACAAATTTGGACGACAATGCTGGGTTTATTGATGGCGTGGCTGTTTGGCTGTTAAAATATATCTCTCACCTTATACTAGTCAAGTTCAGAGAACTCATTCTTTAAAAGCCTTGCCCTAAAATCCAAGCATAATGTCAAATTTTCATTTTATTAGGTTATTGAATCTCCAATAATAGCATATCTCCTGTTTTTGAACGGCAATAATGGCACATCTCCAATCAAGGAAAACATTCTAGGAGAGATTATTTAGTGCCTTTGAAGCACTACGTGGCAGTGTCCCAAGTCTTTTCTCACTACACATTGTTGTGGGGTTCTTACACTTAGTCTTGAACCCACAAAAATATATGATTGAGGAGAGGTCTGGGGCATTAAATAATTTTTCCAATTTTGGCCAATCTACTCGCCATTATGGTGTACCTCCCACGAAGATACTGGAGGGTGTGTTCCACTTAATTTTTGAATTAAAGGTGATGTATTGTGAAAGAATGATCTGTCTCGTTAAGTAAAAAAATAAGAAATTTAGCGAAACGGGCCCTGAATTAATTTTATAACTTAGTAGTAATACCTTTATAATTATGACCGGTAAGAATCATTTATTACCGGTCATAATTGATTTTTAATGTGGATCATTGATTGATGAGATCGACGACTGTGTGCCGTCCTACACGTGTACTGCACGGGATGCACTACAGCACCCCGGATCTGATGAAAAACAAGTTTCTTATGTAATTAAACATGACTTTTTCCATTTGGCTAACGGAACTAAAGCTAAAATTCATAAAAATACGAATTTTGAGACTGATCATTCTCCTCACATATATCAACTAAAAATTCACTTAACAAAATTAACTTGTCTAAAGTCCTTCAGCTATGGACAAACTTTTTAGGGGAAAACCCACACTCGGTAAAGCGTAACCTATTTTTAGCAAAAGAGAATATGTCTCGAGAAGTTGAGACCCTGTAGGCTGTAGCGTAGGCGTGCACTATATGGGTGTAGTGCGCGATCCGAACAGTCCGTCTCAACAAAACGCAATGGTCCAAGTTTCATCTCGATCCCTACAATCTCATCAGTCCATTACCGAGAAAAAAATCCAGACCATTTTTGCCGAGACAAACGGCTCGAATTGCATGGTACTTACACCCTTTAGTGCAACCTACCTGTTTGGAACACAGATGGTGAAGCCAAGTTCACGTGTGATACTTGCTGGTTAGGTGGGTAGAGTGTAGAGCGCTCTTTCCTGCGGAGTTACCAATAAATCAAAAATCCTTTCCCTCACAGACTCACAGCGCTTTGTGTTTTTGTTGAACAGCAGAAATCCCCCCACAGCCACAGCCAAGCTGAGAAAACCTTCTTCTTCACTTCAGTCGGCATTTCTGTGTCGAAAATCAACTCTCTCTCTCTCTCTCTCTCTCTCTCTCTCTCTACATTGCAATTGGGGATTTCAAAGATGATGACGATCAGATCAATCCGTCCCAATCGATGGCCAATGTCGTCGATGATCCTGAGCAATTTGTATTCTTCTAACTCGTCTTCGGCCGCTGCAGTTCAAGCGGAGCGAACCATCAGAGAAGGACCCAGAAACGACTGGACGAAGCAAGAGATCAAGTCCATCTACGACTCCCCTGTTCTCGACCTCCTCTTTCACGGGGTCAGGATTTACTCTCTCTCTCTCTCTCTCTCTCTCTCTCTCTCTCTCACACACACACACACACACACACACACACACGCAACGCACACAATTTGTTTATGAGATTTTGTTCGGCTGCTGTGAAAAAGAACATCTCCAGCCCTTACTCTTTCGATTGACTCATAACCAAATTTTGAGTAAAAGCCCTCTAGTCATTGCCTCAGATACCAGATTGTGTATTACTCAAACTCAATGGAAGGATACAGATTTTTAATTAAGTTTTCGCTCTCACAGTTTACAACTGTTACATTAATTACGGGGTCAACATTTATTCTCTCTTCTATAAATTTGTTTTTGCAATTTTGTTCGGCTGCGGTGGAAGCAAAAGGCAGAGTGAGATTTTGGAGCATGAGAATTTTATCCCAGAAAGAAGGGGTGATAAAGATGCAGTTAGATGTTCAAGTTTGGATTATATATGTAACAGGCTTCAATATATATATAACCTTGGGTTGTTTATGAGACAAGCATGCTGATCTTGAACGAGCTTTAATCAAGCCAAACACGAGCAAATTTCGAGTAGCTTGAATGTTTTGTACGTCGTAACCTGAACGAGCTTAGTCGATGGTTTGAAAATTTAACGAGATTCAGTAAAATATGTTCAAGCTTGGTTTGTTTATGCAACAAACCGATTTTGAACGAGCTTTTAACGAACAAGCACGAACTCAAACTCAAGTAGTTTGGTTCGTTTATCAGCCCTAGGCTCAATTAGAGCTCAACGAAGAATATCAGAACTTGAAATTTCTGGACCATTTTAGTTTGTGATGATGGTAAGGAAGGAACGAGGAGTAAAAACAATTGTGAAGAAAAGTGTGAGAAAATTTTAGTGCGCTCAATACTTTGTATATTTATTTTCCCCTCATGCTCTTCTCAAACCAATTGTGCATACCGATGCTCTAGACTATCAATGAAGGAAACATGATAATGTGCACAAAAATTGAATTAGGTCTCTAGGCCTGCCCTCTCTGATGCCATTCGGCTTTGATTTGGGGGGCATGGTTCCGCAGTAAAACAGGTATAGGGGGGGGCCACTCTTTTAGTGGGATTTTGAGAGCAGCCACTTTGTGCATATTGCCAAAGGTTAGGTCAGTCTCCAATCCTCCCCTGCCCATACCCCCAATGATTGGGGACTACATGAGTTTTGTTGTTGTTGTTGTCTCTTCTCAAACCAAAAAAGGAAAGAGGATTTTTTTTTAAACTTTCCTTTTTGGTACTGATTATTATGCTTGTGATTACCAATTACCAGCTAAATATAAGCTATATCTCCAACCTGCGTAAATTAGTAGCTTTTCAATCCACGCAAAATGCAAATCAAGTTCGGCACTACTAAGGCATCCTTCTCTGCCAGCATTGTTTAGCCTCATTTATATGGAGTCTCGAATAATTGCTTCAGCATATTGCATAACAAAATAAGCTTGAAGGTTGCTGATACCCCACTTTTCTGTGGTTATGGGGGTTGATTTCCTTTTACATATGCATTGCGCATTTGCCACTGATTGGCCACATTTCCTCCAAAGGATTTTGATCTGGGGACTGGGAGAAAAAGCTTGTTGTCCAAAAGATTACTTTTGCAGTCTAGCTGAGTAGTGTTGTTAAGATATTTTTTGTAATTAATATAAAGGACCAAAAAGAGGCCAATTCTTGATTAAAAGCTAGTGCTTCCATAAAATGTTAGATTTCGTGTATAACTGGTCTCAAAAATATTTTATTCATGTGCAACTGACAATCTTACAACAAAGATTGGACACTTTTAAGTAATTAATTTCATAGTTTTTTAAAGACACTACAGGGAAAGCGAAAGGGCCATCAAACAGGAGGATGACTTTTGCTTGGTTCTATTTATGGTCCAATGTTTAAAAGGATTGGGTAGACATAATGCATGTAATGGCTCTAGTACGTTGGGATGGACCTTTCTCATGCAAATTGATTTTCGGTATGACAAACATCCTCATAGTGGTCCTAGAAACCAGCATGACGCTTCCGTTCCTTTTCAATGGGTATAATGACGATGTACCAGTTGGGAGAAGAATGAAGAAAGAAGAAGTGAAGGACCGGAGAAGGAGAGGAGGAAAACCAGGGACAAGGAGAGAAGATGGAAACTGGGAAACAGTTTGAAATTCTTTAATCCATTGTCTTACAATCATCCAATCCCTTCTTTGTCTTCATCATGTACTCTATGCACATGAGCATCTACAGCAATTTGATTGAATCTATGTGATAATGGGCACGTCAATGCAAAGCCACACCTGTTTCAGTCCTTATTCCTTGCTGTCATTATCTTGGTGTGCCTGCTGGGAATGAGCATTTGATGTCCATTTGTACGTATAAATTTTCACAACTCATCTGTTCACGTGCATTGAGAGATGGAAATGTTAATGTTTGATGGTTTGGAGTTAGATTCCATGCATATTAAGTGAAAATGGTGTTGATACACAGAAGCTTTTTTGTCTTCATCATGTACTCTATGCACATGAGCATCTACAGCAATTTGATTGAATTTATGTGATAATGGGCATGTCAATGAGAAGCCACACCTGTTTCAGTCCTTATTCCTTGCTGTCATTATCTTGGTGTGCCTGCTGGGAATGAGCATTTGATGTCCATTTGTACTTATAAATTTTCACAACTCATCTGTTCACGTGCATTGAGAGATGGAAATGTTAATGTCTGAAGGTTTGGAGTTAGATTCCATGCATATTAAGTGAAAATGGTGTTGATACACAGAAGCTTTCTATGATTCTTGATGGTTCTCCTTCATGGAGTTTCCCAGAAAAAGTTGCTGTTGCTTTTGTGGGGGTTGTTACCATGTCATTTCTAGATCTCTGTCTAGTATTTGAATTTTTTTTTTTTGCTTGTAATGGCGTGGTTGTGTGCAACCATAATTACTATTATTTCCTACTGATTCTGCTTCTTCTGCTGCCATGCTTTTGTAATTTTGAGCTGCTAATGTTACATGGATTCATCCTCTTATAGGCCCAAGTACATAGATATGCCCACAACTTTAGGGAAGTTCAACAGTGTACTCTTCTATCTATAAAGACAGGCGGATGCAGTGAAGATTGTTCATATTGCCCTCAATCCTCCAGGTATGACACTGGAGTGAAATCCCAAAAGCTTATGAACAAGGACACGGTTATTCAGGCAGCACAAAAGGTGCTGTTTCTCTATCATCAGATCACTCTATTATTTTGCTTACTACTTTGATAATGCTGCTGAATGGTGCCAGCTAATAATTCTTTTAAATTGGTGAAGTTGTGCAATATGTCTTTATTGTGTTTCATTTATCGGTGGCCATTGGCAGGCAAAGAAAGCTGGTAGCACTCGTTTCTGTATGGGTGCTGCATGGAGAGAGACTGTAGGAAGGAAGACCAACTTCAACCAGATTCTTGAATATGTGAAAGAAATAAGGTAATGAAAAGGGTACTTGCATTTTTGCTGCCTTTTTTTCTAATCACAACTTGAATTCCAGGTTCAAACTCACTACTCAGGAGCTACTTGTCTCATAAGAAGAGTACTTTTAAGTGATTCCTGGTATGATAAGAGTATACCAAACATTCATGATCTGGATGGATGTAGCCTGTGTGCAGGGACAGAGCGAGGTTTTTTTTTTTTGTTGGGGGGGGGGGGGTGGGTGTGTGTGTGTGTGTGGTACACAACCAAAAAAATTAAAATAAAGAGAGAGACAGACAACAATGTGAACTTTTACTAACTCAAAAAAAATACAAAAATAACACCAATGCATATAAAACTAAACATGTTTCTTATATCAACTTAGATTGCAAAAGTATTAACATTTCTCTAATCCTATCTACTAAAATCAGGCATATTTGATTAAATGACAATATTAACCAATTACTTATAATTTTTCTAACAAAAAAAAATGGAGGGGATGGGCTATATGGTTTGATAAATTAATTTTTTCAATGTAATAGTAGAGTTTTTTTTTTTAAATTTTAGGCTGGGGCGATGGCCCCTACTAGCCCCTCTCCGGCTCCATCCTTGCTACTACCTACATATCAGAAAGGTAAGTAATACGCTTGGGCAGTGTTATCTACCAAAATGAAAGGCTTCAAGGTGATTTTTGCATCGATAGGGGAGATGGTGATAAGTTGCATTGGAATAATGTTCATAAGGGTCCTAACTGGATAAGAAAAAGTGGGGAAAAAAGGAAAAAGAAAATGCAGATAATGGTTGGACTTCCTCATAAACCAGAAGGCAATGCTAGAAACGATATTGAAGATGCTAGATGCGCATGTGGTTTTGTACATTTTAGGTGTTGCAAAATGAGTGAAGGTGTTTGTCCTTTCTATGTTACTGTGAATGCCAATAAGGCAAAATAATTACAGCTTTGAGATTATACTCAGCCTTGGTAGACTAGGGCGTTCCGAAAACTTTGGGGAACACATGTAGAGCAAATCATATGTATTTCGTGACTTTTAGGTTTGTATCGTCAGCCATTGTTCAACCTGCATCTGATCAGTCAAATATCATTAGCGGTCGTAAAATCATGGGGCAGAAGTCTGTTGCACTTTTGTTACCTGTATATTAGATTGTTAAAGCTGGAAAGCCTGGAATCTTGTTATTTTGCCGAGTGGCTGCTTTGCTTTTTTTGGTGGAAGAACTAATTGTCTTTCCATTTCCTTCATCTGATGCCTAAATAGGAATACATGCATGCCCAACTACCATAGCTTATTGCAAAACATACTTCAGAATAAGTTAAATCAGTTGCCCCTCAGAGCAAATCAAACCCTATAGTTTTTCTTTTTTATGGACTTGTTCCACCCCCTCAAATAGTCCCCTATTGTTCTAGTAGGCTTCTAAATTTTAACTCCCCTTCGGCCTAACTTTTTGGCGCGGTCTTTTTGGTGATTTTATCTTAATTCTTACTAGATTTGGGTAAAATTTTTACTCACATCGTCCGTCTCAAGGCATCGTAAAAGTACAAATACACAATGTTCTAAAAGTCACTCGGCGCTAGTCGGGCGGTCGGCCATCTTCGAGCGATTAATCAGCGATTAATTGGTGCATATTAATTAGTAATCAACGATTAATTGTTAATCGGACCTAATTGGATAGGCCCCGCTAGCTATTAATTGGTGATTAATCGCTGATTAATTCCTTGTTTTAGAACACTGCAAATACATAGACTGAAGCTGAAAAAATTACATCTTGGACAACGAAAAAAACCCCAAAGGCTCTTTTCCAGTAAGTCGCTTTTTTTGGGTCTTTTTCTTTGTCATATTACTTTTTTCAACTTTGGTCTATATTTTTATACCTTTTTGATTGAGATGAACAATGTGATGTAAAAATTTGTCCCAAATCTAGTAAGAATTAAGAGGAAACAATCAAAAAGACTGCCAAAAATTTAGGCCAAAGAGGCATTAGTTTACTTTTGGTTTATCAAAAGTTGCGTACAGGAAAACTAGTAGTAGTAAAATTTGTAATGTTCTTACTTTCTAAGATCTATTTTCCTCAAGAAACTATTCATTTCTTCATGCATTGCGTTGCATTATTTCATTGCTAGTTTGAATATTTGTGATGGAAGAAGATTTGTTAAAAATGCAAGCAATTTGGGTAGCAGTTGTCTGAATATCCTTGTTGGCTCGTTAATTCAAATAACCACGTGAATCTAATTATGAAATCTTCCACTCCAACGAATCAGCCAGTTACCGTATTGTACTTCGGAAATACGCATGAACATTTTCATGGAACTTTTGGAACTCACTAACAAGAAAAGGGCAATAATGAAAGACGATATTTAAATCTGTGAAGCACCAACAGTCCTTACTAGTTGTATCCTTGGCAAACTCTCCAGAGAGGCGGGGACATGTATGGGAGACGCAAGGTGCTGTGTCCAAATAAATTTAATTACCTTTAAGCAGGGTAATCAGGGGAACACCGGGACACATTGGGGATGTTGAACAACTTGATATACATTGTTGTGCCCATTTCTTAATAGCTTAGCTTTTGGTACAATCGGTAACTTGACATGGTATCAGAGCTCAGGTTGTGAGCTCTTGGGTTGAAGTCTCTCTGTTTGCATTTATTCCGTGTTCGCATTCTGCTTCTCCTCTTTTTATTCTATTTTGCTCTATCTATGAAAATTTGCATCTTTGTGTGTAAGACAGGGTTGCATGTGACAGAGGATGTTAAATAGTTTGATATACATTGTTGGGCCCATTTCTTAACAGCTTAAGCTTTTGGGACAATTGGCAACTTAATAGGGATACCCGTGTCTCAACTTGGGCACGGATGGAAACATGTTAGGGATCAATTTATACTACTTGAAGCTCTTTTTGCGGGTATGATATTGAAAAAATATGAGAAAAGAGTACGAATAAGAAAATTATGACCAAATAAAACTCTCCTTGAACTTGTAGTGTGTAAAAAGAAAACTACAGTAATTGTAAAGATTTTCCAGATGGGATGTTTGTATAAATGACAAGTAAATGTATCCTTTTGTACATACATTGTGGTGTGTCCCCTGCTCTGTTTGTGTCCCTATTTATTTTGACATGTTGTGTCCGTGTCCTTGTCAGTGCCCGTATCCGTGCTCCTTAGATTTAAATGTTTTTAGTTCTCCCTTGTGATTTACTTTCCTCGCTAAATCAAAATATTTATCTACCCTATAATTTTTTTCGCTCTTCATGCCTAAATTTTTACTCTGTGTCATAAGCTTATCTCATGTTGTAGGGAAATGGGGATGGAGGTTTGTTGTACCTTGGGAATGCTAGAGAAACAGCAAGCTTTGGAATTGAAGGCAGCTGGCCTGACTGCTTATAACCATAATCTTGATACCTCAAGAGAGTATTACCCTAAAATCATAACAACAAGATCATATGATGAACGCTTGGAAACCCTTACGCACGTTCGTGAAGCTGGGATCAATGTCTGCTCAGGTAATTTGGTTAAATCAGTATAATATTTTTTCCCTTGCCTCGGTGATTAGCAGCAGAATAATGTTGTAATTAACAGCTTTTGTGCAACTACTATTGGATTCTGACTCCTCAGAAGCTGTCCCAGTGTGTTCGCCATCGCTTTTGATTCTGCTTTTGATGCTTCTCGATTTTGAATGCCAATCTAAATGTCTTGACAAGACTGACAAGGGTGGATGTTATTTGGTTATTAAAACCATAACATTGGAGTTTGATTACTTTTTGAATTCTTAGAGAAGAAGAGAGCGATGAAATTATCACCCATTTCATGAATTAATGTACCCTTGTGTTACGTGTGTGTTCCATATCCGTACGGACCGTAGCCATACTCAATGTTTCACAACTTGTTTTTAAATGAAACTTGTCTACAACTTAGTGAAAACTAAAAAGTAAGGCTCCTAAACTAATAATCAATCCCTACTGTTCTATATTTGCCACTAGAAAGTTGAATGATTTCTGACCGTTCTTGAGCATTTTGTGTTAACACTAAAAAATGGCATGAAGATGTAGCTATATAAACATATCTAGCCATATCAGTATATTATTTTTCTAGGTTCTCTGTTATTTCTGTATCATACGCATTTCCCTTATCCCTACAAGTGCTTCATAGGTTCTAAGAGGCCTTGGGTTGAAGTCTAGCCACACTGTTACATCAGTCATTGTGCACTCTCTTATTCATGCTCCTTGTTTGAGTCAGTCTGTTTGTCTCCAAGTGCAAGGCCTGTTTTGGCAGACAAGGTTGGGCTTGTTTGGTAACATCTTAAAGTTTTGGGACAGTGGGTGATCCAGTAGCTCTTTTTTGTTGTGTTTGCTGGCTTAGCAACTTAAAAAATAATGGTTATTATTGCAGATAAGGGATGGCTTTATAGGCTTAAGAAAAGTGCAGATTTAATTTTCTTTTGCACAATTATGTTTTAGGGTTGCTAGTCATTTTTTTGCGGTTAGCTCAAGCAGGTAGAAAGTTATTCTAGGTAAATTTGCACATGTAACAGATTTCAATGGAGGTTTTGGAGAGTAAATTTTAGATTTTTGTATATAACCTATATTTTCTTTTGGCTCTCGTTAATCATTATATTTAGTTTGACTGTGAATGTAATATAATCCTTTCTCGATTAAACATTTCAGATTGTGGGGGTTTCCTGATTTATAGAGCTAACCCATTATTTTCTATTCATAGGAGGAATAATAGGACTTGGAGAAGCAGAAGAAGACCGAGTTGGTTTGCTGCATACGCTTGCGACACTCCCTACTCATCCAGAGAGTGTTCCCATCAATGCACTGCTTGCAGTGAAAGGCACACCTCTTGAAGATCAAAAGGTGATTCTCATAATCTGTCTCTGTGCATTATAGAAGAGCATTGACGTTCTGGCAATAATTCTATCTCGGAAAAATAACTTCGGCCCTTTTCGTTTGTCCATTTCGACAATCGTGCCTTTAATCGGATCTGCCAATAATGGATTTTCGTAAGTACCTTGTGAACTTTTGTTTGCCAAAAATTAAAACAAGTTTAATAAAATACTTTACTGTTGATCCAATTTGAGGCATGACTACCGAAAATAGGACAATAGGAATGGCAATGGGGCGGATATTGAGATATCCGTACCTGATACCCGAAAATTTCTACGTACCCGAATCCGCCCCAATAACCGAATGGGTAGAGCCATAGAGACCAGTTGTTCCATAACCGAACCAAACGGGTTTCAGATATTCCTTGAACTGAACGGATAACCGCAAAAAGAAGAGAACGCTCACAAACTCAGATGAGTGAACTGATTTGCATTTCTCAAAGATCAAATCCAAATTGAGGAAACATAGCAAACATGAAACAAAAGCCACAACATCAGATCGTTTAGTACCTGGAGCTATAGATTAAATACACAAACAAATGGGTACATTAAAAGCAGCACAGAAAAGAGGGAGGTCGAAGGCAGCGCTGAGAATGGGGCCGAGGATTGCCTCCGCCATAACCGTGCTCGCTGGGAAAAACTCAGTTACGGTTCGGGGATAAAGGAGCAGTTTGGTTCAGATACCCATCGGTTCGAGAGAAATTGCCATCCCTGGAGAAAAGCAAGATAGGATGATGCGAGAATGAACATTATATTAAGGTTTCAGCCGCTGATAATGAGAATTTTTTGAAAGCAAGTGAAACCTATTTTTGTTTCACAACATTTTGGAGTTTTGAAAATTGTTACCACAAACGATGTAGTTAATCAAATCCTTTTCTTTTCTTTCCATTTTTCAGATTTTCAGCAAACAAAACAGAAAACATAGAATATATCTGTTACCAACCAACACCCTAAGAGTTGGTTTATTATATTGGTACATGTAAGATTTGGTTTCTAACAAAGTTGATAAGTAAATTCCAAACCTAACATCTTAGTGCATTTCCAATTCATCTCCCATCAATTTTCCATTTTGGAGACTGAAAGTATTGTATTCCATTTTAAAGGGTGGGATTTAGAGAACTCATTCACACCAATTCCTATCCACATTTTCCATTTTTATCTCTAGAACTTGCCATCCCTCCAATAATCCATTTTGAACTTGTAATTAAACATGATCAATATTGGTCTCATTCAAAAGATATTATCGAAATCATTACCAATGGTCTCAATTATATGAAGATAAAATTTATGGAAAAAGCGTTATACCTATTTTATAGAGAAAGCAAAAAAGTGTAAAGAATATGGCTGGTATTGATATATAAAGTCAAACGGAAAAGGGTAAAGTAGGTATTTTGAAATCTCTATTTTGGAGAATTGAGTCTCCAAATACATCATGGCTCTCCGTCGAATCTGTTTCCATTTTGCAGAATCAAAATGGAGCATGATTGAAGCGTATCCATGTTCAGAGAAATGAAGATGTGTTGGAGATGCTCTTATAGAACTGAATCATACTATGTACCAACCAGCTTCCTTTCCCAATAGACTGCTGAATATCTCAGTGAACCAAGGTTAAACCCTCAGCTTATTCACCATACGTGGTAGAGGAAATCGATCACATTGCACTGATGGATTATACAGTTTATCCAAAACTTCGCATTGTTTGGACGACATCTCTTTAGTCGTCATTTGTTGCGATCGTTTTTAGCATCACCTAACAAATCCCATATTTCCTTGGACTAGCTTTTCAAGATCGATTTCTTGTTGTTTCCTACTTGTTTATCCAGCCAGTTGAGATATGGGAGATGGTTCGGATGATAGGCACGGCCCGCATCATTATGCCAAAAGCAATGGTTAGGCTGTCAGCCGGAAGAGTACGGTTCTCCATGCCGGAGCAGGCTTTGTGCTTTCTGGCCGGAGCAAATTCCATCTTCACTGGTGAGAAGTTATTGACAACTCCCAACAATGATTTTGATGCTGATCAACTCATGTTCAAGGTGCTCGGACTCATCCCAAAAGCTCCCAGTTTTTCGGATGATGAAGCGAAGGATTTAGAAGCAGAAAATTGTGAAGAAGCGGTGTCCAGTTCAGGTTGAGAATTCAATGATTGGAATCGGATTACAGTTTCTATGGTGGTTGTATCATGGGAATTATATGTTCGTTCGGTCATATTATAACAAAACTAAGCTGGAACATCGTTGTCTGCTGCTTTTTTTATGCCTGGAGAACTGGAACATTGTTGAAACGTAACATTACAAGGGTTGTAGGCCCGAAAACCGTTGAAGCTAATTCATGTTAGTTTAGATGTGGATCCAGAACGATCGCTTTTACACCCCAACCAAATTTTGTTCACAGCAACGGTGTGCTATTTTGGATCCAACTATGATGATTGAAACAAATTTTTTTCCGGGATTCATTAATTAAGGAACTATGTGAAAATTAGCTCCAATCAGGTTCCCCTTGATCTATGAACTTTTTTTTTGCTTTGGAATTGGGTTTTTAAATAAAACATTTGTTTGCATGGTATCATAATAAATGAATCTGGACAAAATGATGCTTTCAATCATCGAAGTGGTACATGAAATGAGCACACCATTGCGAAGGTGGATAAACCGAGAGTGAAGAAAACTCTTCTTCCCCCTCCCTCTCTCACACGCTTATTACTTTGTGTGTGTTTCTATTTCATGTTTTTAGGGTAAGATTAGTCAAAGATCGGAGGCTAGAGCTATCAACTCAAGAAATTTAACCCCAAGAGGGCTATGAATCTAAACTTTTATGAGTTAAGGATTTCGAATTTTTAAAGGAAAACTTTCGTAACAAAAGTTATCCTTGTTACTCCCTTTCAAGAAACTCTTATTACCATCTTTGGCCATCAGCAACCATTTTCGTCGATAACCTTCCGTGACATGTTATGACAATAGTATTGTTCATCAATTTTACGACAGAAATTTTACTGTATACTTTGTTCTATTTAGATAACAAATAAATTTAAGTATTTGTTTTTCAACAAGACAAATACAACAGATAAATTCTTTGTTTAGTGTGCGTTATTTTTATAGTACATAAAATTTATTGTTTGCTTATGTAATACTTCTTAACATGGAGAATTGTCTATTACCTGGAAAATTTTGGGATTGGACTTTGATGTAGAACGTACTTATTTTCTAGGATGTAAGAATGGATGTAAACTTGGGATTTATCCATCCCCACCATTGCTCACGCGGACACTAACTTCCAATAACTTAAAATGTAAGCACACCTCTCCCTCCCTAAGTACGCGCACGCACAAAGGCAGAGAGAGAGAGAGAGAGAGAGAGATAGAGAGCAACTAATTATGAAAACAAGAACGTCAAAATACATATGACAAAGCAGAAGCAAAGAAAAATTACGAGAGCAACCCCCAAAGAATTGGGCCAATTCCATATCACAGAAGTGACAAGAGGCCTTCTCATGACATAACTAATCCCAAGAGTATCGTCCCCTGCTAGTGAACGATAAAATTGGTCTCCTAAAGATTAATCAAGGTGCAAGCAAGCTTGGCTCGAACACCATGAGTAACCAAAAACAAGTGACTGCATATAGATATAGCACACGGACACATAGCAAGTGACCGCAGAGGAGCTTCAGGGAAACAAGAACCACACAGCAAGGATGACTACAAAAGCAGAAAATCAACAAATAAAGAACTGCAAGAAAAATCACGGCAGCAAATTAGAGGAATTTTACGCAGCACCAGCAAAAAGTTATCAAGTTCACAAGTAGACGGGGTTAACTCGCTCAGCAAGATACGACACTAAAGAGCAGTTCTAAATATAAATCCAGAATCCAGTTAGACTACTGCACTGGGCCATTACTTCAGTTAGGGTACTGCATCTGACCCGTTACTTGGCCATTCAAAAATAGAAATCGGACCACCATTACTTGATCTTGCCAATAATATCTGCGATGACGTCGTCCATGTCAAGTTCCTTCATTGGTTTAAATGGCCGCTTCAAATCCTGCAAGTTGAGAATAAGCAGTTCAAGAGAGGTACTTTTTTAGCAAATTATCTGAGACAACTACACCAATTTTTGATAACTCAGGTGTCCAGGTCAGCTTACGCGCACGTTGACTAATCCTAGGGGACCAATGATCATTAACCCACTCACAAGTTCAGAATCAATGCGTTCATGTCTATAAAACGGACCTTATCTACCACGATAGATAGCTGATTCAGGAAAATGGGCTTTAATAACAGGGGAAATTAGCATGTTCAAACAAGAAGTTTTTTTTAAAGATAAGAAACTAAAAGAGTAATATTATGAGTAGGAGCCCATCAATGAAAGAACAAAAATAAGACAATTACATGCAAAAAAAACTCCAGCTGCATATCATACACTGCAGTCCAACCTCTAGTCATAAGAAACGTAGGGGTCACAGACTCACAGTTGACAGGGAGAAACGTAAACTCGAAAATTTGACAAATAACAAACTCTATCCCATAAAGAGCCTACATGGTATTACTTAACGAATCTCCTTTCATCACCAAATTACTTTTAAAAAATGAGAGCAATTAACACAGTCCTGCAATTTTTTTTTTTAGTGAGTCAAAAGTTGTTAGAATAATTAAATTAGCACATTAAAAGAGGGGTTGAACTCCTAAGCCTTGACTTCATTTCTTCCGGCACCCAAGTGCACCCCTGATGCTGTTGGGCCAAAAAGCCTCTAGACAACTTATTTTACTTAGTCCCACAACACAACACTTCTGCTTTCTTGCTGCTATCAAAGCCCCTAAAAAATCAAACAAGCAGCCGGAGCCACACAACACCTATCCGATTTCAACTAGTAAAAAACAATGTTTAGGGCGAACCATGTAAATGTCTCCTAGTGTGTATGTATATGTTTGTAAGTTTTTCGTCACCTTAGTATACAAGCTTCACTGTCATAACACAACTCCAAATAATTTAGGTCCCATAGCACAACTTATTCTAATGAAATGTGCCACGAGATGGATGCAAAGTGCCTCATTATCTTCTCAGTTTTCTTTGCTCAATCCACTAGAAAACTAAACAATGATAGTCAAAATTTGAAATGCTATGACTGATTCCACAAGGGTATACTGGATACCTAACTCATCCAGAGAATAAAGCTCTTTTCCACCCCTCCAACTTTTCATCACTCTTTGACTTTTCTAACATAGGAGCTAAGTCATGTAATCCTTTGGTAAGACCTTCCGCTCCCACTCTCAACCCTCGCACTATGCTCTACACTAAAACAAATTTTAACATTTTGGGATATTTTCAAAAGACGATTTTACTCTCGCACTCCAACTCCAGCTCCTGCTCTCGCTTGCGCTTATGTGCATTAGGTGACTAAGCACAGGAGCCCCAAACATATCCTCCCTAGGATTATTCCCGAAAAGTAACTCATGCTTGATGGGAAAATGCTCAATGGAACACCCTAAGAATATCAAAGCTGACTGTCAAATGCTTTGGTTCTTGCTGCTCATGTTGTGCACCCCATAAAAGAAAGGAGAAAAACATTGATGCATCTTTATGTCATCGTTGGTTTGGTTTATAGTTTGGGAGCTCTTCTACTTGTCCATAGGGTTCGTTTGGGAATAAACAATGAAGATTTATTAGTCTCAGCAGCACAAATTCTCCAACAATGCAATTAGGTTTTGCAACCAGAACAATCCCATTCAGTGATGTTTTTGAAAACTTGGCTGCTATGAAACTAGAAAAGAACTTTAAGGGGACAATCCAAATACAACAAAGCTTATGGGTACATATGAGAATGTACATAACATGTACATATGAATTTTGTGAAGCCCACCTCGGATCCCACAACAATGATTCGAACCGCCCATTATTTTTAAAACATTTTTGTATAGAGCCCCGTAAAAAATCAGCTCAATCCGATATCAGTAAGGATTTTTTCTGAATTTATAAGGGCGAAACTACTTAACTGTTCAGTTGTCCCCACGCATTCTGGAAAAATCCTTACTGATATCGGATTTAACTGATTTTTTTATAGGGCTCCATAAAAATATATTCTAAAAATAATGGGCGGTTCAGATAATTTTTTAAAGACCCGAGGTGGCCCTACAAAATCCATATGTCCATGGTCTGTACAATACATATGTACCTATAGCAGTACTCATCCAGATAACGTTGCTCTGATATTCAACTCACTCAATTCCCAAGCTTTATAGCACAAAATATGGGCTTGAACCGGGGGTGGATGCAAGCGTGAGTACTTGTTTGGGTAGTCATTAATAAACTAGATATCTAGTAGCTTTATTAAAAAATCATACACAAAGATGAACGTGAATAAATCAAAAACAAATTGCAAGCACACAAATTGTGTAATTGCACTAAAAATTTCTCAAATATTGAAATGGTTGCATAATTGGTTATTATCAGCACGATTAACACATGACTTTCTTTATACCCAAACAAGCAATCATGCCATGCATAAACCATTCATTCCAAATTGCAGAGAAAAAACCCGTCCTTCTCTTCTAAAACAATTGGCTGAGCATGTTACCTAATGGAGAGGAAATAAATGAACCTTAAAATAGCTGTATTTTGGAAAGACAAGAAAATTAAGTATGTAGTGGATCGGGTTGAAATTAAAGTGGTCTGGGTTCAAAAATTAAATTTGAGTTTAAATAGCACGACATTACTAGTGTTTATAATCATTTAGGGTAGTTTAGTGCGTTTCAATTCACAGATATAATATGCAGTGACAAATGTAAGTCAAATGATGGTAAAAAAAAAAATTACCAGAAGACTGATGAACTTCTCGCCGCCTTCCTCCCGTATTTCAAAGCATCCCCTTCTAGGCTAAAACGGTATTAAAAAGAGGAAAGCGAAAAGAATGAGCCATCAATTTATGACAGGCAAAGACAACACATACTTGGAAGCAATTTAATGCTTATGAAGAAAGCGAATGCTGCCTATAGGTGATGCAGTCATATCATGCTTGTCACAGGAAAATAATTTATATATTAGGCAATAGTAGTTCTTACACAATAGCAAAAGGGCCTCCAAATAGAACAATCAACCATCCACTCATGAACCAAGTCTCCAGATCACTTACTTTGACACAAGCAATCAGGATGTCTCTTGATGTACTAAAGTTACCCAACTTACTCTAACTTACTTTGCAGAGCATAGTGACAGCATGTTATAGCCAATCAGCCACTTTCGGAAATCTCAACAAGTCAATCATCAAATTAGCATATGCATTTCCTTTACATGAGTGACTTGTTTCATCATCATATCGAGATGTTGCAAATGGAATTGTCCTTGGACTTGGTGTGGGGACTGTCTAATGCTGTTAAGATTTCTACAAGCAGTGAGGAGGGCGGGCTGAGTCAAGTCATAAGTTTTGGTGATAGGCAATGTCTTCATATTAATCCTGTCAAGTTAGATGGCACCAAAGGCTGCTTGTTGTAGCATTGCAGATCTGGCTCAGTCAGCGTCAGAAAGTATGTTTGATAATAGGTCACCGTAGCCTTTTATGTACTTGTTCAAGGTAAAAGGGAGAACATACAGAAAATGATGTGATGAAGTTTTGATGTAAAGCTATGGAACATGCCGCATATCTTAGTTGCATGAAACCACGAGACAAGAAGGATCTCAAAAAGATCGCAAAGGAAAGGAATTTGGAGGCCAAACATAGAGAGAAGATCTACCAGAAGCCAAAGATCTACCAAGACCACCGAAGATTTGCAACAAAAGAACAATGAAGATCTACCAAGAGCACTAAGGTTCTACGAAGCACCACCTAAATAACTGAGAGAGCCATGTTATATTTATAGCCAAAGTGCCCTTCCAAAAGCTAGTCATTGCCCAAATTGATATTCTTGCACTCCAAGTCCCAAACCAGTAAGGAAACATCCAAAACAAAACTTTAAGAAGTCCAAGACTAGTCTAAGAAGGCAAAATAAATCAAAACACGCTCCGCATAAATACTCTCCACGTCAAGTAGGGCCGCAACCAAGATGGGTCGGGCCCAAGCCCAACTAGAATCGAGTCCTGTACTAGATTTTGAGCCCAACCCCAACTGATCAGAAGCACAAATTTGCTTATTGCTCAACTTGAGCCAACGAGCTCAATGACAAGAACTCAACAGACTGAGACAATTTCCAACAAATTAAAGCATGGATTTTTCAATGTTGGATTTAAACAAAATCGTGCTGCGATATTACTCAACTTGAGCCGACGAACTCAATGACAATAACTCAACAGATTGAGCCAATTTCCAACAAATTAAAGCACGGATTTTTTCAATGTTGGATTTGAACAAAAAACTCTAGAGATCTCTACCCTTGAAAGGTATCCCAAACGAGGGCAGAACAAAGAAATTTTCACTTTTTGCCTATGCTCCCCAAAGGATAGGTCCGCACAGACATAAATAACATAAGAACATGGTAACATACTAATCAATCCTGAAAATTAAACATGCAACAAATTGAACCACAGCCGCTCAAGCATATACCTTTTCTGGGTTGACAAGCACAGTTATTCCAGGAAGACCATTTTCCAAACCATTCTTCACTTGAACAGCCCTTGTCTTAAATGAGTTGCATTGTTTGCTAAAGAAGGGGAAAATGTCAATACAACTAGCACAAAATCGAAGACCAAGAATCAAACTTTAGAGAAATACTACCCATTGTCAAAAGAATCATAAACCAGTCCCAAATGTGAAACTAAACTACAGTCATTAGAGCAGGCAAATACAAGCAAAATGGTAGTGGTACAATAGGGTTCGGCTTATATAAACCAACAATCATGTAAAGTGTCCTAGATGTGGAAGCAATTTTCTTCCAACGTAGAAATATATCTCTAAAATTAGTATCCCAATTTTATCTTTTTCTACTGAAACCCTATGTCTACATATTAACAAGCCAATTGATTCATTTACTAAACGAGCCAAGCTTTTCCAAGCAAAGCTTTAGAGTGTCGTGCTCCACGTGCTCCACTTATTTATAAAATGAGCCTAAAACTTTAGCTCAAACTCTGCTCGATTACTAAACGAGCCAAGTTGAACGGAGCCTTAACAAGCCGAGAGCAGTTCGGTTCATTTGCAACCCTACGTATCCCCAAACCCTTTATCCCCCTCCCTTCTCCACCCGCCAAACGGGCCAATTTTGTAAAGTCTGTCGCTAACGCGTGTCCACTCACGAGAGAGAGAAATGGACCCAAACTCTTACCTACCACCACGCACTGTGTGGACCCCACTTAAATGTGTGTGGTGGAGGAAGAGTTTGGGGCACCGCACCGCGTGACGGTGCCCAAGTTCATTGAACAATTTTTCAGAGAAATGGGGTTACCAATGCTCGATGACGACGGTCTTAGTCTTCCCGTCGGCTGCTGCTCCTTCTGATTCCAGATGCTCCGCCACCGCTGCAATCTTACCAGCTTCTTTGACGCCCTTGCCTCTGCCCTTGGAGCCGGTACTCGACTTGGGCTTCTTCGCCTGAGGCAACTCGTCGGATTCGTCGACCCGGCGCCGAGTTGAAGAGCTCCGAGTCACCATTCCACCGTTGTTATTCTTACCGTCGACAGCTTTGGGTATTGCTACACCGTCGCTCCACTTCACTGCTTTCTTGGGCGCCATAGCCACCTCCACAGTGCACAGACAACACTCTTCTCTTACTTGTTTGGAACTTGAGGGAAGTGAGAGAACTCGTTTGGCTTGGAAGGGAAAAAGAGAGAAAACATAAAAATCTAGAAGTGGGAATACTGAACAGTACTCTCACCGTTTCATATATTAAGAATCCACCATAACAAATTGTCATAGTATTTCAAATCAAAAAATCAATTATTTTTTGTATAATTTTTAAAATTTTTTTCCATCAAATTAAAATATTAATACAGTGCGAAAAAATTTAAAAAATTGTACACATAAATAGTTGATTTTTGAATTTAAAAAATGACAAAAGAAAGTATAAAGAGTGTCAACATGGAAGGAATGGAGTACTCCCTTCGTCCCTATTTTATAGTTCAATATTTTATTTTGGGCTGTCCCTAAATAAGTGTCCATTTTGTAAAATTAGTAGGTAAAAGTTGGTGAATTTTTCATTTTGCCCCTAAAAGTAAATTCTATTTTAAAAAGTTAATGAGTAAAAGTGTAATGATGGTAGGTAAGTAGGAAAAATAGAAAAAAAATTAATGTGAAAGGTATAATGATAATGTCTTTTTAATAAATTAGAGTTACGAAATAGAACACTTAAAAAAGGACGAAGAGAATACTATTTTCTTCTCATTTTCTCCTATTTTTCCTTTCTCTTTCTTTTCTCACGCTTTCTTCAACTTCCAAACAAAAACCAAAGAGGATATGGGATGTGACTGTTGAAGTAACCAGTCACTGCTGCTTGGCAATAGCCCCTTCGTTATTGGCGCCCCACGATTCTCACTATTTTTTACACCTTTATCACTTTCCCGCGCTTTGTTACCCATGCCCAAGTGTTTTTGGGAGGTTTGTATTTTTGGAAACCAAGAGAAAGTTGCGAGTCGTTTTGTGGTCATTACTTATTGTTGTGCTCATTGTTCGTTTTGTGCTCATTATAGATGCTCGATTAAGTTACAT
This sequence comes from Rhododendron ovatum, assembly GCA_019656835.1. Classification (NCBI taxonomy): domain Eukaryota; kingdom Viridiplantae; phylum Streptophyta; class Magnoliopsida; order Ericales; family Ericaceae; genus Rhododendron; species Rhododendron ovatum. The sequence continues at coordinate 34,308,591 of CM033799.1, forward strand.
TATGTTAGGGTGATTTGCACATGAACACTTACGAAATGAACTGTTTCGATCGTTAAAGGAGATCATGGTAGGTTCCATTTATCACATAAGACATCAAGTAAGAGTTTGTCACGTAAGAGGATCTTGATTCTATTCAACTTTGAGATAAGTACCTGACCTATTAAATACTCCATTTGTTTCTAAATGAGAATCCTTTTTTTTTGTTATTTTTATTTTGTTTATATCTTTTAATTTATAATTTCAAAGATTTTTTCTAATAAAAAAATTGAGATTTATCAAATAAGATCCATATTGAATATTATTTAGCATTATAGTTGAAAGATATAAACAATTTTTTGAAGTATCTGAAATAGTAAAATGGACTCTTATTTAATCTAGTCGTCAATCGACATACTCTCATTGAAATATTACTACATTGTTATATTGATAAAGTTGTTAAGTAATTCTGGCAGCATTGCAAAGGAGCCCTACAATAGGTACCGACCACCAAGGATGGAGCTAGGGGGCTAGAAGGGGATGTCGACCCCCCTACTATTAAAAGAAATCCTACGTTTACATTGAAAAAAAATTTATCATCAAATTTTTTCTTTTGATTGTGTATATTCGTCCCCTACGCAAAATTCTGGCTCCATCTTTGCTGACCACATTCATACCAACGGGGACACAGGCCCACTCTAGGTTCCTTACGGATGATCTGAGCCGTTCAATGATTTTGTTAAAAAAATCGAGTGGGCCCCTCGAGAATCGGATCTCTTTCACTTTTGGTGCATTATTCATTCATCTCGATGAGAGGAATAAAAAACATAAAAAAAAATGAACCAAACTAATTTTTTAATAAAGACAAATATAATTTTAAAAAATATGATCCAAACTACCTTTTTTAATAAAGAAAAAATTAATTGAAAACTTTTTAAGTTTTTATCACAATTTCTTAATTTGTAGATTGCTCTCTATGAGACAAATCAATAATTCAAAAAAAAAAAAAAACTCTAAACTAACAAAAGTGAAAAAGATTTGAAAATCAAGACAAAAATAATCATGCAGGAATATTATCATGCCAAAATGGGCCTAAGCAGCACGGGCGGATAAGATCTCGTGAGGGTCCAGAGTACCAGATTCTGGAGAAAAATGTGTATCTACATTAAAAGTGACAATTTCTTCTAACTAGCTATAAACGAATCGAGCAGCTCACGATCTTGTCTCGGCTAGTTAAGGCTTGGCTTGTTTGGTAAACGAGCCGAGGTCGAACTTGAGCTTTCGTCGAGCTCGGTTCGTTTGACAAAAGCTCGGCTCGATTAAAGAAGCTCGTTTAGTAAATAACTCAGCTGGGCTCGCTAAGACTCGAGTCGAGCTCAAGCTCGAATTTTTGACTCGTTTAGTAAACAAGCCGAGCTCGAGCTAGACAAAATTCGACTTGACTCGGCTCGTTTACAGCCCTTCTGTGCATGCCACTATCTGTGCCCAATATTTGAGCCTCGCTTTGACATGTCACATGTTCTGGCTGGTCACCTGAGAGGTGTAACAGAAAAGCAAGTGATAAGTTAGAACCGGAAGTATTAACGCTTGACAGTGGCAACCGACCCCACGGATGTCAAAAATTAGAAACCTTCAGGTTTGTCCGGGCTCCGGAATTAGTACTCAGTTTGCATGCAAACTGATCTAGACACTCGATTATAAATAATAATAATAAAAAAGACAGTGGCAACCAATCTTATGAACAATTTTGTAAAGACTAGATAAAAGAAATCAAACCCGAGAAGCAAAGGCCCAGCAGGGCTGCAAACGAGTCGAGCCGAACCGAATTTTAGAGTGTTCGAGCTTGGCTCGCCAAAAATTTAGTGGGCTCGAACTCGGCTCGAGCTCGTGACGAGCTGCAGAACTCGAGCTCGAGCTCGGCTCGAGATGTATTTACGGAGCTTGAGCTCGGCTCGTTCGGTTCGTTTTATGAAACAAATATATATAAATATATATAAATAAATATAAATATGTAATATATATATATATAATCGAGCTCGCGAGCCAATTCGAGCCGAGTTTCGACTAGCTCGAGCTCGAACTCGTTCGTTTTTGTCTTAAACCGAGCCGAACCGAACCCTTATCGAGCCGAGCTCCGAGCCGCTCGCGAGCGGCTCGAATCGTTTGCAGCCCTAGGCCCAAGGCAAGAAGAACACAACTTTTTTCATTAATTTATTAATTTACCAAATAAAAAGACCTTCAATAATTCCTGTTGGAGTATTAGATAGACAAAAAGTCTAGAATCACACTTATCACATATTTACGTGGCGTTTGTGCATTTGGTTGTGATTTTGGACTTTTTGATTAGACAAATCAAGATGAGATGTCTCTTCTTTCTTTTTTTCTTTTTTTTTGGGCTTGTTAATGGATAGTCAATTCATACCCAGAATGACTTCATATGTCTCAACTTAAAAGGCATCAAATTTCCAGGTAGACACTTATCATCAAAATAAATATCAATTAGTTTATCAAAAAAGTTATTCCTTCCGTCCTTAAATAAGTGCCCAGCGCACAAATCTAAACCTTTAAAAAGATGCATTTGTTTTGTTAAAAAAATTAATTTATTTTTATAAATCAATAGATAACAATGACTTCTATTAGATTGTGAAAAAAATTAAATTTTTTAATAAAAAATATGCATGTTTTATAAAGTCTAATTTTGCGTATCGAACACTTATTTAGGGACGGAGGGAGTATGATTTTTCAAACTATCATTTTGGATCAATTTTGCAAAGCAAATATCTTGGACCACTTGAATGAGTTTGATTGGTTTTAAGCTATCTCCTTTTCAAGTCCAAAACCATTTACTTGATGAACTCTATCAAGCCTCCAAACCCAAACTTATACAAGCCCAAAAGAACATTAGAAAATCCAAATTTGAAGCCCATATTATGACCCAAAAACTGACATTATCGGCTACAAAGTCCGATATTGCTGCCACAATCTAAAAATCCAAAAAAACAGACAATTCTCCCAATTTGACCATGAGCAAAGTATAGAGAATTCAAAAGCCTTGCTGCAGAGTCCGATATTGCTGCTGCAATCTAAAACCCCAAAAAAACAGATAATTCTCACAGGTTGACCATGGGCAAAGTATAGAGAATTCAAAAGCCTCCTTACCGATTGTGAAGAAGAATTTAGTGCTAGAATTGTAAAAACCCATATTTTATTGTCTATTTTATCAAAAGATATGAATTGCATGTGCCTCAAGCCATATTCTGGTTAACATAATAAATCAACATAATAAATCAGCCACATTGCAATTTCAAGAAAGTCGAACCGGAAATCGACGGATTACTGATATACATAGGGTAGGAAGGGGAAACTGTTTGTCAATTTTTTCCATTCCCAAAATGCCCTTTGCTATATTTTCCCCCACAAAGCAACCCAGCCCACGCTTCTTCATGGAGACGACACCTTCTTCACGGAAATGACACCTCCAAAAGAACAAAGTGGCATAGCGATCGACCACACAACAGTCACAAATCAAACTGCAACAAAACTTAGGTTGTTCTCTCTCTGGCAGCAAAGGGTAAACAGTTGCTTGTACATTCTCTTGCTTGGGTTGTTAATTACCCTCAAGTTGTCCTTTTTCATTCTCTTGCTTGTATATGTACTGATGAGATTGACCGCATTGAGAAGGCATCGTCAGGATTTTGTCATCATGAACTATTAGCTTACTTAAATTAGAATTGGTTTATGGCAGGAGTATTGGGTTGGAAATGAATAGCTCGTTAATATGGTACGTATGATGCTAATTGCTGGCAATATCATCAATTTCAAACTTGATGGCACCGACAACCATAGTGATGGCAAACTCCTCTATTCTGTCAGTCATTTAATCAAAGGAGTTTTACTAATAGATCATTGGACACTATGTTCTCATTTTTTGGATAGGTCAAATAGATAATTGAGCATTGCATACGCATTATAGATATCCTCATTAACATAATTGATTATTTTGTCAGATAGTTCCTATTCTCTACATTTCCTCAAAAGTTCACTATAAACAATCGGTAGAATGGCTATTTTGAAGTTAAAAAAGAGCCCGTCTCATTTCTCATGATTATGAGGAGTACTACCGGTCTATAAGGTACGGTTCTTTTATTGTTCCTTTAGCAGAATATGAGAGAGTTGTTTTCTCTCTTATATGGAATTAAATAGGAGTTTTGATTGCTTGAGGATTTTATTGGTACGTGGTCATTAGCACAGAAGAAGAGAACCTTCAAATTATGTACTGTTGTTTTAAATTGGTCATACAAGACGGAAGCTATAACCCTAGTATCACCACGAATCAAAGCTACCAGGGGCTTAATAAACATCTTTTGGAACTCTCTTTTTTCTAGTATAAGTTACTTTCCAATAAACTAGCCAATATTTACTAGTTCTTCTAAAGAATTTGATTTACATTAATATCTCGTATGGTCCAAGAAACTTATCACGTGTGAAGCACGTGCACTTTTACTAGTCCTCTTTAAATAGCTTCAGCCAAAAAGTGACCATCCAAAACAATGTTTGTCTACTTTATCAAAAGATATGAATTGCATTTGCCTCGGGCCATAATCTGGTTAACATAATAAATTTATATAAATGATCATTTTAGTTTCATCCGAGTCTCATTTTCGTTCTCCAAGTATCGATTACAACTCTTTTGACCTTCAAGTTTGGTTTTCGTTCCAAATTAGTCCAATTGATAACTTCTGTCAGCCAAACTGGATGGAAATTGGACGGAAAAAATCAGATTGATGACAGTTTGGACATTGCAGTTCATACCAAGTTGGTCCAATTGATGACGTCTGCCATCAATCTGATTTTTTCCGTCTAGTTTGTCCAAGAAATGTTATCAATGTAATTAGACCAACTTGATACAAAAATTAAACTTGAAGGTCAAAAAAGTTACAATTAATACTTAGAGGACGAAAGTAAGACTCGGGTGAAATTAGGAGGACCATTTCTATAAATTTTTCTAATAATAATAATAAATCAACCACATTGCAAATTCAAGAACCTTGAACCGAAAATCAATGGATTATTACTGATATACATAGGGTAGGAAGGAACTATATACACCGAATGAAACACACAAATGATAATAGCATACTTGGCACTCATCTTCTTTAAACAGCGAGCTTCAGCCAAAAATGCCTTTCTAATTAGGGGCAGAATCAGGATTTCACAAAAGTACTAATTACAAGATTTTAAAATTTCAAGATTTAAGAATCTATTAGTTTGTTTGGTTTGGGTTTTCAGGGAAGTTTTTTGGGCAACGAGTGGACGAGGTTAAAAAGATAAATAAGACTAATAATTGAAGGGAAAGCTTATAAGAAACCGTGCACAAGGAGAGAGGTTGGGTTTTGAGACGCAAAACAGATATATTCTTAAAATATTTAAATGTATAAATAACACTCAAAACAAAATGCGCAATATCTAAGAGTTCCTAACAACCAAAAGGAGAATAAATTCTTTACACCGCCGGTGTAAACATTTGTTTCATCCAAATTAATTGCATTGCGACACGCCGCCATATTTTATTAATTGGGACCACTGTTTTGACATGTGTTGCGATACAATTGATTTGGAGGAAACAAATGTTTACACCGGCGGTGTAAAGAATTTATTCTCAACCAAAAATACTAATACTAATATTGAAATTGAAATTTGATTAAAAAAAAAACTGAAACTACGCTGGGCGTTGGCCCCCATAAGCCTAACCTTACATTGTCTCTGTTTCTAATAAATCACCTTTTCATTCAATTCTAGTTCTCTTGAAGATACGCCGGGGCTGGTGGCACATCTCGCATGTGGGCAAAGATATGGTGTTGAAATAAGTGCAGTGATCGCACGCCCAAGAGCCATGATCGTCCGAATCTCTACCGAGCCCGCCCTCTTGGGACGAAGCCTTTCCTCTGCTAGCCCCCTGGGAATCCACATCCGATAGACCATTCTCGAATGCTCTAACCAAGTTCTCAAAGTAATTCCGAGTGACACTAGTCAGCCCAACCAATTTTGAGCGGAAATCATTAAAATCAGTAGGAGGCTGTTCAGCACCAAGGTGAGCTTGTACGTCCTTTTCAGCGCATAGATGAAGCCTTTCTAAACCAGCCTCGGCCTCGCCTTGCAAATATTCAAAAAATTGCCTCTTCGCATGTTCAGGCTCAGGTAGATAGTATCCATAGGCATAGGTCCATTTCAACACTCGCCGACATTCAACTATCTGCAGCCAGGCTTCTGTCATGAACTTGAGCTGCGTTTCAGGTTGAGATTGTTTGTCACTAAGCTTCTTGAGATTCACAGTTTTCATTTCATGTAAACTCGCAAGGGCTTTTTGCCTCGACGATTCATTGGTAGCCCACCGTTCATAATAATGAGTGTATCTTTGTATAGACATCTTGGCCATCTCTCTCTTTCTCTCAGCTTCATCAGTTGCCTTATACTGGTTACACTGGCCATGACCCGAGTATGCACCAAGGCACAGCCAGCAGAACTCAAACCTGCAAGGGGCTCCGCATGTCATGTGCATACAACCGTGGTTTTTCTCAATCGGTCTCTTACACTTCGGACAAGGCTTGGTATAAGCTAGAATCCAATTCGTGTTTTCCGATTCCGCGTTGTTTTTCGTAACCCACTTGGCCACAGTGCCACAGTCCACAGGACGATGAGCTTCTTCTGTACACTGCAATTTCAGCTCAAAACAATAAGCTTTAGGCTCCGTTTGTTTCAATGTAAAATATTTTTTTAGAAAACAAATTTCAAAATTTTATTTTTCAGTGTTTTTGGTTGGCACTTCAAAAATATTTTCATAAATCGACATAATAGTGTAGAAAGAGAGAGGAAGCTTAAACAGTGGAGAGATATGAGAATATTAGAATTGAACTTGAAAATTTGAGCAGTAAAAATTGTAGTACAAGGCAACGGGTTCATTTCGGAAAATAACTTACGGAAGATTTAAGGATAAGTTGTTTTCATTCAATTAATGAAAATTTTTTTACATGTAAAATATTTTTCTCATTTTTTACATAACCAAATACCGAAAAATAGGTAGAATATTGTAGCAGCGCAAGAGACTTACATTCCAACAAAAGCCATAGGAGCATGGGCAGGAAACATCGTAGTTTTCACTACCAACAACAAATTCAACAGCGTACTCACAGCCCGGGCCAGGACACCACTTGGTCTTCGGATTATCTTCGATGTAAGAACGAAGAAGGTAATGAGCATATCTCTCCTTATCTTTCTCAGATACCAACCGATCGATCATATCTTGGCCGATAGCAGCACCACAAGATGGCTCGGGGCATCTCAACATCAAACATCCAGGGCCACCATTGATGGATGTGCTCATGTAAGCTCTCCAGCATTCGTCACAGAAAGGATGACCGCACGCAGCCGAGCTGATCCGATCAAGAGGAGAGGATTCGAAACAAATTCCACAAGTCAGTTCTTTAGCATTTGGAAATCGGACAACTGGACTTTCCAACAGGCCAACGGCCTTACGGACTCCATTTTCATCCGCAAACCATACCTCATGCACGTTATTCACACTCCAACGATAGTGACGGAGTAGAATGCTAGCATCTGCTCTCGATACGGTAAGGACTGATGAAACTGTTGCAATTTCATTCTCTTGGTGCTTGCGTATATCCGCTTCTTTCAAGGCAATATAATTTTGCTGGCGGCAGCTTGCGGATGCATTGTCCGAGTCGTAATCCCAATCGTCATCACCATCATCATCGTCCTTGCTGTACTCCACGGCCGTGTCGTCGTCCTCCGAATCCATCAATAGAGAGCTCCCAAAACCCTAAAAAAAACACCAAAACCCTAATAATGTTATTTATAAGGCTGCGGGTGTGGTGGTGTTCGATTGAGAGAGGAATTGTAGATGGAAAGACGGTGTCGCAAAGGAGCAGTGGTAGAGTCCAAACCTAAAAAAAAGAAAGAGGGCCCCATGAATGTTGTTCTAGTTTTTTTCTTTTCGAAGTATTTTTTTTCAACATTTCGTCAAAATTTTTATTTTTAGATTAAACATCCATAATTTGGGTTTTGGGTTATCTTATTTACTTTATTTATTTTTCTCATCGAGACAAACCAATAATTCACAAGTTTGATACAAATAACGAGCGTGAATAAAATTTGAATAAACCCAAAAATAGAGAGAGGTCAAATTGACTTTTTAGGAAAACTAATGTGCTGTTTGATAAAATTGAGGCTGAAAAATTAAATACTGAATGTTAAAATTTTTAAGCTAAAAAATTGTTTGATTAAAATATCAAAAGCTGAATTATAATAATTGTTTTGATTTAAAGACAAAGAAACTTAACTTAAATTATTTGTCACGCCCTCGATTTTTAACATAAATAATAAACACTTTTAATAAATAAAGTCCTCGCTGTAATATAAATAATATCTCAATAGACCTTTTTGTTCATTGTTCTCAAATAAAATTAAAATTCGAATATTACATTTCTAACTTGAAAGCCCCAAGTCATCAAAATACCAGTATCCTACGGAATTATTATCACAATTTATAAATAATATCTTTCCTAAAAATGCTCTTTCAGATCTTGTGCTATGAAATCCTTCTTGAATACCTTTTAAAGGTTTGGTCACAAATGCATAGCAAGTGCTCCATGCCAACATCCATGAATCATACCTGAAAATGATAGTGTAAGCTACACTAGCCCAGCAGGAAAATCTATACACAAGTTATAAAATCTATAAACAAGCTATATGAAAATGCGATGTATCATGCATCTAGAGTGAGTGAATACGACGAGATCTACAAAGAAACATGGGTCTTCCACCACGAACGAGCATACTACAACCAGGGAATCATGATTTCATAAAGATAACCCTAATAGCTCACACGTCAAACTAGAAACAAAAATCGACTCGAATTATTCCAATTAGACCACAACTTGTCCTCAACCGTCGTTTGTCCATTGCTACGCAATTACTCCATTCTACCTCGATCTATACGAATATGTGATGATCATGCACCAACAGTGGTACGTAAGCAACATTATATATGAACAACGAACCCCAAGATGCTAATGACAATGAGTATATCTATCAACAGAACAACACGAACATATCATTGGATTTCCTTCTTGAACATAATTAATTTGTCTTTTATTTCTCAAGTATTAGCCACCCCATGCAACAAGAACTAGTTTCCTTGATTTGTACCGAACAAGAGGCTCAATGAGGAATGATAGTAATCCAAGATACAGTTCAAAATCGAATGACAAGCCAAACATTAGATTAACAACTTTATCTCTCTTTTCATTTCTCAAGCAATACAGGTCATAAGTCTAGCTCAACCAATCAACAATGCATGATATGTGATGCAAAGCAATGCAGCGGGCAATGTTGGGCCCCGTAACCCTCACCAAGGTCCCACCAAAAAGGTGAATCGGGCTCCGTTCATATTGACGTGAATTCCGAGCGGTATTGGGTCCCGTAACCCTTGCCAAGGTCCCACCAAGAAGGTAAACCGGGCTCCGTCCATATTGACGTGAATTCCGGACGGTGTTGGGTCCCGTAACCCTCGCCAAGGTCCCACCAAGAAGGTGAACCGGGCTCCGTCCATATTGACGTGAATTCCGGGTGGTGTTGGGTCCCGTAACCCTCGCCAAAGTCCCACCAAGAAGGTGAACCGGGCTCCGTCCATATTGCCATGAATTCCGGGCGGTGTTGGGTCCCGTAAACCTCATCGACATCCCACGAAGTGGATGCGACTCCACATTCCGAGCAGTGTTAGGCCCCGTAACCTTTGTTGACATCTGAAGTTGGATATGATTCCATCCATTGTCCATATGCTATGACATGCCACACCACGATACATACAAAGTTCAATATCACACGTGGCCATAACACTCGAATCATAGGTCCATAAACATGCTTCATTTTGCACAATCTATCCACAATCAATCTCACACCCATTATCGAGTTAAAACGATTATACAACATCATTAAAAATTGCATACTCAATATTTTTCAATGACTCCAACGCCAAAATATCACCAACTCACCAATCTTTAAAACCCATAAGGACCCATAACCAATAGCGTCATTTAACCATAACAAACAATGAAAAACAAAACGCAGCCCAATACGCTGCCCAGATTTTCGTTCAATCTTCTAAAAATTACTATAAATCGAGTTCTTAATATTTTTGAGTGATTCCAGTCCCAATAGTTGCGTGATTGAACGAAGCTAAAAAGGTATGAAGGAAGCCTTGTCAAATCTGCACTCCAAGGATGGTTAAATAGGCATTTACTGAAGCAATATGAATCTGTCATGCAGCATGACAGATTGACACACCTCTACTCAAATGATCATAACTTTCTGTGTACGAAGAGTTTTAAGATGGTTCTAGTGGCAAATGAAAGATGACTTCAAGACCTTCGAATCGATATAAAGTTAGCATGAAACAGACATCGGACGAGAAAGTTATGTTCATTCGAAGTGCGCTGAAATCCAGAACACGAGACAGATTGCAGACCAGTTTTCTAAAAATCACCATCAATTCACTTCTCAACGGTTTCGTATGATTCCAGCGGCATTAGAACGGGCTCTAAGTCTAATCTATTTCATACGAAGGAACCAAAATTCAAATCTGAGCTTAAGAAAGCGTAAAATCCCAAAAACGCAGGCCCTGTTCTGCTGATTTTTCGGAAATGGAAGGAACAAACTTAAACAACGAAGCAAGATACGATCTAGGTACATAAACACCGTTTAAACGCATAACAAGAGCAAGAAATCCCTACCTCAAGGGTTTTAAGTAAAACGTGACCATTTGACCAAGTCAACCATAGCTCCACGAGGTCCGATCATGATTCTTCTTGGATGGATAGGAAGCCCGCGCTTCGTATAACAACTTTAATTCTTGGGGTTTGTTCGAAATCACGCCCTAGGTAGATGAAATTGAGGAGAGAAATGGAGGGAGAGTTTCGGAGGGGGAGAGCCGAGAGAACAGAGAGAAAGCAAGAAAAAAAGTGGAAAAGGGAAAAAATGGTTTTCTTTTTTACTGTACGTCCATATATATGTATATACATATACTTATCACACTTGCACCCCTGCACTTGCAATAATATCACATTAACCCCCTAATCATATAACCACTACACTATTCGTATTTCCGCAATTTACGCCTTTACTCGATAATTACAATAATCCTAAAAAAAAAAAAAATTACTGACCAAAAATTTGGGTCTCTACATTATTTATGATTGTTCTCTTTTAGAGTTATTAATGAATGTTATCTAGTTTTACCCGTGATGGTAGAGGAGTGGTGGTAATAGTGGTGGTGGTGTCACGCCATGCTTTTTAAACATATCTTCAAAAAAAAAAAAAACTAATTAACTAATAAAAAAAATAACAATATTACCAAAAAGGTCCTTTGAGTTTAGCATAAATCGGAGAAAGTTTAAGTATCAAGGTTAACGGGCGGAAATAACAAAGTTAGTTACATTCTTCAAATGTCAAAAGTAAACGTCAAAATACGATTACAGAGCCATCTACCCAATTCCCAAAAAACTATAAGTATAGATGTATAAATAACCGTTCAATAAGCTCACAAAAGATACCTTTATCGAGTTAAAACGATTATACAACATCATTAAAAATTGCATACTCAATATTTTTCAATGACTCCAACGCAAAAATATCACCAACTTACCAATCTTTAAAACCCATAAGGACCCATAACCAATAGCGTCGTTTAACCATGACAAGCGATGAAAAACGCAGCTCTGTAAGCTGCCCAGATTTTCAAATTTGCAGGACAATCTTCTAAAAATCACTATAAATCGAATTATTACTATTTTTGAGTGATTCCAGTCCCGATAGTTGCGCAATTGAACGAAGTAGAAAAGATACGAAGGAACCCTAGTCAGATTCGCACTCAAAATCTGGCTAAACAAGCATTTACTGAAGCAACACGAATCTTTCGAACAAAAACGTGACAGATTCGCGACCTGATTTCTAAAATCCACCATTAATTCAATTCTCAACGGTTTTGGGTGATTCTAGCGGCATTAGAACGGGCTTTAAGTCTACTCTATTTCATACGAAGGAACCAAAATTAAATTCTGAGCTTAAGAAGGCGTAAAATCCTAAAAACAAAGACCCTGTTTTGCAGATTTTCGAAAATGAAAGGGATAGCTTCAAACAATGATTTTAAGCACGATCTATCAACATAATCAACATATAAACACATAACAAGCGTAAGAAATCCCTACCTCAAGGTCGTATGAACTTCTCCCGAGCCAATCGAGCCCTAGATCTTGAAATACTCCGAAACCGAGCCAAACCAACTCCCACCGAACTAGACCCACGAAATTATAGCTTGGAGGGGCAAGGATTAAAGGTTTTTGATGTGGATTTTGTGGAGGAATTGTAAGAGATGAAGTTTGAAGAAGAGGGGTATAGAGAGAGAGGGAGACGTTATGTTTTGATTTCCACCCCACCCCTATACATATATACATATTTTTCCTCTCTTACACATTGGCCCCAACCCCAAAGTAATTACACATTACCCCCAATGCCACACGTAATATTGACGTATTTTCCATGAAATAATTATCCGGGTCGCTACAGGTGGCGACGGCAATTGGTAGTGCTACTGCGGCGGTAATATTGTCGCGAAGATGGTGTGGTGGTAGTAGTAATGGAGGTGGTGTAGTGGAAGGATGATGAGGGAGTGGTGGTGGTGGAGATCGGTGCAATTGATGACAGTAACGAGCGGTGGTGAGAGAATTAAGGGCACGAGCGCAAAGCGATGAATGAGGGCGGGAGCGAACACCGATTTAAAGGATTACGTGACCAAAGTTGTGGCAGAGGTGGCAATAATAATAATGTGGTGGTGCGGAGATTGAGTGGCGGTCGATGGTGGTGGCGACAATAGAAAGGTGTTGGGTGGTGGTAGTGGCGACAATGGGGTGGTGTTGGTACAACAATGGCAGTGGTAGTGGCGACAATGGGGTGGTTGATACAGGAGCAAATAATTCTAATCTGGAAGTCGAAGGGTAATCTTAATTAGTTCAAAGTGTCTTTTAGTTTCTAGTCAATGTCTTTTAATTTCTGGTCTAAGAATATGTGTTTCTACTAAGTTGTGTTTTTGTTTTAATAGTGGCCTAGGTATTTGAAAGGTCTAGTTGACAATTGTATAGGTTTTATTAAGAGTCTTGAATAGTCATATTTGTAATACCTATAAATAGGTAATCTAATGAAATGAAAATTAGAGTTTGGGTTTATGAAAAATATGTGCAAGTATTTCTTGCTTGAGAGTGAGTGATTCCTTTAATAATCAAGTGTGTGACTTGGTCACGTGAGTATCTTCGGCGATTAGCAATGTCGAGTGATTCCGTTGCCCTCGGTGAGTGGCTTTCTGGGACTATCCCAACCTTTGCGGGTTTCAGCCTGCATTAAATTGGTATCAGAGCGGTAATCCTGCCCTGCTGAGTTTTCATCCCGTGACATTTTGAGATAAAATATTACGCGTGAGTGAAAGACTGAGGACATATCACAAAAACAATGGAGTTGCTACTGCTTTGATCCCATGGAAGATAAACAATGACATCATATTTCATGGAATGAACTTGGAGGAGATATTCTCGTCGAGAGACTCGTCCCCTCTACAAGAAGTTGATTGGACTCTACCTCCAAGATACGATGAGTATATGGCCGATGGTTTCCTAATCACTACTAAATGTGATTTTGGCAACATGGTGAATTCTAAAGATTTGAAATTTGTCAGAGAGGATACGTTTTATAACTTGATAGGCAAAAAAGTTGGTGTCGTTGAAGTTGTTAATCAAGAAATGATTAATAACTTGGAGTTACATGCAGCAAAATCATCCCTACATTGCAAGGATCCTTTTTGGTTAGCGTGTTCAAAAGAAGACTTGGTTAAGAAAGTCCCGAGCGAGCTGATTTTATTGGCTAGAAATGCAAACAGTTATGGGGGTAAAATGGCAAGGAGTAGTTCAAGAAAAGTTGATTTTTGGTCTAGCTTTGAAGTTCCAATACAGGTTGTTAATGGCAAGTTTCAGGAGTTATGAAAGTGTTCTATTTGCTCATGGGTCGCAAACCTAAATTCAGGTAACATCTAAAGATGAAAAGGCTCATTGATCAACCCGTGGACCGTGGGAAATTAAACTCGAGGTTGAGTTCTTTCGAAGAAAGGGAGTATGATACAAGAACAAATACTTCTAATTTGGAAGTCGAAGGGTTATCTTAATTAGTTCAAAGTGTCTTTTAATTTCTAGTCAATGTCTTTTAATTTCTGGTTTAAGAATATATGTTTTTAGTAAGTTGTGTTTTGTTTCAATAGTGGTCTAGGTATTTGAAAGGTCTAGTTGAGAATTGTGTAGGTTTTATTAGGAGTCTTGAATAGTCATATTTGTAATACCTATAAATAGTAATCTAATGAAATGAAAATCAGAGTTTGAGTTTATGAAAAATATGTGCAAATATTTCTTATTTGAGAGTGAGTAATTCCTCCGACAATCAAGTGTGTGACTTGATCGCGTGAGTATCTTCCGCGATTAGCAACGTCGAGTGATTCCGTTGCCCCCGGTGATTGGCTTCCCGGGACTATCCCAACCTCTGCGGGTTTCGGCCTGCATCAGTGGTTGTGGTGACGATGGAATTCTTAGTTGGCAAAGGCAATTTGTTAGTCGACGGCTGCATTTTTTTACCATACTGCAAAGTCTGATATTGAGATCGCAATCTAAACCACCCCCTCCGTTGCCCCCGGTGACTGGCTTCCTGGGACTATCCCAACCTTTGCGGGTTTCGGCCTGCATCAATGGTGGTGGTGACGATGGAATTCTTAGTTGGCAAAGGCAATTTGTTAGGCTGCGTTTTTTTACCATACTGCAAGGTCTGATATTGCGATCGCAATCTAAACCACAACCCCACCCCCCCAAAAAAAAAAAAAAACAGTACTCACATTTGTCCATGGGCAAAGTATGGAATATTCAAAAGCCTCCTTACCAATTGTGGAGAAGAATTTAGTGCTAGAATTGTAAAATCTTGTGTTTTATTGTCTTTTTGATCGAAAAATAGAAGAAATTTAGTTACTCTGGGTGTATTGAGATGCTTTTGGTATGCATTTAGATATTTCCAGGATAAAGTCTTTTTCATATCGAGATAGAAAGTGTAACATTTTTCCCAATAATATTCACACTATTTTTTTTTATAAGTGCATTTAAAAACACTTGTCTATAATTGTGTGATGTGCGTAATGTTACACAATAAAGGAAGATTTTGTGGTACATTTAGAAAAAAACGTGATTTGTCTATTTATATCCGTTTTGGATTGGGGAAGAGGGTAGTTGCTAATTTCCACGTGACCATTTGGAATAGGTCAACAACCTTGCAGGTTGCCAATTAAACCTAAAATGTGACTTATTTTGGGGAAAAGATGGCTGTTTTTTCCATACATCATTTGTAGAAACAGATCATGGTTAAAATCGTCAACATTCTCAAGTTGTCAAACCGAAAATATACATCCAATTGTTCATATTTAGGTATGGGGTAAATGTTATAAATTGAGGTTGAAAGAAAGGGGGAGGAATCCAATCAAGAATGGGGGATTGCAGGCCATTAGGGTTCTTATTGGGGTTGCCTTTTACCCTTGTTGCATTGGTTCTCTCTCTTCTTGGTGCTATTGTCTGGCTTTTGGGGTAATTACAATTTCTCTCAATCTCCCTATTTTAACTTTTGATTGCCTCTGGAATTCTTCTCCCTGCTTTCATTTTGATCTTTACATTGCACGATATATATTTTTTATCTTTCACATGCATAACAAAATCTCCCAACCAATTATAAAATGATCGCAGAGCATAGTTTCTCTTTATTTATTTATTTTGGTAATGAAGAGTGGTCTCCGGCCAGCTTGAGCGCACCGCTATGCGTTAATGAGTTGCTTTGTTGTGGAAATGTGGAGAAGCTCTTGGTCTAGCGACTCGGCCGTTCTGCCCCAAGCAACACAGAACCATACAAGACTTCGTTGCACAAACTGAAAAAAGAAATGAACCTGGTGAAGTAGTGTAGAATATGCTTTCCAATTTCTTGAGTTCTGTATTCATGCTACGGGCAAGGAGTCATGAGCTTGCTGAAATGTGATCCTCCTACAGGTGATGGTTACGAATTTAATGTTGACGGCGGTCTAGAATCTAAATTCCAATGTGCTGCTATTGGGATTGTACAAGGGACTATGATTGGAATTCCGTAGTTGCTTGTGCTCTAGAGTCGATGTTTTTACGTTTTTTCTTTTCTTTTCTCGGCAAACGAAACATTTTATAAAGCTTGACAAGGGTACATCGAGGGAAAAACAACAAAGCTCTCATAGCTTCTAAGCACCAAAAGTACAAGCGCATCCAACCGATAGTTAGATAGCAAACCTGAAAGCTAGATTACAATCTCAACTTTTGAATTCCATCTAAAAAGATCTTGAGCTCCTCTACGTTGTAGACCTTGATGTCAAACTTTGCCTTCATCCACATCGCAAGTTGTGGAAGCTATGGCACTATGTTGAGGGTTGAACAAGAAGAAAATTTGAGCCTGGGGTATAATAGAAAATGATTCAAAGGACATGATTATTGGTGGTCACTAGTATTGTGAAATTTTAATGTACTTGTAAGTGCACAAATCGTATCGAAGTATAGTTATGTAAGTGCGAAGTCGAATCCACAGTGACTTGTATTTTTATAGGAAAACTAAATAAATTAAAATTGATTAAACTAGCTCTAACCTGGTTGACAAAAGATGTGATTGATTTGTAAATTAAAAATAAACAAGCAATAGTAAAAAACAAATAAATAAGTTGTTTGTTTTACAAACTTAATCAAAAGAAAGTGACTTAAGGTTTCAGAATCTGCATTCATGTATTCGTAGCAGTTACTAACAAACTCTTATTTATTTTCCTACTATTCTTCACAATAAATTGGTAGCTAATCTCTATTACCTTGGAAAATATCATCGTTGCGACCTTTTAGAAAAATAACTTATGTATACTCTTCCTTGCCTTAATGTTCAAGACCAAAAAATCATATGTATCCATTCGAAAACAAATCACAAAAGATGTCCAATGCTTGAAATAAAGAGTTGCATACGGGGCTGTATAATTAGCTAGCAATCTCAAATTATGGAAAAAGCATGATTGGATCCATATCCAAAATTACTAACTTAATTAAATTGAGGAAAGAACAATTATTCAATTAAACCGAGCATTCGGAAAATAATAGAGTCTGCAAATATTTACTACAAAATATGAGGTTTCATCCTCAACCCTCGTATAAGAACTTAGCCTCTCATGAAATAACAATTGAAGCTTCTTCTTTTTTTTCTTCTGGTTTACAGCCGAACCCTCCGATCCTTTGAACCCTACTACTGACTTCTCCTTCTATAATGTTAACATCGAAATTACCTATTAAGGAGAGTCCTAATGTTCCAAAATTAAAACCGAATGTCCCTTTTCTCAAGCAATCAAGACCAAACCTTGTGGGACCACGTCATGACCCACGTATATACAGAGCTTTAGGAATATATGGCTGCTCCATGACTCCTTGAAAATCGACATAATTCCATACTCCTTGATGGCCGACATAATTCCATAGTCCTTGATGGCCAATTCCATACAGAGCTTTATGTCCTTGTTTAAAATGCCAATGGCAGTCTCGAGGAAGCTAGAGAAAGTGCAAAGATAGTTCTTTTGGGGAGATACGAGCGATAAAAAAAGATACACATGGTAAAATGGGACGAGATTACAAGGAAGAAAGCTGACGGAGGGTTGGGGGTGAAAAAGATGCTTCAACATAATCTAGCACTTTTGGCCAAATGGTGGTGGAGATTTGGCACAGATAAAGGCTCTCTTTGGGTGAAAGTCATTAGAGACAAATACAAATTGGTTGGAAATTGTTGGCTCACTGGAGAATTCCTCATTTCATTTGGGATACTCCATCCGTGAGAGCTTCAGAGTGCAAGTAAATTCAGGTAATGCTACGGTGTTCTGGGAACATGTTTGGTTGGGTGAGTTACCCTTGAACGAAGAATATCCTAGACTGTTTTCATTATCTTCTCAAAAGGAGGAACTGATCTGTAATATGAGGGATGACGCTGCTGGTGGATCTTGGGACCTTCTATTTAGGAGAGGCTTGATTGGGCGGGAGAAAGGAGAGATGGATTACCTAAGGTTGCGATTGCAACAGGTGACATTAATCCAATCGAAGCTCGATGAGTTATTGTGGCGGTGGACGGGGATGGTAAGTTCACTGTGAAATCAGCGTGTAGCCACTGGGAATTGCTGTCCCATTCAAGTAATACTTTTCTGGGTTCTATTTGGAAGAACTTAAGCCCCCCCAAGGTGGAAATTTTTGCTTGGTTGGCTGTCAAGGAAAAAACTACTACCAGGTCAGAACTTCTAAGTAGAAATGTGATAAATAAAATTCATTTAGCCTTGTGTCCTCTCTGCTCTATGCATCTTGAATCAAATCTGCTCTATGCATCTTGAATCAAATCAGCATTTATTTCTCCATTGCCATTTCTCTTGGAGTGTTTGGTCAATAGTTTTAGAGTGGTGGAATATGAAATGGGTGTGTCTGGTCTCCGTTTCGGATTTAGCAAGTTGGTGGTTTGCAAATGGATTTTCCAATTTGGAGAAACATATTTGGGAAGCATGCTTCTATGCAACACTTTAGTCCCTATGGTTGGTGAGGAATGATTACACCTTCAACAACTCAGCAAAATAAGCTTGGGAAGTGGGAGATGTAGTTAAAACTAAGGTCGCAATGTGGATGAAAGTCAAGTTCGACATCAAGGTTTATACGGTGGAAGAGTTTAAGGTCTTTCTAGATGGTATCCGAAAACTAAAATTGTAACTTAGATTGAGGTGTGTTATCCAACTGTTAGTTGGATGTGTTTGTATTTTCTTTTGGTGCTTCTAGGCTCTACGAGCTAGGATGTATTCCCTCGATGTAACCCTTTTGAGTTCTATAAAAAGTTTCATTTGCCAAGCAAAAAAAAATTGTATTGGAGATTCAATACTTAAAATAATGGGAAAATGACGGTTAATAATGTGATTTGATAATTAATACCCGACAAGGATATTTTTAACATTAACAAATGTTCTTAGCTTGTCCTTAGCGGGTATTAATTATCAAAACACGTCATGGGCCGTCATTTTGTCTAAAATAATTTACTTTTTTCGGATAATTCGGATTGGGTTGAGCCTACTTGATTTAAAGTGTCGTCTTTTGAGTGTCAGATGAAGCCTTTTTGTGCGACAAAGCCCAAAATACCTACAAAACATAAATAAGTAATAAAGAACTGCTAAGTTTAGACTAACAAGGCAAGTATGAGAGTTTTTTTAAGTACTATATATTTTGTGCTCATCAACTAGCACAGAAGAAGAGAAGCTTCAAAATATGTACAGTTGTTTTAAATTGGTCATGCAAGACGGAAGCTATAAGCCTAATATGAATCAACTAAAGAAGCTACCAAAATATGTACAGTTGTTTTGGAACTCCTTTTTTTTTCTTCTATAAGTTACTGTCCAATAAACTAGCCAATATTTACTAGCTCTTCTGAAGAATTTGATTTACATATCTTAATATCTCATAGGGTCCAAGAAACTTATCGATCATGTGCACTTTTACTAGTCTTCTTTAAATAGTTTCAGCCAAAAAGTGACCACCAAAACAAAGCTTGTCTACTTTATTAAAAGATATGAATTGCATTTGCCTCGGAGGCCATAATATGGTTAACAAAATAATGATAATAAATCAGCCACATTGCAAGTTCAAGAACCCTCGAACCGGAAATCGATAGATTATTATTGGTATACATAGGGTAGGAAGGAACTATATACACTGAATCAGACGCACAAATGATAATAGCATACTTGGCTACTTGTCACTCGTAGTCTTAATTGTCTTTAAACAGCTTCGGCCAAGAAGTGACCGCCCAAAACAAAGCTTTTCTATAAGCAACAATGTCTTTCTAATCAGGGTGGAACCGGGATTTCATAAACGTAGGGGCCGAATTATAAATACTAAGATTCTAAAATTTCAAGGTTTGAGAATCTATTAGTTTGTTTGGTTTGGGTTTTGAACGAGTGAAGAAGGATTAAATGAGAAATGAGATTAATAATTGAAAGGAAAGCTTATGAGAGACCGTGCCCATGGAGGCCCATGGAGAGAGATTTCGTTTTGGGACCCAAAACGGATACATTCTTAAAATATTTAAATGTATAAATAACATCAAAAACAAAACGCAATATCTAAGTGTTTTTAACAACTAAAAATACTAATATTAATATTGAAATTTCGAAAGGAAAAAAAAAAAAAGAAACCGAAACTATGCTGGGCTGGGGCCTTGGCCCCCATAAGTCTAACCTTAGATCTCTGTTTCTAATAGATCACCTTTTCATCCATTTCTAGCTCTCTTCAAGCCCCTTGCATTACGTCTGGGCTGGTGGCACATCTCACATGTGGGCAAAGATCTGGTGTTGAAATAAGTGCACTGATCGCATGTCCAAGAGCCATGATCGTCCGAACTTCTGCTTGGCCTGCCTGCTCGGGACGAAGCCTTTCTTCTTCCTCTTTTACCCTTTCCGACAGCCACCCCACTTTTCGGGGTTGCTGTCTTGCTACTAGCCCCCTGGGAATCCACATCCGATAGACCATTCTCTAATGCTCTAACCAAGTTCTCAAAGTAATTCCGAGTGACACTAGTCAGTCGAGCCAATTTTGTGCGGAAATGATTAAAATTAGTTGGAGGCGGTTGAGGACCAAGGTAAGCTTGTATATCTGTCTCAGCGCATTGATGAAGCCTTTCTAAACCAGCCTCGGCATCGCCTTGCAAATATTCAAAAAATTGCCTCTTCGCATGTTCAGGCTCAGGTAGATAGTATCCATAGGCATAGGTCCATTTCAACACTCGCCGGCATTCAACTATCTGCAGCCAGGCTTCTGTGATGAACTTGAGTTGCGATTCAGGTTGAGATTGTTTGACACTAAGCTTCTTGAGATTCACAGTTTGCATTTGATGTAAACTCGCAAGGGCTTTTTGCCTCGACGAGTGATTGGTAGCCCACCGTTCATAATAATGAGCGTATCTCTTTATGGACTTCTTGGCCTTCGTTCTCTCAGTTTCATTAGTTGCCTTATACCGGTTACACTTACCATGATCCGACAATGCACCAAGGCATAGCCAGCAGAAATAAAACCTGCAAGGGAGTGCGCATGTCATGTGCATACAACCGTGGTTTTTCTCAATCGGTCTCTTACACTTCGGACAAGGCTTGGTATAAGCTAGAATCCAATTCGTGTTTTCCGATTCCGTGCTGTTTTTCATAATCCACTTGGCCACAGTGCCACAGTCCACAGGACGATGAGCTTCTTCTGCACACTGCAATTCAAGCTTAAAACAGTAAGCTTTAGCTTCATACACAGAAAATATCAAACTATAAGAGTATTGTCATTGTAATAATCAAAATCAAAGAGTTGCTAAAGTTAGCAATATGTGCTCAAAAAAATGCTTACATTGTAATAATCGAACTTAACTTCCTAACCAATAATCAAATTTGGGCATTTGCATAGTCAAAACTAGCAATGTTTTTGCCAATAACGAAATTTATTGGACCCCTTCTCACTCTCCTCTTTTCTCGTCTTCTCCTCTTTCCTCTTCACAACTTCTTCCCCAATTAAAAGGCAGGCAACATGTTCATTTGATCGGTTGCCCTTTTGGCAGTTAAATGCTTCCAAAAAAGAGCATCATTGATTCAGTATAATTTTCCAACTACAATCGGCAACCTCAAATTAGCAAAACCCACAAAATATCAGAACGGTGGGAAAATTGTTGGGAAGAAACGGCGGAAAAATTTTGGAGGGATGAAATAATCTTGAAATGGAGGTGAAAATTTTGGAGGGAAGGAATAGGCGGCAATAGGCCCATTGATTTTGATTATGGGAAAAAAAACAAATAATATGGAACATAACATTACTAACTTTAACAATTTTTAAATGGATAATCAAAATCAATTTTGATTATTCAATTTTGCTTATTACAATGAGGATGCTCTAAGTTTTCCCACCCACAAGAGACTTACATTCCAACAAAAGCTATAGGAGCACAGGCAGGAAACATCGTAGTTTTCACTGCCAACAACAAATTCAACAGCATACTCACAGCCCGGGCCAGGACACCACTTGTTCTTCGGATTATCTTCGATATAAGAACGAAGAAGGTATCGAGCATATCTCTCCTTGTCTTTCTCGGATACCAACCGATCGATCATATCCTGGCCGATAGCTGCACCGCAAGATGGCTCTGGGCATCTCAACATCAAACATCCAGGGCCACCATTGATGGATGTGCTCATGTAACCTCTCCAGCATTCGTCACAGAAAGGATGAGCGCACGCAGCCGAGCTGATCCCATCAAGAGGAGAGGATTCGAAACAAATTCCACAAGTCAGTTCTTTAGCATTTGGAAATCGGACAACTGGACTTTCCAACAAGCCGACGGCCTTACGGACTCCAACTTCATCCGCAAACCATACCTCGTGCACGGTGCTCACACTCCAACGATGGTGACGGAGTAGAATGGTCGCATCTGCTCTCGATACGGAAAGGACTGTTGAAACTGTTGTAATTTCATCCTCTTGATGCTGGTGTATATCCGCTTCTTTCAAGCCAATATAATTCTGTGGGTGGCGGCTTGCATCGTCCGAGTCGTTTTCGAACTTGTAATGCCCATCGTCGTCACCATCCTTGTCGTCCTCGCTGTACTCCACCGCCGTGTCGCCGCTGTCGTAGTCGTCGTCCGTCGACTCGGCTTCGTTCCCATCGTGCATGTCGTCCTCCGAATCCATCAATAGAGAGCCCCCAAAACCAAAACCCTAAAATTGCTTTTCTCCTTCGGTGAAATAATGTTATTTATATAAGGCTGTGTGGTGGTGTTCAATTGAGAGAGTCTAAACCTTATAAATTAAAAAAAAAAAAAGATGGCCCATGAATTGTTATTTTTCTCGGCAAACTAAACTTTTATAAAAACCCGTGATTATGGAGAAGAATTTAGTGCTAGAATTGTAAAAACCCGTGTTTTATTGTCTACTTTATCATAAGATAGAAGAAATTTATGTTGTGTTTGGTTTGGTATTTGAAAAGTTTTTTGAAAAATAGTAGGAGTAATAAATAGAGAGAGAAATGTTAAAAGTATGGGGAATTTAGGTGAAATTTTTTAAAAAATGCTTTTTGAAAAGAGAAGGAAACAAAGCATTAATTACTCTGGGTGTACTGAGATGCTTTTGGTGTGCATTTAGATGTTTCCAGGGTAAAGTCTTTTTCATATCAAGATAGAAAGTGTAGCATTTTTGCCAATAATATTCACATCATACTTTTTATAAGTGCATTTAAAAACATTTGTCTTTTATTGACTATTATGATGTGTGTAATGTTACGCAATAAAGAAAGATTTTGTGGTACATTTAGAGAAAAAGTGAAGTACAAAAACTGTTTTATCTATTTATTTCCGTTTTGAATAGGGGAAGAGGATAGTTACTAATTTCTACGTAGCCATTCAGAATAGGTCAACAACCTTGGTTGCCAAACCCAAAATGTGACTTATTTTGTGGAAAAGATGTCTATTTTTCCATACATCATTAATTTGTAGAAACCGATCATGATTAAAATCGCCAACGTTCTCGAGTTGTCAAACCCAAAATACATCCTATTATTCACATTTAGGTATTGGGTAAATGTTATGAATAGAGGTTGAAAGAAAGGGGAGGAATCCAATCGAGAATGGGAGATTGCAGGCCATTAGGGTTCTTATTGGGGTTGCCTTTTTTTTTTGTTGTTGGTAAAAGACGATTCATTAAAACAAATTAAGCGTTTACAAGTCTAGGGTATCCAACCCCACTCAAATCTGCATACAATAATATAGCAATACAACTAGGAATAAAAGGGTAGACATGAAAATCTCCTACCGACACCGGAGCGTCATTTGCCAACGCATCCGCACAGCAATTTGCTTCCCGGTAGATATGGTTGATGGCGACCACATCAAGCTCTAGCTTAAGAGACATGCAATCAAGCAATATGTTACGAAGCGGATGATTCACAGCATTAGCATCGTTGAGCAGTTGAATGACACCCCTAGCGTCCACTTCCACTTCCAGATTATGTAAATTGCTTTCTTTAGCTAAAGTTAATCCATCCCTTAAAGCCCAGATTTCGGCCATTCGGGTTCTTATTGGGGTTGCCTTTTGGCTTTTGCCCTTGTTGCATTGGTTCTAGATCTCTCTCTTCTTGGTGCTGTTGTCTGGCTTTTGGAGTAATTACAATTCCTCTCAATCTCCTAATTTTTACTTCTGTTTGCCACTGGAAATTATTCTCCCAGCTTTCATTTTGATCTTTCCATTGCATGAAATTTATCTTTCACATGCATAACAAAATCTCCCAACCAATTATAAAATGATCACAGTTCGAACTTAATTCTCTTTATATATATATATATATATAATATTTATTTATTTATTTATTTGGTAATGAATAATGGTCTCCGGACTAGCTTGCGCGCACCATAGGACTAATCTCTCTAGCTCCCCACTAGCCTTAGCTAACCCAAAGGGTTTTTACGCATGGGATGGTCCCAAGGGCTTTTCGCAATGCAGAGGAGTCAAACCTGGGACCTCAGGTGATAAGTTCCTCCGTCCGCGCTAATCAACCAATTGCATTACCCGGCCCTTGGGGATGGTTTCCAGTTATGATTTTCTTGTTTTTCTTGCAAACCTCCGTTGGCTCTTTTCTTATACTCCACTACAAAGTGATTCATATTTTCTGATATTGTACAAGGCAGTGTACGTCTTTCATGGAGGAAGAAACCCTAACCATAAACTTAGAAACACATATGTTCTGCGTTCGAGGCTATGGTTTGTTGCCCCAAAAAACCTATATAGACCGCCATGAAAACCATGTCGGTACTCAGGGGTTGCACTGCGAATAGCTCCCGTCCAAGGCTGAGGGTTTCGAAATTTGTAGGTAAGCTCAAGGAAAGTTTCGATGCCATAAAATATGAATGACAAGAACCTGAGTCGATCATCAACTCATGCTGGCCGGTAAAATGAACAAATTAATGTACATTTACTCGCCACAACGTTGTTCGATCTCTAGTTGCACAGATGCTCAAGCACAGGCCCGTCCCTGAGGAAAGGTGAGGAAGGCTTGAGCGCACCGTGGACTGTCAAAATATAACTTGTTCACGTATGTTGCAATATGCAATCGAATTTGCTTCTCTTCTTTTTTTTTTTTTAATCAGCAAAAATAAATTTCATTAACTCAGAAAAGAGATAATAGGGGCTTGGATATACCGGTCTGACCACCCAAGACTCTCTTCTCCAAAACACACGGATGAACTGATTTAGGCCCAACAAGCTGAGCCCAAACCAGAGGAAGAACCCTAAAAAACCACATAGTTGGTAAGGAACCAACCCAATCCTAAACAAAAGGAACCCGGTCCAAAAAAGTGGGCTAGGCCCAAAACACCCAAAACAAACCAGCCTAAAACAAACTCCTAACCCTAAGTAGCTTCAACCACGCCACCGCCACCTCTGCACCTACGCCGTCTAAGACCCACAACCACAAACCCCCTCCATCAGCAGCCACCAAAGCCGAAAAAGCTGTGATGCACGCTCGCGCCCTCCACCGAACAGCCAAAGACACCTGACAAACACAGAAACAAAGACAACGACAAATAGAAGAGAAACAACCACACCGCCGCCACAAAACACAACCAACACTAACCCTCAGAACCGCAACCACATGCCACCTGCAAAAAAAGAAAAACAAAACCTAACCACAAACTCCACTAGTCCAAACCATCAATCTCCTCCTCGGCACACACCCAGCAAATCCATCGATGTTGACGGCCGAACATCCAGCACCACCAACCCGAAGCCCGAACAAACACCACCCGCCACCTCCCAAGCCACCCAAGCCGAATCGGCAATGCATGCTCGCTCTTGACCACCAAACAAAACAGGGCAAAGGGTGGATCTTGAAAAGAAAGATAGCCGGAGAGGAAGATGGCCAGGGATGTGAAACCCCGCCAAGCCGTTAGGCATACCGAAGCGAGCCCCAAGAACCAAAGTCAGATGGGGATCCCACATCATCGCCACCCATCACCGCCATCACGCCTGCCAGTTAAGAACCGATTACCCTCAAGAAGGAAACCGGTAGCGAATGGCAGAACGGGAGTGAAACGAAACAAGATGCACACGAGAGAGAAAGAGGATGGCCAGAGAAGGCAAAGCGCCAGAGAAGAAAGAGATTGCTTCTTCTTTTTTTGCACACTGGAAGTTGGTACTGATACTGATAATTTATCAGTACCAACTCAATTTATCTTCCTCACAAGCTCAATAATTACCCATCATATGGAGTACTATAGAACATGGAACAACTATCCGAAAAAACAAAAATTGTTGTTCAAATATTAAATATTATCCGAAAAATTGGTCGGAACGAATTCCGAACACTCTCATGAGCATAAAAATCAAGTTTGCCCTTCATATGATATACAATAATTGGTTCAAATTCAAATGCTTATTGGCATTTCCATAATGTGAGAACTTTTTTGAAAAGTAACTACTTCGGTTTTACACAGATATTTATATCTAGTCTTTGAAAAGGATCCTCTTTTTTCATTCGTTAAACCTAATCTACTCTATCTTAAGGGGCTTGGGAAGGAGAATGGATATTTACGAAAATTAAACCTTGTTCATGTGTATGATCAAGAGTACAAGGGAGGCACCGGCTACACTTCATTCCACTTGAAAAAGACTTTATAAGAAAGAAAAGTCTGACTATCTTTGGAATTAATCTGAACCTATATTGTTCCATCGATCAAATTTTTATGTACTCGTAATTTTTTCATAAAATTTATTTGTTGAACTCCATTAAACTAAATAAATATGTACGTAACATACTCCCTCCGTCCCATAATGTTTGTCCACTCTGCAAAACGAGAACGTAAAAATGATACAATTTTTTTCAACAACATATTAGAGATCGATGATTTCTTTTAATTTATGAAAAAATTAAAGTTTTTCTTAAAGGAAATTTATTTTTTAATTTTCGTTTTGCAGACCGGATAAACATTTAGGACAGAGGTAGTACTTTTAATTTGGGATGAAAATAATCTTTATGTAATCTACATGGTAATTTGCATGTTTATGATTGTCTCAAGAATCTATTAAAGATCATCACTACTTCCCTTGGATGTTTCGTAGTCTTTCGAATTTCAATGAAAACTTCGGCATGCTTCCGGAAACTTCTACACTTTGCTAGAGGCTTCTGGACTCTTTTGAAACTATGCTAGAACCTTCCAAGTTTTATAAGAATTAATCTATACAATGGAACATTACGGGCTTCTTAATTTCTAGAAGTATTGAGGGGTTCTATCTCTAGAATTATCCATTGCTCTCTATTTATAGGGGAGGACATCTCATTAGACAGTTTGGTGACCAGTCCCGTTAATGGTGGTTACTTTGACAGCTTCTGATGATCATCAGAAACCTATGGCTAATGGAATAACAAAGCTCAAGAGGTAGGCAAGGTGTTATAGAGCTCTCGGATTCCCTCATAACTGAACCCAAAGCCAAGTTCCAAACAACCCTTTAGCTCATCCAAATCCTCCTCGGACAAGCTCTTTGCACCCTCGTCAGATTATTATCCCATTCAAAGAAAAACATCGTTTTCTTCTTTTATTCGTATTCTTGGCCTCATTGTTGGACAATTGAGATGATGAGATTTTGTTGAACTCATGCCTCCTACCTAGGACTGCAAATGAGCCGAGCCGAGAATAGCTCGTTCGAACTCGACTCGAACCATAGACAAAGGCTTTGCATCAGTCCTGGCCACATCGACAAAACTCAAAACTTTGTATACAAAGAAGTCTATATAAGCAGCAAACCCAAACGCCAAGTGCACAAGTTACCAACCTAGCTTGAGCCAGTCCAATTTCTAGCGAGCCGAGCCCAAACCATCCAAAGCTCGACTCGGCTAGCTCGATTGTAGCTCTACTCCTACTCATATCCCTACGAAATCTGAGCTCCTACTCATATTCCTATAAAATCTGAGCTCGTCTCAAGTCCACAACTGTAACATCGGTTAACCATGTTCTTTTCTTCTTCTTTTTTGTGTGTCCTCAAGACCTCACAAACTCGGACATTTTTTTTTTTTTTTGTCATTCGTTAATAATCCTAATCTACTCTATTCTAAGGGGACTTAAAAAGGAGATGGGTGCTTACAGGAATCTTCCTATGTACATGGGATTATAAGGGAGGAGGGAGGCACCAACTGCACTCCACAGCAATATCGAAATAGTTAGTTTTCTCGTTGAGATAATTTTGCCCTATTTGTAGCACATTTGACTTTGGCCGATTTTAGCTCAATTGTGGAACGTTCAAGCCAATAAATTGTGTAAAATGAGTATGAAAAAATCTTCAACAATCCTTACCAGGACTCGGAACAGTGATCGAAACCGGTCCGAATCGAACTAATTAATCGGTACATTTTGGATTGGATCCGTGGTTAATGATCCTGACACGGATTCAAAAATTAAAAAGAAATACCATGTTCAAAGAGAAGAAAGACATTTATTCATGTCATACTTTATTCTCAATGTACTCGACAAATTTATCAACAAATTCCAGCCCTAAGCAAATTGCATCAGACTTCTATCCGATATTTCAACAAATTGAGGCCTTGAACAATCTCTCTCCTCTCGTCTTTTGCCTTATTTTCCATCTTCTACTTTAAACTTCCACCTAATTGCAGACGGGTCCGGTCGTAAATCCATCTCCGGATAAAGAATGGAAGCAACTCTTGATCCCGTGCGAAGCAATCCCATGAAGCAGTGTTTTGGCTTAATAATCAAGCCCGATTATTTTTTGTCTTTATTCATATTTTTTCACATTTGTTAATTTTGCGTCAATTTTTGTGCGTTGTTGGATTTCTCCACAAGATGAATTAGAAAATAATTCAATATGTACAAAACTAATTTTTTATTAAAGACAAAAACTAATCCGAGACGTCTGTCGGTTTCGGATTATTTTTGTGTTAGGTGAACTTTTTGAATATTTTGATCAAAATTGTTTAATTTTTCAGATTTAATTCTCTTGTGGAGGCGAACCAATAATGCATAAAAAACTTATGCAAACATAACAAAAGGAAAAAGAAAAAAAAAGGGATTATTAAGTCAAAACGGGCCTAAGCAGCAGGTCCGCCCCAAGTGATACTGTACCAGATTTTGAAGAAGAATGCGTATCTACATTAATCCCCAAGTGACAATAATTTCTTCTCGCTAGCTGCACAATCGGACCGTGCATGCCACTGCCTGTGCCCAATATTTGAGCCTCGCTTTGACATCTTCTGGATGGTCACCTAAGACGAACAAAAAAGCAACAAATAAGTTAGAACCAGAAGTTTCATGCATGCCTGAGTGTGGCTATTGGCGGACGCAGGATTTGTAGTTTCGTACATAGTGGGGGCTCGAACCACGTGTATTTCTTTAGTGATACCGAAAATTATATTCCATAGTTATATATTTACTTGGTAAGTCTAACTTTGCAATGTATATAGGCAGCTATCAATTTATTTTACATACTTGACTATTTTTTTTTTTTTATAACTTAGAATTATAAAGAGTTTTTTCCATACGTGCATTTATATTTACTAATGTTTGAAGATTTTTTTTTTTCCATCCAAAGGGACTTGCAGAGGCCAATCGATTAAACTTTTTTGAATTAACCTGCAAAACTAGTACAATTATAGAAAATACTTGGAGTTGTTCCCCTCCCGTCCGCCCCTCATAGTGGCAAGCAACGTTATGATCATGAACAAACTTGGAAAAAATAGAATCAATAGGTATAAGAAATCAATCTCGGGATGAGATGTCCCTTCTTTTTTGGCTTGTTAATGGATAGCCAACCCATACCAAATGACTTCAATATGACTCATCTTCAAAGGTTGCGATACTAATAGCTCCCCGTCCGAAGGGTTCGAAATTCGTAGGTACTCTCCTGGAAAGCGTCAATGACCTAAGACCCCGTTTGATAACCTGCTTAAGCCTTCGGATTGGATTATCAATTCCAAGGGACTCCTAAACCCTTGTTTGGTAACCCAAATATATCCGAACTAATAATCCCATGAGATGAGTAGTGTGGCCTTAGGGGGGATTCATAATACCCCCCTAGGACTCCAATCCCAAGTAAGTTGATGCCAAAATACAAAGTTGCCCTTGGACTAGTAATGAAAGTTACTTTGCATAAAGGCAAAAATTGAAATATATACTATCAATCCAATCCTATCTCATGGAAACAAATATGGTATTAATAATCTCATCATCTAATCTCATTTCAAACAAACATACTAATTATCTAACCCTTCTCATTATCAATTTCAATCCTAATCTCATCTTCTTACGAATCTCACTCATTTATCACTGTTATCAAACGGGACCCCAATGAATGAGAAGAACCCAAGTCTATCAACGCATGCATGCTTGTAAAGAACATGCATGTTACTTGCCACAACGTTCTTCTTGTTGCAGAGATACTCGAGCAACAAGGCAAAAGCTACGCATTGAACCCTGGCAATCGGCCGGATATCTCACCTGGAAAAATTATTTGGTAGTCTTGGAGTACTGTATTGTGCATACCGATACTCTGGACTATCAATGAAGGAAGTATGATAATGTGCACATAAATTGATTTGGATCTCTAAGCCTACCCTCTCTGATGCCATTTGGCTTGGATTTGGGGGCATGATTTTACAACAAAACCTCCTTGTAGCTCCTCGGTTCTTGGAGGTTTAGTGGGGCCACTGTTTTAGTGGTATTCTGAGAGCAGCCACTTTGTGCTTATATTGTCAAAGGTTAGGTTTGTCTCCAATCATCCCCCGCCCATACTCCCAAACTCTCAATGATTGGGAACTAGATGTGTTATGTTTTTTTGTTGTTGTTGTAATCTTGGAGTACCGTCACTTGGTGTCTCAACACCTTTATCCACCGCACATGTAGGGTCCGGTACTAAAAAGGTATGAACCTCACAAAAATATCACTACGTGCCGGTGCCCCAAGACCACCGAATAATTGCTCTGAGACCTGATAATCATGCACTCTTGCTTAGAAGCGCAACAAGCTGAGGAACTCTGAGAATGCGCGAATAAAGTCCATATCCCGTAATATTAGCTCCGTACGTAGTCCGTTCCATATCCCGTAATAATAGTTCATTACAATAAATCGTGTTAATATATATTTTTTTAGATTAAATAACAGATCGAGCACTTTCTTCCATAAAATTTATCCGCACCAGCCGAGCCAAAAATAAATAAATTTATCCGCACCAATTTACATGACTAATTTATATCTTTGAATGAGTGTAACAAAATTGAAAAGTTATGTATGAAGATTTGCATTTTTTCCTTATAAAAACAAACGACACGATTTCCGTAACAAAGTATTAGACATCAAAAAATTTATTCTATGTCCCTGGCCACCACCACGCGTGTCTCACGGAAGAAACATCAGGCTTTTTTGTTCGAAGGAAAATAAACACTCACCTGGACTAGAGATCCTCCAATTGGCGACCATTCCTGCCACCGCCGGCGACCCCGGCAGCTTCTGGTGATCATCAAGAAATCTCTGGTTCATGGAATAACAAAGCTCAAGAGCAGGCAAGGTGTTGCAGAGCTCAGGGATTTCATCGTAGCTGAATCCAAACCCAAGATCCAAACACCCCTTTAGCTCATCCAAATCCACCTCGGTCAAGCTCTTTGTCCTCATCAGATTATTATCCTCCTCTCCATCAGCTGCTGCCTCTATATAGTAACCTTCAACAGCAACTTGAGTTTTCTGGTTTTTATTCTCATTGTTGGACAATTGAGATGGTGGGTTTTTGTTATGTTCTTCTGAAAATCGATAGATTTCGTGATCTGGGTCAGAACCCTCTTGGCAAAAGATTGCACTACCCCTGGATCTTGTTTTAGATGAGAAACTCCCCATCTCTCCCTCTCTCTGTATGTGTGTGTAGAGTGTGAGGAGGGAGTGAATGGAGTCTATTTTTAAAGTGAAAGGTTGAGCTCCTCCATCCTACCCATAGTCCTACAAAATCTGATTCCTACCCTTATCCCTACAAAATCTGAGATAATCTCAAGTCCACAATTATAACATGTGTATTGATTTTCACGCTCACTTTTTTGTAACCGTACTTCTTTTTTGTTCTTCTAATGTCAACTTACAAAATTAACCTTTCATATGTGTACTCTTTCACATTTGAAGGAATAATGTTGTAATTCACATTGCTACAGGTCAAAAAAAAGAGTGCATTTGTGAAAAAAAAAAAGAGAAAAGATCAATTACCTTGCAATATAAACCGTATATCTAATAAAATTTGCAAAGAAAAGTAAATCTAGAAAAATTACTTTATACTTATCAAATATCGATCGGTAGATACATAACAAGTTGTATTTCGGCGTGTAAAATTGACACAATTACATTTGAAACTCAAATCGTACATGTTACTGGATAAAATATAACTTATCCACGTATCAAATTTTCTTTTTCTATATATACACATATTTTCCTTCGTAAGTTTTCAAATAAACGGTTGAGATGGTAATTTTAGACCCGGAAATTAAATGAGAGTTTAACTGGATATGGTGGAATGAGCTATGAAGGGGAGCTGGTTCGTTCAAGTGAGTCCAAAAAATGAATGTGTTCATTATCTATGATATTCCCTTCGTCTCATAATTTCGGTCTCTCTTGGGATTCTGTGTTATTTTCAAATCCAAAAAATATAATTTCAAAAATATATATTTTTCAGGCGCTCAAAAAATCTCATTAAGAACTTATAAATGGTGTAAAAATAATTCAAAATATATTTAAAAAATGCATCCTGTTAGTAAGATTCAATAATGACGCCAATTCCAAAGGGTGCAAAATAAACTCATGAGACGCAGAGAGTAAATTACAGTCTTGGTTCCTTTTGATTTTATAACTATTTCACTCTTGGACTGTCAATACTTCAATTTCATCAGCTCTATCTTTCTATCTACTCATGTGTAGGGCTGTAAACGAATAGGGAGGCTCGTTAAGGGCGACTCAGTTTGATTAAAGAGACTTATTTAGTAAATAACTAAGCTCGGCTCGTTAAAGCTTTAGCCGAACTTGAGCTCGACAAAGTTCAGCTCAGCTTATTTACACCCCCACTTGTGTTGATATATATAGTCCCTCCATAACCTTTTTGTACATCAAATTAGAAAAAGTTACTATGTGGACTTTTTTTATAGGCAACAAAAATTTATTAAGAAACTCGATAAGGGATACATTAAGGAGAGATCAAATACGGACCGCAGAGAATAATGTACCATATAGGCCTATAGAAAAGAGAAAAGAAAAAAGAAGAAAGAAAATACATTCAATGGAAGTTGAATGAGACTCAAACTCGATTCAACATCCCACCCAATATTAGCAAAATCAGCATCAAATGAAGTAGGAATAAGCATACTCTAAGTTTGAATGAGTCTCAACTGTGTTGAAACAGTCAAACCAAAACTCAGGTTTCATCACAAAAGAATTTCAGCAAGGGTTTGCTTTTTCACTCTGACCAAGTCCAAAAAGTTACCATGTGGACTTATCAAGTGAATTTATTTTAGGAGATTCAGAATTCGTTTCGACAAAAAAATTCACTTTTGTTAATTTTGCGACAAATTTTTGTGCATTGACGAGACGAATCGGAAAGTAACCTTTTTTTACTTTTTTTTTACCCAAATAGTTTACTTGTTTTTATTTTATTTTTTGCTAAAAATAGTTATTTCCTCAAATATTTTGGTAAAAGTACTTTTTTTTTTTTACTTTTCCGATTCCTCTCATCGAGACAAATCAATAATCCACAAAAATTTATCACAACTAACAAATGTGGAATTTTTTTAAATAAGGACAAAAACAAAAAAAGTTCTAAAAGTTAGTACAACTTCATGTCACCGCCACTGGGACACCATCACTCAGAATGTGATGGCAAGATCACTTAAGAGCATTTCCAATCAAACATCCTCTATTTCTCCATTTTAGAGGATCAAATTAATTTTATTTATAAGTGAACATGGAGAATTTTACCATCCATATAAACTCCAATCACAACCCTCTGTATCTCTCCATTCACACGCTATTTCAAATACTTTCTCACTCTTCCTTCGATCATTATGCTCACTCACTCAATATTTAATACTTTTTGCACTTTATATTCAAATGATAGGTTTGGAGGATCCTCCAATTTTTTTTTCCATACTCTATATATTGAGGATGAAACTCAATCCTCCAAAATGGAGGAAAATATGGAGGGTGGTAGGAGATGCTCTAACAAATTTCCATTGGGAATGGTTAGTTGGCAATCCAATTTTAAATTGCAGAGTGCCATTTGCGTGATTTCAATAATTTAAAAGTATTGTTCATGGTCAAGATTTGCAGAGACTATCTTACTGGTAAGATATATACTTTCGTAAATCTAAACCATAGTCGTAATAGATGACTGTAATTGAACAGCAAATGCATTCTCTGTATTTGATTGCAGTGAAACCGGCTCTTTTTTAAAATTCTACTGGGGTTATCGTGATGGCTAACCAGGGAGAACACGCAGGAGCTGTTTGGATCACCAGATTGTTTGGCATATTTTTCTAATTTCAGCTAATGTTTGATTTGGTTTGGTTTTTGGTGCCACAAACGGGAAGGATCCCATTGGGGGACCCAGTATTAGTAGTAGGGTCTATTATTATTTTTGGTTTCGATGGGATTCTTTCTCCCACACAAGTATTTTTTAATTGTTTTTTTGATAAGTTTCTCTTTCAAGTATTGTCCAGTTGCTATATGGGAGATCCAGATTTGCTTATCAGATAGTCCATCTTTTTCGTGTTTTAATTTTTTTCTCGAAGGCAGTCAACAAATTGCTCGAGTTTTAGGGCTGTTAAATAGTACATCATTTATTCAAGAAAAAATTATTGGTTGTTTATGGGACACTGTCACATGGAGCCGTAACACTACTCAATACTACATATTTATTATGTTAGGTCCATCACTAAATATATGAATTCTACAAAAATGTGTGATATTAAGATGTATTGGAGGCCACATGGCGGTAACCGAAAATCTTGCAATAATTGCTCCTAATGCAATCTCGTAGGCTTGTTTGTTTCTATCTCTCTCCCATTCATTACTCTCAAGAACCTCTCTCAAAATCCAAACCAAGCTGGATCACGTTTTCATATAAGAAATTTCTCATCTGATGGAAAATTTTCTTATGAACTTTGATTTGAGTTTTTTTTGGAAAAAAGACTATGAGCATTGAGCAAGTGCAACTCCACCATAAATTTCATATGGACGTCGCTTCTCTTTTAAACTACCTTTCACTAACAAATTCTTGTCAATTCTTACCTTTCAACCATTACTTATAATCCCTTTTTTTCCTTTTTTTTTGAACGGCAAAAAAGGGATATTATATTAATAAATAAGTTCTACACCATGGCAATCAAAAGCTATTCAACCTCCAAGGATTGATAAGAAATCAATCCGAACAAAGCTCAAAAGAGCCACCCCCAAAAAGGAATCGAAGAAACAACACCAAAACCACAGGAAGACACCCCCGCTCACTCATAAACAAAGACACCCTCACCCCCCACTCAGGACAAGACACCTCCCTACCCCAAGAAGCACAGAATTAGAAAACTAGGCCTGCCCTGCCACTTTGTCAGCTCTGTCCAAGTCTTCAGCTACCATATCTGAAACTTTGCTTATGACTTCATCCTCCTCACCATCATACCTCAATCCCATAATCTTGTTGCAGGTCCAAATTGCTTGTGCTTCGTCGAGAATTATTCTGTTTCTGTTAATAACTCCCTCTGAAGAGATAGATGCAGAGAGTGCTAGGGCTGTAACGGCAGACCTATACACCGCACACTTTGATTTGTTATTTCTACTCTTGTTATTGAAGGAGTTGACCCTTGTAAATCCCAGAATATCATCAATTGTCTTCCTCTTCTTCTTCCCTTTTACCCCATTATGGCAGCTTTGATTGGTGCAGAAAGAGGTTCATTTTCAGTTCGGCATGCTTCAATATGATGTCCAGGAATAATTTCATCCTCATCATTTTCTCCTCTTAAATTTTCAGTAGTAACTAGATTTTCCTTAACTGAATCCTCCACCCAACTGTCTTGATTATCAACCAAATTACTTAGGCATGCTCTTGGAATCTGAATGCACGTATTGAGCCTTACAAAAGTTCGATGGTCCAAATTGATATTGAGTGTTGTGTTGTTTGCTGCCGGCTCTCTCATACTATCCATGACCTTTCCGCTCCCCAAGCTGATGCCTCAACCCCCGAAGAAGAATTAGCTGCCTTATCATTACATCCTTGCAAGTTTACATTTATTAGCTGTAATGCTCTCTCTTTTGTCCCAATAGCCTTTTCAGCTTCCACATTAGTTTCTGTCACCTCCTCAGCAATTTCCATCTCATTTTCCACCTCGGCTTTGTCTACATCAAAGTCGAGCGATTCATCATCTTTAGGATTTGTCTCAACTAAGGCCTCTTTCACCTCTTTATCATTCCCTTTCTTGATCTTAATTGAAGTAAATACACGCTTTTCCCATGAAGTTTCTGCCATGGGATCTTCAATTACTTTGACCAGAAAGATGACACCATTGATCTTAATATGCACAACCTCATTAATGCAATCAAGATAATCCGTTATGATAAGTATACGCCCTTTATCGAAAGCAATGGATTTCTCCATTAACTCATCAAGCTTAATCACATCACCCCAAAACTTTTCAATTTCAATAAAGGTAGAAAAGCACCAAGCATTAAGAGGAATGCCATAACAAGAGATCCAAACACATCTTGAAGGAGGGATCTTTTGATTATCCCAAGCTTGAACAGAAGAGAACCACTTTGAGCCCACCCATATGACGAACCTAAGCATCCCAAATACCACTGCTAATTAAAAGATCTTGGAGTGTATTCACATGACAGAAATTGATCAATTTACCCACTGCGCTCATTTGCAACCAACCCAATCCCACTTCCTTAGCTTCCACCAATTTCAGCCTACCACTAGAGCCCCCTTCAAGAATATCTGCATAGGAAGAACTAAAAGAAGTTCTATGCTTGCTTTGAAGCTCTATGGGTTTAGGTTGCCAACAGTGAATATATAGAAGGGGCCGAATTAATTTTCTTAACCCCATCAAAATTCTTCTGAGAGACTATAGGATTATCTTTTGAATACTTCACAAATTGCACGACAATAGTAAAATTTCTAATCACAACTCCATCGAGGTCCTCAATCACATTAATAGCCTCTTCCCTTTTTTTCCTAACCACACTATATATTTCTTAAGCTAAAATTCTATTGTTCATTAGCTGTATTTTTGTGAGACCACTATTATGGATTGTGGGCATAATTGTTAAAAACGATATATGATACGTATTCTACAAGTTGTATCGTCTCCTTTGAAGAACGATACATATTCCACTGTGTTTTCTTTTTGTATAGAAATTCTACGATACAATCTTATATCCTACGATTTATATGCGTATCCTAATTCGGAATGTAACATGCGATTATTTATTGGAAAAAAGTAAGACCTTATTTCAAGAAGTGGAACCCCAAATGCATTTATCTAAGCTATTTGATCTAATTATGGCATATTACAAACCATTTGATAGAAATTTAACCTCAATGTAGTGCTTGCATAGAAGAAAGAACTATACTTGGATTATGTTCTGCCTGACTTTTCTTTCCCTAACAAAAGGAATATAAAGCCTTAATATAATAGACCCCAGTTGTAAGCAATGTTATTAGGTGTATCTACTTTTTAATTGTATATTAATTATGATTAATATTGTTGAAGCATAAACTAAATTTAATATTTTTGCACAAGAAAGTTAAGTGCAAATACGACTCCAATTGATGAAGCTCCAATTGTCAAAACCTTAAATGGAAGATATTATTGAAGAAATATATATCCTTCTGAAATATCAAGAGTTTTTTTATGAAAATTAATCACATGTGTAATTCTAGAATTACCTCAAAATTTATCTTTTATGAAAATATCTTTATAAGAATTAGTCACATGTGTAATTCTAGAATTAACTCAAAGTTTATCTATTATGAAAATATTTTTGTACTAGAGCTTTCCATGTGGTAGTATATATAGGGATAAATAGGTTCTAGCCATTTTATACCAAGCCAAAAAGAAGTTTGAGTTCAAGTTTAACACAAATACTCTCCTTTCCCACTCTTGTCTTTCATATTCTTTCTTTTCCAAAAATCTTGTCCAACTAAACAATAGAAATTTTCACTCTTCTAATTACAAACGAATCTTAAGATACGCAATAAATTTCTCAATACGATTTATACAATTGAAACACGATATGTATCCCAATTTGAAAACACTCATTATAACTTGAAATGATCATTCTTCAGTTTTAATTTCCATTCAAGAATTACATTTTTTTTACTTTGCTTCTTGACTTTGCTTGAAACCTAATTTGGGGGTTTGCTTTGAGGATTGTTTTTGTTGACAAAACTACAAGAATA
This sequence comes from Rhododendron ovatum, assembly GCA_019656835.1. Classification (NCBI taxonomy): domain Eukaryota; kingdom Viridiplantae; phylum Streptophyta; class Magnoliopsida; order Ericales; family Ericaceae; genus Rhododendron; species Rhododendron ovatum. The sequence goes on from CM033799.1 coordinate 34,347,265, forward strand.
GTTAGTGTTACGTAATTTGTCAAGATACGACTTTGTCAAATAGGAGTGCCCTATTTAGTTTTCTCGTGGAGATTATTTTGCCCCCTATTTGTAGCATATTTGACTTTGGCTGAGATTTTAGCTCACACTCAAAGAACTTAACATGATGCAATGGAAGAAGAAAGAAAATACATTCAATGGAAGTTGAGCGAGGCTCAAACACAATTCAACATCCCAACAATAAACTTAGGCTCCACCACAAAAGGAGCTTCAGTTAAAGATCTACAAACTCTGAACAGGTCCAATATCAACAAAAGATGGAATAGGAATAAGCACACTCTGAGTTTGGATATCTAGATTTGCTTACTAGATAGTCCATGTTTTTCGTGTTTTAAATTTTTTTCCAAGAGAAGGCAGTCAACGTATTGCTCGAGTTTTAGGGCTATTAAATAGTACATCATTTATTCAAGAAAAAATTATTGGTTGTTTGTGGGACACTATCACATGGAGCTGTAACACTACTCAACACCACATATTTATGTTAGGTCAATCACTAAATATATGAATTCTACAAAAATGTGTGATGTATGTATTGGGGGCCACATGGTTGTAACCGAAATTCTTGCAATAATTGCTCCTAATACAATCTCGTAGGATTGTTTGTTTTGGGTTTCAAAACCAAAACGCACGGTCTCAAATAATTTGTTTCTATCTCTCTCCTCCTTTATTACTCTTACGAACCTCTCTCAAAATCCAAATCAAACAGGGTCACGTTTTCATATAAGAAATTTCTCGTCTAAGGGGACATTTTCTTTTGAACTTTGATTTGAGTTTTTTTGGAAAAAAGACTATGAGCATTGAGCAAGAGCAACTCCACCATAAATTTCATATGGACGTTGCTTCCCTCCTAAACTACCTTTCACTAACAAATTCTTATCAATTCTTACTTTTCAACCATTACTTTTAATCCCTTTTTTTTCCTAACCACACTATATATTTCTTAAGCTAAAATTCTATTGTTAATTAGCTGTATTTTTGTGAGCCCATTATTATGGATTGTGGGCATACTTGTTAAAAACGACATGAGATACGTATTATACGATTTGTATCCTCTCCTTTGGAGAACGATACATAGTCCACCATGTATTTATCTAAGCCTCAATGTAATAAGCCCCAATTGTAAGCAGTGTTGTTTGATGTATCTACTTTTTAATTATATATTAATTATGATTAATATTGTTAAAGCATAAACTAAATTTAACATTTTTGCACAAGAAAGTTAAGTTCAAACAAGTTCAGTTGATGAAGCTCCAATTGTCAAAACCCTAAATGGAAGATATTATTGAAGAAATATATAAATATCTAGTTTTTAGAAACTCTGAAATATATATATCCTTGTGAAATATCCAGAGTTTTTTATGAAAATTAATCACATGTGTAATCCTAGAATTACCTCAAAATTTATCTTATATGAAAATGTCTTTGTGAGAATTAGTCACATTTGTAATTCTAGAATTAACTCAAACTATGATACTAGAGCTTTCCATGTGGTAGTATATATAGGGATCGATAGGTTCTAGCCATTTTGTACCAAGCCAAAAAGAAGTTTAAGTTCAAGTGTAATACAAATACTCTTCTTTCCTAATTTTATCTTTCGTATTCTTTCTTTTTTAAGAATCTTGTTCAACTAAACAATAGAAACTTCTACTCTTCCAATTACAAATGAATCTTAAGATACGCGATACGTATCTTAATACAATTTATACAATTGAAAAAATGATTTACGATACGTATCCTAATTTGAAAACACTCATATAGCTTGACGAAATGATCATTCTTCAATTTTAATTTCCATTCAAGAATTACCTTTTTTTTACTTTAGTTCTTGACTTTGCTTGAAACCTAATTTGGGGGTTTGCTCTGAGAATTGTTTCTGTTGACAAAACTACAAGAATAGTTAGTGTTGTGTAATGTGCCAAGATATGACTTTGTCAAATAGGAGTGGCCTATTTAGTTTTCTCGTGGAGATTATTTGGCCGAGATTTTAGCTCACACTCACGCATGAAACGTTCATGCCAATAAATTGCGTAAAATGTCTATGAAAAGATCTTAAACAATGGTCTTGCTAACCTCCGATAATACACAAATAATTTCAAATAAGTTTGGACATCAATACATATATATCTTATGGATATTAATACACTTTTACAAATATCGATACATTTTTTGCGGATATCAATACATCTTTTACCTATTATCTTCTACCCTAAAAGTGGAGGTTAGCATTTTCCCTTGAACAATCCTAACTAGGGTTGCTCGAAAAATTCGCTTATTTATTTCCAAAGTAGTTGGTTGAGTGAAAACATGCATGAGACAGCAAGTTAAGAAATCATTACAAGCCTATAGGTTTGTGTGGTCGTTAAAGGATATACCAGAATCAGTCGAAATACACTTACACACCCGGGCTTCTGAATATAAAAACATAAAGTAGAGAATTTAAGAAAATTTAATAAATAAGCACTTTTACTTTTATTACGAAAAAATAAATTTTAATGATTCGCACGCATACCATACCAAAAGTAGCTTCAACCAAACTATGCAGAACATTTCAATATCTCTAAACTAAACACCCATGTCATGTAAGACTAACAATTTCGCCATTTATATTTTTTCTTTTTTTGGGAGCAAAATTACAAGTAACAACCATGACATACTCCCTGTGCCGGCTCATATATTTTGGAGGCCCGAAGCAAATTTTATATATCTCACCCTTTACATATTCATGATTTCTTTAAAAAATGATAAAAGTACAAAAAATCAAACTAAAAGAATATAATTATGACAATATAAATGTAAAAAAGATATGCTTGCAATTATGGAGATACATGGGAGTCAAACCATACACTCATAATAACATGACAATATTATGTGACCGCTAAACCAACTATCTAGTTTTAATCTATGAGAAGTATCACAATCTCGTGATCTCTTTCGCGTCTTCTTCTTCTTCTTCTTCTTCTTCTTCTTCTTTTTTGAGAAAATGAACATGTATGAATTTTTGAAACCATGTAGTGGTGGTTTTAAGTCAACTGCATCTAAAGGCTCCATCCAACATGACGAAGTTAAGTGGGATGTTCGAAATTGGAACCCAAACAGTAATCTTCTTCATGTGGGGCTGATCGTTTTGGTTTACCATGTCTTGAAATTATGGGAGCTACAATCATTAGATTTGATTATGCAATTATGATTTGTAAATGTACGTCAAACAGATCTACAAATAACTAGCATGATCATCTGAATGGTGCCCGTGATAGGTCTCACATTCTGGACCTCAATCTCCTGTGCAACTATTTTTAGACTTGTAGGCAGGGGCGGAGGGACATAGAGACAAAGGTGCAGGGCCGGCTCATAAGTTATGGAGGCCAGAAGCGAACCTTTTGAATAAGGCCTCCATATATTTTCCATACAAAAGTGGTCTACAAAGAGTCTCACAAAAAAAAAAAAAAACCATTACAAAAGATTTGCCATTACAAAATAGAAGCATATAATTATCCAAAAAAAAAATGTAACTATTATAATACCTCAAAATCTATCATTTGAAAATTCGTCTTCTCGCATTTGTTGCTGCAAATGTACTCCATAGTTAAGCTGCTTCACCAATAACTCACTCAAGCGTGAAGCAAAGTTTCTTTCTTTCTTTCTTTCTTTTTTGGATCGGCTCATGCATTCTTCTGTCCCTTGAATTGGCATTTCTTTTTCTTTTCTTTTGTTTCGATTGTCGCAGTGATGCTAACAAGGAATTCCACCGTTTGGGCATATTTGTGGTTCCTAAATTTCAATTGGGCTTATTTTGTGTAAAGAAGGTTTAGTGCAAAAAAAAAAAAAAATTTGGATCATAGATACATACATATATATAGGGATCCTAGAATTTTAAGGCCCTCATTTTAAACATTTTTTGGGGGCCCAAAGCCTGTGCTTCTCCTGCCTATGCCATTAGCCGGCTCTGCAAAGGTGGGCAGCCGACTCCACTGGCTGCCAAATTTTCATAGAGATAGATATAATTTTTACTAATTTGACCCCACTTTAAATTCATTTTTGCCCAGTCTATATAAGGGTTTTTTACTTAGGAAAAAAAAGAGTCAAAATAGAATCTCCAACCATAAAATTTCCAAACGTAGTGCTAGTTAGTTCGTTCCTAAACAAATCAAGGGTTTCGTTCAGAAGCGGAGCATTTTCCGCTATGAAGATTGTGAAGGGTAGGCTTTGAAATCATATGTGTGACCAATAGATGCATGATAGTTTGGTTGTGTATATAGAGAAAGATGTTTTTGAAACTATTACAAACGAGGCTATCATCCATTGTTTTCAAAATATGAAAAATTGTCGAGGTCAATTGTAAATCGAAGCTTCATTTTGTTATTAATATATATCTACTTTTTGACTAACTTGTAAATCCTAATTGTTTCTGTGGGGGCTCCGCTTCATGAATATGGGTCTTGGGATTTGGCTCCTGATTCCCCAGCTCAGTCCTGCAAAACGAAGCACGACTAAGGACCACACCGGAGGTTCCCCGGGATGGCCCTCCGGTGCAAGAATCAATTTCTTTGCTAAGAAGAACTCAGAAAGTCGGAGCTAGGGTTTCTGTTGTGCATACCTTCTCCAAGAGGCATAATGGGATATTTATAGAGAACCCTTAGCTTGATCCCCAAGGTCTCACCTCCGCTCGACACGCGTCGGCTGACGTCATTCTTACATCATGATTAGGGTTTTGCAACCGTTTTTCTAGATGAGCTGGCACCCTCACGTGCCCCCATCGTTATCCTTATAACCGTTCGGATGACGTCACACTCATCGTCATTGTCATTGATTAAACACGGACCAGTTGATTCGTCAGGAACAACACGCTCGGAACCGAGCGTGTCATTCTACCTCGGCAGCCGTATGAATGATCATGTTCCCCATCTATGGTATACTCAGAAGGGAGCGTTCACAAAAGCTCACGTCCGCGGGACCCTCGGCTTCAAGGCCCTCGGCAACGGTTATTATTTCGAACGTTGGGAGAAAAACATCATAGAGCCGAGCGGAATAATTGATTATGTTCGGAAATGGTCCGAGCCACTTTGCTCGGCCTGCTACAATAGCCCCTCAACCTGTGCCGAAGCTCTTTATTTGGCATGGGTTGATTATAGATCTGGCCGAGCTTGGGTCAGGGACAGTTCGGTCTGCACTTCATATTTGGTGACAGCTGTCGAAGACCTCAACAGGCATATCAGTCGAAGGGACGTTTCAGCAGGTGAGGAGACGGCTGTTAGGGGCGAAGCTTGTACTGCCACGCGTCATACAGCGGTTGGCGAAGAGTTCGGCGATGAAATGATGGGCGGGAAATTCGAAAAGCCCCGCTCCGTTTATAAATAGCAGCGAAGAAGGAGAGAGAAAATTCTTCTGCACTCTCTCTCTCTAGCATCCAGAGCTTCTCTCTCTACGAACCCGTTCCAAAACTCAACTCAAATCCAGATCCTCAACTTCAAGCCCCATTCTAGCAAAAATCTTCAGGTATGTCATCAATTATCATTGTCTCACTCTTTCCCCTGCTTTTAATGTATACATTTTGGGATTTCTGGGGTGGTTTTTGGGGTTTTTGTACTATGTGAACAGTGAAGTTCTGGGATGAACGATGGTGTTCATCCCTGAACTCAACCTGTTCTTCCGAGCCCCCATAGAACGTTTGGTGTTTAGCCGAACGATTTCTCCTGGCGGGGAACAAACATAGCCGAACGATCCATAATCCCTAGGCTTACCGAACGTAGGGAGTCGCAATAGGTGAACCGAATCCATTATGGAATAGTCTTTGTGACTCGTGAGCCAATAAGACGAACCAAACTTCAAGACAATTTTGCTTGCCGACGCAGATTTCAACTTCTTAATACCCTTTCGTTCTTTTCCTAGGTCTGGCTCACGAGGTCATTGAAGTGTCTTCAGACTCGGATTGCTCGGAAACCGAATCCGATCGTCAATTCATTAGCGAGCTTCTTGAGCTCCGCAGGTGGAGGGACAGCCGAGCAATTGCCTCAGTTTCAACAAGGATGTCGGCGACTTCTCCTTTGACCGATGACTCCAACGCCGAGCGAGACTACGAATATGCTGCCGACGATTTCCTGACAGACCCCGAGATAAGCTTCTCCCCAGAGACCCAATCGGAAACCGAGCCACAGATTGGGCAAGAAGCCAAGTCAAGGCTCAGGTCTGGAGCCGAGGCCTCGACGTCGGCTGCCACCGACGCCGACCTCTTTGACAAGGGCTTGCTATGCCCTTACGCTCATTACTTTAGTGGTAATCCTGGAGAATATGCTGCCTTCCGAACCAAATATAATATACCAGACGACGTCCTGATTCATAGAGTTAGGAGTACCGATATCAAAGACCACAGGGATCATCGTCCCGAACACATTACCGTGCCATTAATGGCCATATGTGAGGCCGGGCTTCGGTTCCCCCTCCATCCCTTCCTTAGGGAAATTCTTTGGAAATTTAGCTTGGCCCTACATCAACTCGCAATCAACAGTTACCGAATCATCATGTCGGTAATTGCTTTGGTTGAGAGTCAAGATTTGGACTTCAGGCCGACGGACCTATTCTTCACATACACCATGTCTCGACATGGCAAGTCCGGCCGTAGGTACCTCACAACCAGACCCAAAAAGACCCCTTTGATCGAAGGACTGTCGGACACTGACAAGTGGGCTGATTTTTATCTAGAAGTGCATGGGAATTTTGAGTTCGGCGACGGTCTCCGTCGGTACGCCGTTCCAAAGGTGGCGGATACGAGAGGTGATGACACCGAACAAGCTCTATTCTTGTAGCTTATGTTTTGCTTTTGTGTTTTTGCTGTTGATGGTATTAATTTCATATCTCCCTTTCTTTTTTCAGAGCTCGGCCCGATTTCCAAGGTGCTCAACACCAATTCTCGGGAGAAGGCCTGTGACACGCTCCTCGCCCAAGCTTGCCGACACGCTCCAACGCTGCTTGACTATACACCCTCATACAAGGGTGTGCTGAGGAGGAAAGAAAAAGGACAAGAGGCCGCACCGAGCAAGAAGAAGACAACCGGCGCTTTGCCTGCCGAAGCTGCTAAGAAGAAAAAGGGCACTTCCACTGTCGAGGGAGTCCGAAAGAAAAGACAGCAAGGAGGAGTTAAGCTGCCGAAGATCGGGTTCACAGCTGAGGAGTGGCTTACTCCGCTCGGATCTACCGAACTTCTGCAACCTTTTTCTGAAGACATGTCAAGGAGAAATATTCCAAGGCCAGTGATCCCAACAAAAACGACAAATCCTGGCCGAAGCCGGAGCTCTTCGGAGCAACCACATCAGAAAGAGAAGAGACAGAAGACGTCGGAGGACGTTGTCCTGCCAGATGCGTCTCGGCCCGTTCCTCAGGACACAGTCCAGGCCCCTCCACCAAAGGACCAGGGGAATCTTGTTGAACCCCACATCGATCTGACTGACCCGGTCACCGAGGCTGCCGTCCGTCGGCAATTCAGCCCTTCATACACAATGGCAGATGGCAGGGTTCTGCTGCAGAAGACTCTGTCAAAGAAGAGCCGAACCTTGCCATCACGCTTTTGAGAGGGCTGGCTTTGCCGAGGGATTATGATCAAGTTCCTACCGAACTTCTCCCGGGGCTGGGTGAGATGTGCTCTCATCTCGTTCAGGTTTGTTTCTAATCTTTTCTTCCTTCTTTTTCCTTCTTCTTTCTTTTTACTTCTCACTTTGTTCTCCTGCTCTCTTTTTTTTATTTTCTGTTAGGCTGGCCAAGCTGCGCTGAAGGCGTATGATAAAGCTTCAAAGGTTTCAGCCGAACGAGAGAGATATAGGTCTGACCGAGATTCTTGGAGGACCAAGTTTAGGATCTCGGAGCAGCAGGTAAAGGAGGCGGAGGCTGAAGCAGTGAGGCTTAAGAAGGAGCTTGCCGAAGCGAAGATTGCCGCCGAGACTGCCGAAGCCGACGCAAAAAGGCTGAAGTTGGAGGAGAAGGAGAAGCTGAGGGCCGCCGACGCCCGAGGCTATGAAGCTGGTATTCAACGTGCTGCTCTTGAGTACACACAAGTGGCTCATAAAATGGTAAACGACGAGCTCGAAGCCCGGCTACCCGACTTTTATAAGCTAGGGTATGCTGCTGGTGCCGACGCAATGGCTGGGGTAATGGCCATTCAGCCCGAGTCTGGTTTCCTCAAGCAACTACCTGAGCCGATCGTGCCTGATCTGGAGCTTCCTTACACGGAAGAGGAGTGCCAGCCATTGCCTCCTGAAGATGATGAAGAAATGACTGAAGCGCCTCTGACTAATCAGGAGAAGACCGACGGTGGTGAAGTTGCTGGAGATGCCCCGATCTAGGATTTTCTTTAGGTTTTGTTTCTGACTGTTTTGAACTTTGCTTATTTGGACTGGATGGCACCGAACATTTGGTATATGCCATGCCAGGTGTAATAGTTTTAATAGGGTTGGTTTTGAACAATTTGCTAAGCCGAGCCCTTTTGACATCAGTTTTTTGAATTTCAAGTTTCTGTTCTAATGACTTAGAAGAAATTCTCAACTTTTGTTATTGTACTGAATATTTCTTTATGCCTTGGAAATATTTTCTGAGTTTTTTGGCCGAGTGTTTAAACAACATAGGCTCGTTTTCAATGTTTTGATAATTACTTATGATAGCCCCTACTTTGGTGAAAGGCTCGGCTCAATATGCCAGTCTTATGCCAAAGTAATAGGTGGAGTAATTGATGAATGAGGCCGTTTAGTTCAAGTCAAATTGTGAACTTAGCCGAGCCGAGAGTAAATTCTTGAGTTCATCTATTGTTTTGAACGTCAAGTGGTCCCATATGTTATGATTTACTTGTAACAGCCCCTACGTTGGTATATGGCTCGGCTTCAAATGCCAGCCTTGTGCCAATCGTAATATGTTAAGTAAATGTTTTAAGTGGCGATTAGTTCAAGTCAAAGTATGAACGTAGCCGAACCATTATTTATGAACTAGTTGTGGCTGGAAATCAAATTGTCCGAGCCATAATTGTAGTTAAAGAGTTCCGAACGTAGCTTCTATTGTTGGAATACCGAGCTAGAAAAGTTTGAACATTTGTAATCAAATGTAGGGAACATTAATGCTTCAGAAGTAGCGAGTCTTTCCATTAAAACAAAAGATGGCCAAGACAAGTACAATATGTTGGAAAAGGAAAGTAATGGACTTGAGAGCTAGTATTGAGACCGAGGAGAGACTTCAAAGATAAGCCTTCCTGAGGTTCAGAGCATTCCAGGGGTTCTCAATTTCCCTTCCTTCTTTGTCTTCTAACTTGTACGAGCCATTGCCGACCTCTTTAATCACCCTGTATGGTCCCTCCCAATTCGGTTTGAATTTAGTCTTCTGATTGGCTCGGACAACCTTCCTCCATACCCAGTCGTCGGTTCGGAATTTTTTAAGTCTTACGCTCCGATTGTAGCCCCGAGCGACTTCCTGCTGATAGTTAGCTAATTTGAGCTGGGCATCGTCCCGTTTCTCTTCGGCTAAAATAAGCTCGGTTGCTACTGCATCATTGTTGGTTTCTGGATCAAAGGTTTCAGTGCGCAGGGTTGGGAACCTTGATTCTAGCGGAATGACAGCTTCCATTCCGAAGGCCATTGCAAAGGGAGTTTGGCCAGTGGAACGTCTTGGAGTGGAACGATAGGCCCAAAGGACCCGAGGCAGCTCTTCGGCCCATTTACCTCGTTTAGATTCCAGCCGACGCTTGATGCCGGCGCAGACGGTCTTGTTTGTGGCTTCGGCTTGGCCGTTGCCCTGGGGGTAGGATGGTGTTGAATTGAAGAATCTAATTCCGAACTCAGCACAGAGTCCAGTTAACTCTTTTCCGACGAATTGGGAGCCATTATCCGAAACAATGGCATAGGGAACGCCGAACCTTGTAACGATGTTCCTCCATACAAATCGCCGAACGTCAGCTTCGGTCGTTGTTACTAATGGCTCAGCTTCCACCCATTTTGAAAAGTAGTCTGTTGCAGTGATCAAAAACTTGAAGCCCCCAGGGGCAGTTGGGAGTTTGCCAACTATGTCCAGTCCCCACTGAGCAAAGGGCCAAGGGCTAGTGATAGGTTTGAGGGATTGAGCTGGCTGCCTTGGTATAGGAGAAAAAAGCTGACAAGGTTTGCACTTCTTGACCACTTCTTCACAATCCTTCTTCATTCCTTTCCAGAAGTATCCTTGACTGAGAGCTCTTTGACAGAGTGACCTCCCGCCAGAATGACAACCGCAACTTCTAGAGTGAAGTTCGGTCAAAACAATTGGGACCTCGGTTGGATGAACCACTCTTAGATACGGCCCAGTGAAGCTTTTTCTGTAGAGTTGGCCGTGCTCAGAGACCCAATAGTAGGCTGCTTTACTGCGTATACGGTGGGCCTCCTTTTTGTCCTAGGGTAGCGTGTCATCTTTGAGGAACGAAACAATTTCATCCATCCAACTTGGGCCGAGGGAAATATTGAAAACTTCATCCGAGATTTCGAAGCTCGGTTGGTCTATCTCACCGAGGCTGATGTGTCTGTATTCTGACGCCTTACTTGCCGAGGCCAAACTTGCAAGAGCGTCGGCGTGAGCGTTGTTCTCTCTGTTGATCTGTTCAATTTGGAATCCTTTGAACCTTTTGATTAGTTCAAGAGCCGTAGCCTGATACTTTATCATCCTAGGGTCCCGAGCTTCGTAATCCCCTGTTATTTGGTTGACGATCAATTGAGAGTCACAGAAAACTTGTAAGTCTTCAACTTGTAAACTTGTCGCGGCTCGGAGTCCTGCTAACAGTGCTTCATACTCAGCCTCATTGTTAGTAGCTTGGAAATTGATTGTGATAGCACTTTCATGAAGAACACCACAAGGGTTTATAAGGACAACCCCTGCCCCTGCGCCGTTGCTGTTTGATGCCCCATCAACGTGTAACTTCCAAACGTCTCCGCTGAAGAGGTTCCAAGTTTTCCGAGCCTCTTGTTGCTCTAGCATCCCGTAATTAGGCTTGGTCAATGCTTCTTCGTCTGGGCTTCCTGGGGTGAATTCAGCAATGAAGTCTGCTAATACTTGGGCCTTGATTGTAGTTCGAGGCTCAAAATGGATATCAAAATTTGCTAATTCGACCGCCCACTGAGAAACTCTGCTTGATAGGTCGGCCTTTCTCAAAAGATTCTTGAGTGGAAATTCCGTGAGGACTATGATGGGGTGTTCCTGGAAATAGGGGAGCAATTTTCGAGCTGCCGTAACCAATGCCAAAAGAAGCTTCTCCAGAGGCAGATATCTAGTCTGTGCTGGGAGTAAGGTTCGGCTGGTAAAGTAAATTGGTTGGTCTTCAAGGCCTTCCCGTCGGACGAGTGCCGAACTCACAGCATGAGGGGAGACAGCTAAGTAGAGATGCAGATTTTCAAAGGCTTTTGGTTTGACGAGAAGGGGTGCCGAACAAATATAAGTCTTGAGCTCGGCTAGAGCTGTTTCACAATCTTCCGTCCATTTGAAGCTTCGTCGGCTCTGCTTTTTGAGGGTTTGGAAAAAAGACGTGGCACTTATCTGATGAGCGGCTAATAAACCTATTGAGGGCCGCTGCCATCCCTGTTAACTTCTGAATTTCCCGAGGAGTTGATGGTGGTTTTAACTGCTGAATGGCTGAGATCTGGTTCGGATCTGCTTCGATACCTCGCCGAGTGACCAAGTAGCCGAGGAATTTTCCGGAGCTAACGCCGAAGGCGCATTTGTCAGCGTTAAGCCGTAGCTTGTGCTTCTTCAATATTGCAAAGACCTCGGCAAGATGAGAAAGGTGGTTCTCGGCTTTGAGGCTTTTCACGACCATATCGTCAATATAAGCTTCCATGATCTCGCCGATTAGAATTCCGAACAATAGGTAGACCATTCTTTGGAATGTGGCCCCAGCATTCTTCAGGCCGAACGGCATGACGAGGTAGCAGAAAAGACCCCTTGGAGTGATGAAAGCCGTCTTTTCCATATCGTCGGGGTCCATGGCTATCTGGTGGTAACCTCTATAAGCGTCCAAGAAACTTAGCCGAGCGTGGCCGGCTGTTGCATCTACTAATTGATCAATCTTTGGAAGGGGGAGGCAGTCCTTAGGGCAAGCTTCATTCAAGTTAGTGTAGTCCACGCAGACTCTCCATTTTCCGCTCTTCTTCTTAACCACCACAGGGTTTGCCAGCCAAGTGGGGTACTGCACTTCTTTGATTGCACCAGCCTCGAGGAGTTTGTCCACTTCTTCGTTTACTGCTTCGGCATGAATAGTGGCAGACCGTCGAGGCTTTTGAATCACAGGCTTTGCTGATTTTGAAACGTTGAGTGAGTGCTGGATGAGTTTTGGGTCAATGCCTGGCATATCGTACGGCGACCAAGCAAAGACTTCAATGTTGCTCTTGAGGAACCTCAAAGTTTCTTCACTCTCGTCTTGCGGCAATTCGGCGCCGAGCATGAAATACCGTGAAGCATCCTTATTGAGTGGGAATTTGACAAGATCTTCAATGGATTTCTCTTGGGGAAGAGATCCGACGTCTTCAAGGACTAGGTTTATCGGGTACTTCAACCCAATGAACTCGTTTGGAGCTTGATGACTTTCCAATGGCCGAGACGTAACATTGTCTTGCCTGCAATTGATCACCGAACAGATTTTCCTGTTTGCCGTTAGCGCCTATGTACTTGACCACCTGGTGGTAGGTTGAGGCTACGGCTTTTATGGAATGGAGCCAATTTCTTCCAAGGATTGCGTTGTATGGGCTGGGTGCATCTACAACGACGAACTCAAGATTGGAAGCAACCGAGCCCGTAACAACAGGGAGGGCAATCCTTCCGAGGGGCCAAACTGGAGTGCCACTGAATCCAATTAAAGGAACCTCTGCCGGGAGAAGGCACGATTCTGGGATTTTGAGCTCTTTAAAAAGTGACAGATACATAACCTCAGCCGAGCTCCCTTGATCAATAAGCACCCTTTTGACGGAGTGAGTGGAGATTTGGATTGTGACCACCAGGGCGTCATTATGGGGTATTTGGACACGCTGAAGATCTTGCTCGGTGAAAGCGATCGACCAAGGACGGTCAAGGAATTTGGCTCTCTTAGGAGCGCGGTTGATGGAAAAAATTTGGGCAACTTTTTCAGCCTTGAGAAGCTCCTGACGGAGTTGTTTTGCTGCCTCCTTTGTTGTTGAGCCATGAATAACGTTGATTACTCTGACTGGGCGTGGTATGGGGTTCGGTCCACCGGCGTTCGGCGCTCTCCTCGGCGTTTTTGTCCAGTCGATATGATCATCAAGAAGTCCTTGTGCCGCCAGATTTTCCAAAAGTGCTTTATAGGGAGCGCAGGCCGTGGTGTAATGGCCGAGCTCGTTGTGGTACGAACATCTCTTCCGACTGTTATTATTGCCTTCTTCGGTGTTCATCTTCGGAGGGTTCGGCCAGACGAAGAAGGGTTCCCTCTCTATCGTGCGGAGGAGGAAATAGATCGGCTCTTTAAAAACGGTGGTTTCGGCTACATAATCATGGGCTTTGGGACCCTTTTTGTCCGCCATTTTGACTGTGTTGACTTGCTTCTTTGGTTGGATGGGGACCACTGGCTTTGGGGGTGCAATTTGGGGTGTGGGGACATGAAGGCTCTGAGGGACAGCAGAGTTTTGTCCGCCTTGGAGTTCTCGCTCGGCGAGGAACTCTTCGTAGGAACAAAATTGTTCAACTGTCCTCATTAGCTCGTTCATTCCATGAGGTGCCCGGATTGCCAGCTCATCTAGGATCTTGCTTCCTGTTTCCAGCCCATTTTTGAAGTTTCTTGCAGCCCAGTATTGATCAACACCAGGTATTTCATTAAACAACTGCCAATAACGCTCGGCATACTTCCGAAGCGTTTCGCCAGGCCTTTTCTTCATCTGGGCCAAGGCATCTTCCTCCTTGGCTTGCTTGTTGCTAGTGATGAATCGATAGTTAAAAGCCCTTTCAAGTTCTTTGAAACTATGGATAGATCCAGCCTCCAATTGGTTGAACCAAAGCAAACCGAGGCGCCCTAGACTCGAGGGGAATGCTTTGCACATAATGGCGTCGTCGTCAGTGACGCACGAGATGGTGCTTCTGTAACTGATGAGGTGGGTGTATGCCTCGGTCGTGCTAGGGTCAAACTTCTGGAATTTTGGGAGGTGGAGACCTGGCTTTGGCAATGTGGCTTGGATCCTTGCCGAGAATGGTGATTCTGTCAGTTTTTTCAATTGATACTCGTGGGTCGGCCGCGGGGGAAGGCCTTCCCGAGCGTTCCGGGACTTCTTTGAAGCTCGGTAGTTTTGTTCCGGTAGTTTTCCTTCAGTTTCTTCCTGCCGACGTTGAGATCCCCTCTCTCTCTTCTCTGTGGGGACCCTCCTGTTGTCCTCTTCTGGAAGATTTTTAGTGTGGTAGACCCTTCGTTGGCTAGGATGATCGTCCTGCCGAACGACTACACTCACGCTTCTTTCTCGGTTCAGCTTCCGAGTGCTTACTGAATTTGTTGCTCGTCCTTCGTAGGCCTTTTCCCGAGGGACTTCGTTATTATGCCTTTGACGGCATTGTGGACTTTTCCCATTTCTTCTCGGCGTTCGGCTTCTTTGCCGTTCGGATTTATAGGGAATGAGGGCCTGATCGTTGTCCTGAAATTCCACGGTATCATAGCTTTGGGAGCCCTTGGAGTATTCGTCCCCAGCCGATGAACTAGAGAAGACCGTATGTGGGCTCCCTTCTCGCCTCCCTTTCAGTCCCGCACCATTGCCGAGACGAGTATGAACTGGGGAGAGTTGCTGCCTAAAGCGAGCGTTATCCCCAGCACGGTGGTCAGTCAATGGTGGGTCCAGGCGGTCGTGGACGGATATTCTATGTGGCCTTGCATCACCACTGATTGGGGGAGGAGGAGGAGGCAGGTTTCCTCTCCGGCGCCGTCCGTGAGATTCAGAGCGGGAGGCTGTCGGATATTCTTTGGCCTTAATCTTTTCGATCTCCATTCTCAGAATGGCTACATCAGCGTTTGTTTGCTCTTGTTGCTGTTCTAGCATCTGTACGTATGCTAGAGCATCTTCACTTAAGCCTACCGGTCGTTGGATGGAGGAGCTCACGCCTGGTGGAGTAAATCCAGGAGGGTGAGATGGAGAGGCGGCGTTGATACCGGTTTCAGAAGTGATGTGCAAAGAGGAACTGATGGGTTGAAAAAGAGGAGGAGGAGGAGGCGCTCCGCCCATTTTGTTTGGAAGAGAAGGGTGGGGTTCTGGAGGGGTCAGGAATTTTAGGATGAGAAGAAGCGGTCAAGGTGGAGGAGCCGCCGTGGATCAGAGAAAAGTAAGTTTCACGTCGGGTTCACCAAATTGTGGGGGCTTCGCTTCATGAATATGGGTCTTGGGATTTGGCTCCTGATTCCCCAGCTCAGTCCTGCAAAACGAAGCACGACTAAGGACCACACCGGAGGTTCCCCGGGATGGCCCTCCGGTGCAAGAATCAATTTCTTTGCTAAGAAGAACTCAGAAAGTCGGAGCTAGGGTTTCTGTTGTGCATACCTTCTCCAAGAGGCATAATGGGATATTTATAGAGAACCCTTAGCTTGATCCCCAAGGTCTCACCTCCGCTCGACACGCGTCGGCTGACGTCATTCTTACATCATGATTAGGGTTTTGCAACCGTTTTTCTAGATGAGCTGGCACCCTCACGTGCCCCCATCGTTATCCTTATAACCGTTCGGATGACGTCACACTCATCGTCATTGTCATTGATTAAACACGGACCAGTTGATTCGTCAGGAACAACACGCTCGGAACCGAGCGTGTCATTCTACCTCGGCAGCCGTATGAATGATCATGTTCCCCATCTATGGTATACTCAGAAGGGAGCGTTCACAAAAGCTCACGTCCGCGGGACCCTCGGCTTCAAGGCCCTCGGCAACGGTTATTATTTCGAACGTTGGGAGAAAAACATCATAGAGCCGAGCGGAATAATTGATTATGTTCGGAAATGGTCCGAGCCACTTTGCTCGGCCTGCTACAGTTTCTTTCAATTAACAACTAGAAAAGTGAATTACACATAGTTTGAATTTCCAACCCCACTCATCGGAAATTCTAGCTCTACCACCGCTCATAGGACATCAACCACATGCAAAGTCAATATGCTGATAGGATACTTGATCAGAAGACAACTATGCATTATTCTTACCAAGTTATCAAGTTGATCAATCGGGATTATAAGTTATGAGCACTGACAGGCGAGCTGTTTGTTAATTTTCAGGGAAAAGAATTTGAAGCAAAGGTCACAAGACGTACTTGTTGAGCTAGGGTTTGGAAGAGAGGCCGTAATACAAGCTCTAATTTTTTTTTATGGCAATGAAGATCAAGCAGCAGGGTATCATTTTGGGGGGCTGGAAATGAATTTATCTGAGTTTCTGGGACCACAGTTGATTTCCACAGCTTAAGGTTATCACAAGAGATGAAATGTTCGAATGTGACAGTGATGCTTACAAAGTGGGATGTATTTGAATGTGCATTAAAATTGACGATAGCGCGTTTCTTTGGATTTCTTGTTCTTCATTTTTAATTCTTTTTCTGCCCAGATTTACGTGAGAGATGGATAGAGGATTAAAGCAAGCCTTGTTTGTTCACCTCCTTCCTGGGATGGTAACATTCAAAATCAATAGTCAGCCACGATTCAGCATTAATAGACATTGAGCATCAAATTGAAATGACAAACCATCAAGCGAATTTAAAGCCGCAGATGAGCCTTTCGATTGCAATGCCTCAGTTTTCCGATGTTGTGTCATCATGTTACCTTTAAAACAATAGTACATAGTGATTTTTGGATGATTTCCGCTCATTTTTTGGGTAAAGATCATCGTACGTACATTTGAGATATAAGTTGAGAATCAAGGATCACTACAAACTCGTTCCAAAGCTGGGCGGTATATTTCCATCCACGTTCATGTGCTGCTCAGTGTATTTGCAGCAATCTTCCCTCTGCCTGTCTAATCAATGTTCTATGTTTATTTTCCAATCAGAATCACACCATACTAAAAGGAGAAAAGGTGCCGAGAGAGATTTAAGGGGAAAGATTGTCTTCACTCCCCAGTATATCCACCATCTAAGCATTTCAGATTGATATTTTGGGGCTTTAGCGTGTTGAAAAACCTATTGGAGTAGCACTGTACAGAATTGTAGGAACAAAATTTATACCAAAGACCACCCATTTCAAATCATGATATTAACTTCAAGCTACGAAGTTCTAATCACAAGGTATTTCAAGGAAACTGAAAATACTGAATGCCATCACCCAGTTCGACAAGCATGGTTCAAATGCCAAAACCCACCTGAATACAATGTTTACCAAAATTTGCACTCAGAGCCAACTTGACTGTTTCAATGCATGTAGGAAGCAGAAATCAAATCAAGTACATGTCTCTGGGAACTACAGTAGTACAGCAAATATGGAATGTAAAATCAGGGACAAAGCCCCAAACAATGGCGAATATGAAGATCAAAACCTTTCAGCCAATCTGGCAGTAACTGCCCTTAGTTTTGAATACACCTTCCCAGCTGGAGACCCTAAAATAAGACTACAGAGAGAATCTCTTGCAATTTTGATGTTTGCAAAAGACCCCAATATATGAATCTTGGTGTCTGCAATCACAATCCGAGTCTTTGTAGAGTTCTCAATGGCAAACTTAGTTTTCCCTGCTTTCCCGGATAGCCTACCAATAGCACGAGATAAGTGCTCACCTCGAAGGGTTTTTACGTCCTTGATCTCAAAGGATTCAACATAAAGTTCATCCATTCGCAAAAGGGCGATAGCATCTACCACATCAAACCCAAGCATGAATGCATGGACAAAATCTGCACACTTTTGGAGGTTACTAATATCAGGTGTCTCTTGTCTGGTTTTCAATTCAACCTTGCGAGCCTTGAGATTCATGCGGATGTCAATCTTCATTTGCTCATATATTGGAGTATAAATTTCCATCCATACTTTCTTTAGGGGCGTATACCGATGCGGTGGAACTGAAACCTTCCGAAATTGAACTTTACCTTCAGATATCTCATGCGCTTTCAAAGGCTTAAAGGTTGGCTTTGATGGAAAGGCTGCAGGCTTTGGTTCAGGGAGAACTTTTTCAACCTCCATGGAAGTGGTGCCTTCATTGGCTTGCATGGTGTGATCTCTGGAGTACAGCTCTAGAAGCAGCAAAATAAACAGGAAACAGATGGTGATGAGATTTAAGCCAAATATGTACATAAACAAGTCAAATAAGGTGCATGTAAATGTATTCATGTCCAATACATCGAAGAAAGAGATTATCGAAACGAAAAATGAGAACTTTTTTAAATCACTATCAGGAGATACGTCTTGGAGGTGCTATACAACTCGGCTAGTCACTGACCTAGGCAAATTTCCTGCTCCATAAAACATGCATCAGAGGAAAGAAAAACACAAGATTGTGACACGTAAATATGAGGTGAAGGTCAATCAATGTGAAAGAAATTTAAAAATCGTTTTCTAAATCATTAAGATATGCGCCGAACATGTATTCACGTGTTTTGAAAACTATTGCAAGCAAAAACACAAAAATACCGAACAAAACACGATCCAAACGGGCCCTTAATTGCCTTGTTTTGATCCGAGAGGCCTTTCCATTTATCACTGACATGGAGTTCCTAATCCTTGCAGGTATTTGAACACTCAAAATATGACCGCAATACCGAGGAGACAAATTAGCAACCGGAAGAAGTTCCTGGGGAATCTCGCTACCAAACATAGAAACTTACCCTTCTTATGAGTTTGTCCACTAGATAAATCCCTTTGCCCTTTGTTTTGCACACTAAGTCATATGTACTGTTATCTGCAGTTATGCCAGTTCACTTGCTTGTAATTAATAATCCAATACTTCTATACTTCAAAGTGAGCCTTTTAATTTCAAATGCAGCCTAGAGAGTTGAGAGCATTTTTGTTATTTTGTCTGCTTATAATCCTCAGGGTTTAAGTTAGGAAGCGTCATTGTTTCACATAATCCTACGGAAGAGACATTTTGTTTCACTATGACTTACGATTGAATATAAACTACCTGGTATTAGGTGCTTAAGAACTCAGAATCATCACAATAGTAGAAGAAATAATTCAGCAGATGATAGTGCAGAAGGGCAAGTTATTAATTAAATGGTCTTGCTAAGGGAAATCAAGATTGATTGGTCCATGAGTAAAACCATCGTTAAAAATCAAAGATATTTCATGGTTATTGGTGACACTATACTAGGAGAGGTGGAATTGAGATTGGGGTTGAGAGCAAACTGGGTTAGATGTGTGGAGACGAAATCAGGGCTTTTGATCAGATCATACCAGTTCCTGCACACGGATTTGCTAAGGTTTTTGGCGAGTCTTAGGAAGCAGCAGGGATTTGAGTTCGGATTCTTGCTACAGATTAGACAGAAGCAATAGTTGAAATACCAACTGCAATAAAATGGACCAAAACATGGCAGAATTCTATCAGTCACACTAGTTACCGATCAAAACAAGCAGCCCAAGGCTCATAGCAAGGTCACAGGAAAAAAAAAGTATCTTGCAAAGATCTATTCGGAAAAAGGTGCATAGCTTCATGAGAACGCGTAATAATACAAATCGAAAACAGGATAGTCAATTAAAAGAGAATCCATCGATCAAAGCAACGAAAATTCAAGAGTTACACACGGTTCCTTTGAACTCGAGAACAAATCAAATTTAGAAGAAGCACAAAATTACTACCAGGTACAAGCAAAAACAGAGAGATCGGCGCAGAAATAGTTGAAGCAATTATATAAATTCGCACACATGTAGACACACAAACTCATGTGCACGTAAAGGGCGAGAAGAGATGAGGCTTACGAGAGCTAGAGAAGGAGAAGGCGGCGGCGGCGGCGGCGGCGGCGGCGAGGCGAGAGATGGAGGGCTCTCAGTGATACGTTAAACTGAGAGAGAGAGAGAGAGAGAGCATGAGGTCGCAAAACCCTAATGTATACGGGTGGGGTTTTTGCTCCTCTACGGGAACTGTTTGTACTGTTGCGTGTGACGGCCAGGTGTATTGAAGTGGAATAACTCAGGGTTGCATACAAGCCGAGCCAAGATTTATCGAACTCGACATGTTTGCTAAGCGAGTCAAAAATTTGAGCTCAAACCGAGCTCAAGGCTTAACGAGCCGAGTTTAGTCATTTGCTAAATGAGTCTCTTTAATCGAGTCGAGCATCCCTTAAAGACTTAACAAGCCATGTTTTTTTAGGATTATTGAAAACTCAAGCTCGAACTCGACACATTTAGTAAAAGGGCCGATCCAAATCGAGCACGGTTCATTTGCATGCACAAACCTTATTATAAAAAATAAGCTTATTTCACATTTTTAAATTTAAAAATAATGAAAATGAAAAATATTTTTTTGATTTTTTTTTACACTATTCAAAAGATCTCAATGAGATCAAACAAGATTCATATTGTTAGAAAAAATATTTGCGTAAACACATTATTTTTTAGTTTGAAATTGTCTTCATAAAAAATAAGTACTTATTTTGGATTCTGAAATGGGCTGAAATATCATTTAGTGAAGAACCGGAGATTAGCATATTCAAAGAGGGTCTGCTGGTGCATTTTAAAAATGGGTGTTAACGGTTGACTGTTTTGATTGAATGAAAATCCCAACGTGTGAAATCATTTTTCTTTACGTTTTGTAGGATTACAAATCAGGGTTGATAAACGAACCAAACTGTTTAAATTCGAATTTGTGTTTGTTTGTTAGAATTAAGCTCAAACAAGCTATTGTTTGTCTTGTTTTTCGGCTTATAAATTTAAAAAATTCAGGCTACTAAAAAATTGATCGGTAATTGTTAAGTTTTCAAACTTAGCTTGAACAACGAAATGGCATAGTTAGCACGTGAACTTCCCTTTAGGAATGAACTTAGTTTTCGATGATGTTAGAATCATTTGACCAGCATAAAACATCTGAAACAGTCTCTGAGAAGTACACATTTTCGCCGGAATGCCAAACCCTAGTCCAGAAAAACAGCACTAACAAAGTTACAGTGACCTAATTTCCGATCACATAAGCGCGTATTCTTCCATCAACTGATTATACACAATAACTGGTACAACTGCAGTGAAATATATTCAACGCCAGCAATGATTCCGTTTTGTTTCCGATCGAAAAAACATACCGGAAACGAACCAACATAAGGAAGTAATGACTCTAAATAGTAAATACCTAGATTCCCAAAATTAAAAGCACAAACACTTTATTTAATTATTAAACTGCATTAAAAATTTAAAAAAAAAAACACTTAGATGTACCTAAGAAAGAAAGTCTTAGTAATTAATCTTCAGGACTCCCTCCCATCAAGCAGGCCTTCACTAGCATACCCAATTCCCCAAGCCCTCACCTTCCATATCCTCTCCACTTCCTCAAAGGTCAAGCCTTTTGTCTCCGGCACATACACCGCCACGAAGACAAATGCAAGAACTGCCACACACGCCAGTATCAAGAAAGTAGCACCGGTCCCTGCAGCTTCGGCAATCGAGAGAAAACTCTGGGCCACAATGAGATTCGAAACCCAGTTCACGGTTGCTGACATTCCGCCACAAATCCCACGATAAGACTCCGGGTATATTTCCGAGTTCACGGTCCAAGGAACTGCTCCCATTCCGGGTGCAAAGAACGCAATGTAAAGGGCTAACCCTAAAATCGCCAACCACCCATAGAGCCCATTTGAAGAAGTAATGGAAGATTCTAGGAAGAATGCTACAGATAGGAGGATGAGGGAGATGATAACACCGAATAAGCTACTGAGTGCTAATTTTCGACGTCCAAAGTGGTCGATGAGGTAAATTCCAACGATGGTTCCGGCAGCATTCAGTGCAGCGATAATGAGTGATAAGAGAAGTGCTAGCTGGTTTGAACTGAACCCTGCCATTTGAACGATTGTTGGGCTGTAGTACATGACCGTGTTAATGCCTGTGAACTGCTGAAACGCCTGCGTATTTGCAAGACCAAATGAGTAGAGCATTTCATAGGAAAAAGCGGTGAAGGAATAAATAAACACAATTAGGTTGTTGTTCCCTGACTATCGAGAAATCATACAAGGATGCACCAAATTACCCAGTAACAACGTGCCCAATCTTGTTCTTAAGTTTTATGCAACAATTCCTTTTTCAAAGTCGAACATTAATCGCATATTGGCATTAAGCAGCAACAACTATGCTAGCAAGGAAGAGTTATGTAATCTAACTAAGAGCACTTCCAGGAAAGTGGTAAAGAAAAAGAGCATAGAAAGTGAAGAACCTGTTGCGTGTGATTAACTGAGAATATACCCCCTCAAATGAAGCTTGTGAATATGGTAATTCCCAACATTAGGTTCCACACGTTCCTAACTGATAAGTCAAAAGCAAATCCTTAGAGAAAAGCTGCTACTGTTTGAAACAAATCCGTTATGATAACAGCAAAAGTAGGTTAAACCATGTTGGGCTATTGCCCCATCAATGGGTCACCGGACTTAACTCTGACCATATTTAGCTGCAGCGGATATCTTTGGATCAAATCCACACTCTTGCATGTGACTAATAAACTTTTACTGACCAATTACTTCTGATGACATGAAGTGTAATGCAAGTGAAACATTTTAAGCTGCCCACAACCCACAAGAATGCAGCCTCCCGAAACACGCAATGAAACTTCATCCATTTTGAAGAAGGTTGAGGTGTAAAATGGGTTGGGCCGACATGGCACATTTACAAGTAGGCATAGCACGGTATGGGCCGGCATGGCACGACATAGACACTTGAGTGCGCCACATTGGGCCGTCATTTGGGGCACACGACACGGCATGAGCATGAATGTGTGTTTCTCTTCATGTACTTATGGGACTGGCCCATAAATTTAACTTTATAAAAATGATATTTCTTCTTTCTAGAATTTAGTTTTGAACCATTGATTCTTTTACTTCATAGGATCACAAGTGTATAATTCAAGAAGCACCCAAAAAAAAAAAAATTTAATGAATTTTTTTTTTTTCAAAACCATGGTAAAATAAAAGAAACTATGTGTATTTCATATTTGTAATGATATAGTTATAGCTGTCTGGCAATTTTTTGTTACAGCTCTCAAAAAATTAAAAAGGCCAATTTTGTTTGTACTTGTATAGTTGTATTTTTACCTTCACACGAGCATGACATGACTCGTGGTGTGCCCATTGGCCAGGATGGGCCTAGAGTATTCTAACATGACACGGCATGGCACAATTTATAAATTGGCCTAGGCACGGAAGTAAATGGGCCAGGCTGTTATGACATGGCCAATTTGACGCCTCTAGGAGAGGCAAGCTTTCACAACTTTCTATTCTTGGAACTCCAAGCCAAAGCAAATGTAACTTTTAGTCTACGTTCAAATATTCCTAACCCCAGAACTTAACTTTGTTTGGAACCCATGGAAAGGAAAGGAAAAGAAAGGAAAATTAAAAAAATTTCCCTTCCATTGGTTGGTTGGAAGAGAAAGAGTGAAGAAAATGATAATTTCATGTGTAGTGAATAGTAAATTTTCCCTTCCCTTTTCCTCTCATTTTCCTTCTCTTTTATTTTCCTTTCCATGGGTTCCAAACAGTTAGTTAAGCCCTTGTGCAAAAATTGATGGGGTTAACTATTAATCAATACAAAAGGCTACACAGCTATTTTTCTCTAGCCACCAAAAATTGCTGACACATTATTGATGATATATTTCATACTTGGAAGAGACAAGGGAATTTTGAAACCACACCACAATCTCTATGGTTAATTGCAACAGCACTCCAGTTAACAAAAAAGAAAGCATCTCAATTAAGGTGGGACAAACTTGTCCACTCTTAATTGCACCAGAATATGAAAGTATATTTTCTGCAAAGCATCAATCTTACCTGAAGTCCAGCTCCAGCCAGGAAAGCAAGTCTGATTTCTTTCTTTTTAAAGACATCCCAGTAGCTGACAGAAGTCTTTCTCTGGTGTTCTTCCTCTAATGCAGCAGAAAGTTGATCTATCTCCTCCACCAACCGATAAGGATCGTAAATTTTAGAAAGAACGACAATGGCTTCTGATTTATCTTTCTGCATGTTAATACAAATAGATCTTCAAAATGCCAATTTAAGAGGGGGAAAACAAATGGAGAAAGAACTGGGTGGAAGATGAAGTTCTTAGAAAAGTGAAGTACTTTGTACCTTCATGTAAAGCCAACGTGGGGATTCTGGCAAAAATAGCATAAGGGAAAACTGAACCACAGCGGGCACAGCAGAAACTCCAAGCATCCATCGCCATGTCCCTGGAACCTGCTCAATCATTGACATGGCATAAAGACTTCAACACACAAGCTGAGGAAAATAGCAAATGAGTAAAAGCAAAGCTTTCATGCCTCCTAAAGACAGAAAAAGGAGAAGATGAAGTAACGCATCATTGGAAAATCGCAAATGAGTAAAAACAAAGCTTTCATGCCTCCTATAGACAGAAAAGAGAGAAGATGAAGTAACGGATCATTGGGAAAACAAAAAGATGAAAGGAGGTGTCAAGTTTGCAAGCAGACCCTTCTGACACATGGCTACAACTCGTTTTACAACTCCAACATATAACTATAGCTCTATTTCCCCACTTTCCCGCAAGTATTTGGTACAACTGAATAGCTTATGTGAGCATTGTTCGAGCTTTTCCTCCTCGGTTGATTATCACATAAACTGGGGCAGCATTTCCACTTATTGTTCATTGGTTTTGAGTTGGATTCTCTAAAACGGGTCATTTTTTTGGTTTTACAATAAAGATGCGCATTCTTGACAATGGGATACAAAATCAATTTTTCCTAGTTACAAAAGGAGAGCATATAAACGTCAACAAAACTATTAATTAAGTTCCACTCCTTTGCCTGGTCTTCTAGTAAACTGGTAATTCGACCTGCTTTACCAGACTCCGACAAAATTTGCCCTAAGGGAATGAGGCCACCACATACACCAGAAATCCAAATTAACCTGTATTTTAGCCTCCCAAGTCTCTCCCTCTTCCCTCCAAACCATACCCCCAGGCGAGAAAAGAAGGGGAGAATACGAATTACATCCAAGGCAACTTCCGAGTTGGCTAGTCTACCAGGTTCCAGCCATATTGTGGAGTGAAGAACGAATTCACTCAAACCCTCTTCCCACCATAAAAAAGTCAACTCTGAAGGAAAGAAACCAGGCGTAAAAGCATACAAAAAGTTACAACCATCAGCTAATTTGCACTTACGGCTAATTGATGACAGTGACATTAGAAAAATGAACCACCATCAGCCAGTTTATAAATCAGGCTCATTAATGAAAGTTAAACTAGAAAACAACCAGTTTGAATGGACAATCCATTATCACCTCAAATGGCAGCTTCAAAATAATGCTCCAAACTCCAATTTTTTCAAGATTGCCACATTAAACCACTTTAAAAACACTTTTTAAATTACTAATCCCTTTGAAAGTATCTTTTAGTTCACTTCATTTATCTTGACAAGAGAGTGTTCACACTTGGAATCCTCATAGCTCACTTTGGAAGTTTAAATATGTCATACCCTACAACTTAATGTGTATTGCATTCATATGTGACGTTCAAAATGCAAAACTGAGACCGGTAAACAATGACAGCAAAAGTACTTGCTCAAATCTTTTGCCATTTAGAAACAAGAAGGAGGTGGTATGTTTACTTGAGCGAAAAATCAACCACATGCAGTCAACAACCAGATATGTACGGTACAACAAAAATAGGCAGGAAAGGAAAGAATATTTTCCTCCACTGGTGTTTCTCATTCCCAAAATAAATAATGCAAGCCCCAAATTCTATCTCGATGCTGCCTCCTCAAAACTGCACAAGGGAACACCTTCATGCCAAGAAAGCATTTCATGAACAAAAGAAAAAGTTCTCCTGCACTATTGCAAATGAAAATTAATATGCCTTACTCGAAACCATATTGACAATATGTCATTTAAGTCACAAAGAAAAGGCGTACACTCCGCAGCTCCTGATTCGTGGGGTAACAATAGGAAGAATCAAGTCCTACATCCATTGTCATTCACAATAACTATGAAGAAAGCAAAGCTGGTTTGACGAGGAGACTGTAAGGCCCACATGTACTAGCAGTTAGCAGTTAGCACAGAAAGCAGTTGAAATTAGTGGCCTCGCCAATTATTCAAAACTTTCTAATACCCCAACTAAAACCCAGCTAGTCTAATTTTACCAGCACCAAAGTGGTGGTACTCCAGAAATTCAATTATAAGACACAGCAATAGTTCAATGTCCTCTTAGTTTGAAGAAAAGAACATAATAAATGGGGAAGGACTGCTGCAAACAAAAAAGGAGGATAAAAATAAGCTCCTCAGATCTCCATCCTCTATAAGAATTCTAATTACCATGGCGTCAAACAAAGGCTAGCAAGAATAGCACGAGCTGTTTAGAGAACCCATTTGGAGTCCACTCTGAAAAGCTAACAAAACTACAAGCCAGAAATCGAGAAAGTTAACTTCAACACAAATCTAATCTGATACTCTGGAGAGAGTAAAGGCCCTGCTAACAACCACCGAATGGGCTGTTGATAATAATATTAATAAACACTTAATGCCAAAAAAGTTTGATTTGCAATGCACATTACACAAATTTTATTACACGATCACGAAATCTTTGTAGATAGCAATGCAATTTTTAAAACATTAACCGCCGCCCAAAGGGCAAAAGCTGAGCATTTTCCAAAAACATAGCAGTAGCAGCAGCAGCAGTCTAATCTCATGGAGATTTGGTATCATGTTTCATCTTGGATAAAAGATATACTGATTTTGAGTATGGGAAAGTGAGTGAAACAAAAACCAATAACAATCTGACCTCAGTGAAAGCAAGGTTGATGAGGTATGAAAGAAATTGTCCACCAGTAATCATAAGCACATTAGTACTGACAAGACCTCCTCTTATTTCAGATGGTGATGCCTCTGCAATATACACAGGAGCAGTAACAGAAGCCACACCCACACCCAATCCAACCAACAGCCGTCCGAATATAAGGACATATGGATCTGGTGCAGCGGCCATGACAACAGAGCCAATTGCAAAGACAACATCCGCAAGAAGAGTCGCTTTCTTGCGTCCATAAGCGTCATTTATCCACCCACCTGCTGCAGCTCCAAAAATTGCCCCAACCAAAGCCATGCTAACAATAGTCTCCTGCAATATCCAGATTGAAAAGTTTCTTCTGAAAAAAGTTCACAACTTTGTTTCCTAGGAGACCGAAGTAAAACATTATTTGAATTTCCAAATTCCAATGTTCCCACTGAAACATGTCAAAATCCTACAAAGCATTGTGTTGTTTCGACACCTATTAGAAATAATCAGCAATGAAATTTACATACTTTCCCAGATACTTTGACTTCTCCACAATGTTCCGGCTGTGTTTTCGAAATGTTTCGGAAAAGCTTCCAAAATGTGCCTTTCCTAGCTAAATAAAATGAAATCTTGATCTTTTTCACTGGTAAATTACTGCTATAAAGTACACAAACATGTAATCAAACCAGAATATCTCCCTCGAACACTAAACACAAAACCCTTACTACTACTGATGCCCGAACCTCCCACCAGTAATATGCCAACATGCAAATAAATCTTCTTACAATTCACACTTGATGACAACTCCCTAAGTCTATCTTTCCAGAAAGCTATGAAGATTTGATTTTTCTGCATCACATAAAAGAGCCAATGGGCCTGTGCTTGTACCTGTAAGAAACTACTTTCATTAACTGCCTCAAAGTCATCTCTGATATAAAGAAGGGCTCCGGATATTACTCCTGCAATCAAATTAAACAGCATACAGCATCTCAAATGGGGGTCAGAGCATGAGACAAGGTAATTGAGAAACGCAAATTGAAGTAACATGGAGACATATCCAACCACACCCAACTTTCCATCAATGCCAAGGGAATTCTCAAGTAGACCTCCCAAAAGGTAACGGAGGTGTGCAAAGGTTTCCTCGGTTACTAATCAAAGGGCACCACAATCTAGCTTTTATGTTATTACACGGCACAAACATAGTTGTTGTTAGACAAAATTAAGATTCAAACACAATCAAGAAACTCCATACAAGAGTGAACGATTAATAATCTATTAAGAGACTCTGAAAGCAAGTCTACAGAAGAATGTGGACTGATTGAACAAAAAATTAGGATCTCTTTGATAAATCCCAAAGACAGTGTAGATACCCGTTGCAGTTTACACGCAAGGTTGGGCTTTTCCACGAGTTTATCATTTTGCCTCCATCATTTGAAACACACGTTGCAGCATGTCAGATTGGCGATACCCATTGCAGCACATCAATTCAGAAGTGCCCATTGGGGGGGGGGGGGGTGTGTGGGGTTGGCAGGTTGTGTTTAGCTAAGGATTCAGACTGGGAAGTATTAGGCATTCTTGTCCTCCTAACGAAATGTTCTCCCTTGCTAATTCAACATAAGACATTTTTATTTATTTCAATTTAATTTTCAAATACAAGTAATTATGTCATAATTAGGTAAGAAAAGTAGGAACACGTAAAAGCAATGGAGAACAGGATCATGCTCAAAACTGAAAGACGAAATGTCTGATGGTAAACTAATTACGCAGCTGCCAGAAAGTAGACGTGGTGGCCAGACCAACACCAACATATCTTGTGGTCACCTTCTGTAGAAACGGTAGCAAGTCCTTTACACCAGCTAAATACGATTATTAAAAGATGAACAAAACAGGGATTCGCCGAGGTTTGAATCCTCCTACTGCTATCAACTCTGGTGGTGCAGTTCATATGGGATTCACCGGGCCTAGTAGAGGGTAGGTTGATTCGAGGGATTAGCTGAGATGCGTGTTAGTAAGCCGGACTGCTTGAGTTATGACCCGGACATCATGAGTTATGAATAATAATTTCAGTAACAATAAACAAGTCCACGATCCCATACATGGAAAGTGACAAACTAAATAGTCAAACCGCGTTTCCACCATATCTCCGAAAACCAATTGGTATTAGGGAGGGCTTCAATTAAGTCATTTATGGCATTCGACATCTCACCTGCAAGTCTGTTTTTAGAGCAATCGTAGGGATGGCATTGTGTAACCAAATCCAGGGGCACTCCGGGCCCAACATAAATCAAAAAAAGCAGCCAATGAAAGACATTAACAGCAGAAATTGACCACTTTCTTGACCACCAAAAACCACCAATAAAAGAAATTGCAAGAACATCACGCGAGGCTACATATATGCAAAAGAAATTAGTAGTACCGGAACTGTGATAACAAGTCAATGAATACCTGTGTCATAACCAAAAAGAAGTCCACCAATGCCAGCAACCGCAGTCAAACCCAGCACATATCCGTTGCTGAAATACGTGATTTTCCTTCTCTCCGCATCTAAGTACCCTGAACTCCCTGGTAACGACTCGATTGTCATCTTCAGATCAGTCTTTAACACCACACAAAAAGACTCTGAAATTCACTTTGAAAATTTGGCCATTTTTTGAGCAAATGCAAGCCCTATAACAAATCTGTGCTTAATATATACTGATGATCCAGTTAAGCGGATAAACCAAACCCAGAAAATGTTTCAAAGACGTGAGTACACAAAGGCCTTCTTTTTCTTCTTCTTTGATCAGAGTACACAAAGACCCAGAACCCAGAACCCGGAAAAATCTGAAGAAGTTGCTGTGCAATTTGAAGGACGGTAACGATCTCAAGACCGTAAGAAGCAAGAAAATTCAAAGCTGTCCAGGGTTCAAGGCCACACGGCACACAGGCCAAGAGAAACCCCTATCAAGAAAGAGAGGAATTCACAGCCAATAATGGAAACCCATAATTTTCAATTTCAAACACGAATTTCTCGGCTGTCTTGTAAGGAAAAAGATGATTTTGTTTGTTATTGGGTGCTGAATTTTCTCCCCCGAAAAGGGATGATTTTGCTGAGGAAATTTGGTTTGCGTATGGATATGAATTCGCTTTCTTTTCCTGAGAGAAAAAAAAAAACACGTGAAAAATATTTATTAGGCAGAAAGTTGGGGTTAGGGGGTTGGTGCGGAGACTTGAAAATGGAAATGGAAGAACCAGACAAGGAACGACCGAGTGAAACGTACGGTAGTTATTTATGGTTTTGGACAGATGAGTTCCACTTTACTTACCCCATGGTGGAGAAACTTTTGTATATTCCCGGTGCAGGAGGGAATTGGTATCCTCTCCGGTCTGTGTTTCAATTTCTCGGTCATTTTTTTAGCACACTTTGATGATCGATTTCATTCATTTTGTTGAGCTCGGTGAGAACATTTAATTTGACAAAAAATTTAATCAATGGAATTTAGTGGATATATGATACGAAAACAAAAATTGGATCCAAATACACATTGAATCAAATTTTTGTTTTCTCGTATTTTTCACGTGTGCCGATCAAACATCTACTAAATTCCGATGATCATAATTTTTGTCAAAATTAATGTTCTTGTCGAGCTCCGATCATCAAAGTGTGCTCGAAAAGTGGGGAAAAAATTGAAAACAAACCAAAGGGGATACCAAGACCCCTCCTGAATTGTGATATACAAAAGTTTCTCCCCCACGGTGACTCACCCACCGCTAAAACGTTCAATAATTTTAAAAACAAAACTGATAGCAAATAAAACTCCTACACATGGTCCCCTACACATATGTTTCGCGAAAAATATGATCCAAGTGAGACTAATTTTTAGATTCATTTTGTCTTTATTTAAAAAAAATTATTTTTAGATACAATTTTTATGTTTTATAATTTTTATCGAAACGAACTAATAGTTCGTAAAAACTTGATGCGAAAATTAATAAATGTGAAAAAAATAAAGACAAAAAAAATAATCCTCCCTTATTATTTAGCCAAAATAAGACTAAAAGACATTTGCAACAATAAAAAATATTTGGTAAAATTCAATGATTTACTCCGAGATTTCTGACAAATGTAGAATGATGCTTCAAACTCCGCATTACTAATGTCAGTCGTTTCTAAGACTTCACTTTGTATCTATAGTTTAACGTTGGATCCCACATACTCATCATTTAGAATTTTCAATATCGTTCACTAAATTCTTGTGTACAGTAAGGGTATTTTTTAGAAGGAGAAGGCCATATACGTACCCGGATTAGGGTTAGAAATAAAGCTAGTGAGCTATACATACTCTATGTAAACCATGTTTCAATGATAATAAGAAAAAGCCACCACTCTCATTTCCATGAATGTACCTGATTTTTTGAAACTACGTAAATTATTGTGTGTGTTCATTCTTCACAATTTTCGTATTCGTATATCGCTTGTGTTTTGTCCTACACCTCGATTGTTTCCATCGGTTTGTTTACAGTGACCATCAAAGGATTTTTGTTGGGTCCACTAGTGCTACGAAAAAATTAATATTCTATTTTTAAGTTTAAAATTGCGGGGCTCAGAAATCTTGAATAACTACATGCTAACCAATAACCAGGTGTGGTGCGTCTCGTAACTATTTTACTTATTTAATTTTGAATTATGAATTTGTTAATGCGGGGCCCACATAACCTACCCTATTTTGCATTGCAGGTCGCAGGAAATTTGAATAACTATATGCTAACAAAATGCAATGAGCCTTAAAATTATTATATTTATTTAATGTAAAAATTTACAAATATAAAATCATATAATTATTAATGCAGGACCCCATTTAGTGAGAAGAAGGGCATAACTGTCTTTTTATCGGTCTGCGGGAGATACCACCAACTCCCGCTTTTATATTAGTATATATATTTTCTATTGATGTGAAGCCCATATAGCCAACCCTATTTAATATTGCAAGTCACACAAAGCTTGAATAACTATATGCTAACTAAATGCAAAGTCCATATAGCCTACCCTACTTTTTTAATGTTAAATCATTAATTACTAATGTAAAATCATAAAATTACTAATGTTAGGTCCGGCATATCTCACCCCATTTAATTAGAAGGGCATAATTGTCTTCCCACCGGTGGTGGGAGATACCACCAATTCCCTTTTTTGTATTAGAGCATCTCCAACCGGTTCTCTACATGAGACCTCTTGGCTATAGTAGCTATCAAAAATCCATTTTGAGTGATTCAATTGGCTTTTTACTTCACTAGCCTCTTTGCCTTTTATAATTAATTACCACTGAAAGACTCTTTCTCTCTTATTATGTTTACATTTTTGTTACTCAATTCTATGGGACATGTTCATGTGGGCACGCGCCCCTAAAATCGCTCGGTCTCGGGTCCCCTTTCGAAGACTGGGCGAGACCCTCTCTTGAAAATGCGTGGCGAAACGTCTCGATTCAGAGTCGCCACTCGGGTTTTAGCGGTGAAACACCCAAGGAACCGAACTCGAAAACGTTTGTCACGTTTGTTTGATTTTGAAAAGGCGTAGACCAGTCCGTCGTCACCTTCGATATCTGAGGTTCGGGAGCCAGGTTACGAGAGGGGAAGGGTTTTATGGCACCCCTCTCGCCCAATCCGGAGATCGGTCTCTACTCGGGCATTTTGTAAAAATATTTGCATTTTTCTCTCATTTTATCATTTTTTAGCCAGTTAGGGCGGGGGAGCATTTAATGGGGATGAAAGCGATAACAACTTGCAGTTTATGTGGCAAAATGTTCATGAATGACTTATTTGCAATGCTAAATATAGATTGAGAACAAGCACTGAGCAACCTGAACAAACTGGAGTACGCTATCGCAAAGCGACGTGAGCAGATCCTGCCAGCATGCACTGGCCGAGCTACTGCATGGTGATCAGACCTGCGCACGCCACACAACAACTGGCGTACTGCACTTGTTTGGTTTCTCAGTCCTTGTTTGCAACCCTCTGGGCTCTGGAGATGGACTAGCGCACACCCAGGACAAACCACACAGTTCAATATAACAGAATAGACATAGTTACAAACAGAAGAAATGGCTTTAGGCCATGAAAGAAAGCAGAATACCCCAAAACAGTGTGGGGACAGAAAATAGGCCTAGATTGAGCTCAGATGCAAGGGCCAGCCACTGGAACTAAGAACAACTGCCGTACGCCAGTCCTACAAGACCGTACGCCACTTTGGTCCCGATCCAGTGTTTGGCTTTGCCACATCTTGGGCTCTAGAACATGACCAGAAGAACCCCAGAGGCCTTTCTATAGCAGATAAGAACAACTATGGAATGCTATCACTAAACAGTTCTAAATACAGAAAGCAGTAAGCTGGTTATTAGTATGCTAGGGTGATTGACAGGAATGAAAGTAAGCAAAAAGGGATGATCCATGATCCCCACGCCAGTATTACATGTACTACCATGACTGGCGTACGGCATACCATGACTGGCGTGCGCCATGTTCAACCTTGATCGATTGTCGTATTTTACCAGTTTAAGGCCAGGACTAGTATCATCTACCAGCCTGGACCTTTCTGGCCCCCCTCAGGAGTTGAAAACAGAAAAGAACGTAAAGGTGGTATACCTTTTACTATGGAGGTTTGAAAGTGGTTTTGGACCTTGGGGTTGGAGATGGAGGCTGAAATGATGACCGGATGGTAGTGAGGTGTATGGAGGTGGGTTGCTCTCTTTTCTTTTTCAATGGAAGGAGAAAGATAGAGAGCTTGAAGAAATGAGAGGGAGAGAGAATGCCCTTCTTAAATGTGGCTAACCCCTTGCAAATGAATGCAAGGGGGGTATTTATAGAGGGGAGAGGGACTGAGATCAGTGGAGGGAAGGCCTTGTTTGGCTGGTCTTAGGGGCAAAGGAGGCCTTCCATGCATTAAATGCATGGGACTAGTTGATGGGGGGTGTAGGAGAGAGAGGGAACGCCCCCGCCGAATGCAATCATCAGGGACACTGTGGCCGACGTCAGGGTGGCACAAAAGTCCCGTCCAAGTGGCTGAATAAAGTTGATTTGACTAGGTTTGACTGGCGTGCGCCACTTATAACTGGCGTGCGCCAGTGAAAGCTAGGCCAATGGTCGATGACTGACACGTGGCAGGTAACTGGCGTACGCCTCCGAGACATTGGCGTATGCCAGTTGGGTTTTGCTGTGGCCGTTTAGCTCTGGTTTGAAAGGTTTGAAATGGGTTTGAAAGGGGTTTTAGGACGCTTAAGGTTCGAACACACCTTTGTCCTCGATCTGTTTTTGACTATAATCATCATTGGGGAAGTAAAAGATCGACAAATAACGTTATCTGGACAGTCCAGAATGGGGTGTCTACAGTTCAAAAAATAAATATTTATTTGGATAGAGAGCACGAATAGAGAGTAATGTTGAATTCATTGATGAAAAAGTGAATATGTAAATTAAGTTGTCATCTTTCTTTTGTACTTTTCACCCGGCAATGTCGAGAAAGTAGTGTTGGATGTTCAGTATATAGAGTATCAGTGTTAGCTACTAGCTAGATACTAGTACCAATTTATCGAGTAGATTTATGGGACTTCTTTGTCCTTTCTAACCCTTTTTTTTTCTTTTTTCAGGTTCATATTTTTCTAATTTTTTAATTCTTCTTGTCTAAGTAAAATGATTTAGGGTGGGATAAAGAGATACGACTATACGAGTAGTTGCGTTGAAGAGACAAATTCAACCATCATCAATACAGGAGTACTACTAGTTGATATCCTCACTTGTCAAGCCTACTCTTTCGTATTGGAGCCAACTCATGCTTATTTTCAGTTTCTAATAATAGGGAATAATACTGGAATAAAGAATGAGCAGGGCTATTTTATACTACCTAGTATTTAGTTTCTATTATTGAATGGGAATAACCCTGAAATAAAGATAGAATGAAGCCAAGGGGCTTGGCTGATCCTGGCATGGTAGGCATCGTGAGACCTAGAAGTTTGCTCTATTCTAAAATCTCGTGTTTGAAACATTCTGGGATACTCATGAGTGAATTGTGATATCGAGCTCCCAAAATATGTTGAGGTGCGGGTAAACTAATCAAACACCAGAATCATAAAAAAAGGGAAAAAAAGAAAGAAAGAAAACAGTAGGTTATTGTATCAATGCTTCCTCCAAGGCTCCAAGTATAGCATAAAAGCAACTCATGATTATCTTTCTCGAAAATGTTTAAGGTTATGACGAGGAGAGTACCAATGGGATATTGAGAGCGTGTAGGACTCACTTTTGGTATATGAAATTCGAATTGTTCATTAATTTCAAAATAATTTTTTGAGTATCGGCCCTTGTAAACAATTACTGTAGTAGCTCAATTAGTGTAAATGTTGGGCGGTTGGATCCAGTTTTTACATTTTGATTTAGAATTCAAGATTTTAAATTTCGAATGAAAAGTTAAAAGTTTAAATCAACCATTTATACGTATTTAATTGACTTGATTTTTTTTTTAAAAGGTGTAAGAAAGAGAATGACTTGAGTTGGTGACAATTAAAATGGACGCTCATTTATTAGGAGTAGTTACTTAAGACCTCGTTTGATAACAGTAATAGATAGGTAGGATTCGTAAAGAGATGAGATTAGGATTGGGATTGATAATGAGAAGGGATTAATAATGAGTATGTTTGTTTGAGATAGGATTTGATGATGGAATTATAAATATCATGTTTGTTTGAGATGAGATTAGATAATTGGATTGGATTGATAGAAGAAATTGGTAACGAGAAAGGATTGATAATGAGAACGGGTTGGGATTGGACTATGAATACCAAGTCCCACAAGGTTTTGCTAATACCCCCTAAAGGCCAGATTTGACATCCCAACGGACTAATAGTCCGGACCCTTTTTGGTTACCGAACAGAGTATTAATAACTCCCATGGGATTAGTAATCCAATCCCAAGTCTCAAACCTCTTATCAAACGGGGCCTAAGTGACAAGTCTAATGTTGCAACTAATTTGGGATTTCCGCACGATCCATGGGATCTCTCGAATCTTAATCGCAACGTCACACACACACACACACACACACACTCTCTCTCTCTCTCTCTCTCTCTCTCTCTCTCTCTCTCTCTCTCTCTCTCTCTCTCTCTCCCTCCCTAATTAGGCTTCCCACACGATCCACAGAATCTCTTGTGTATCTAAATCGCAACGTCTCTCTCTCTCCCACTCTTTGCAATTCCAGCCACTCGCTCTACCCCTCATGTTGTTTCGTTTTTCGAATTGCAGAACTCTTTCTCCCTACAATGTTGACGTTCCCACTCCTCTCTCTTGACACCTCTCTGCGATTCCTCTAGCAAGCCATTCTCTCTCTCTCTCTCTCTCTCTCTCTCTCTCTCTCTCTCTCTAGATTCTTTGAATTTTGTTTTGTCTGTTTCTGATGGAATTGCTTCTAGCGATGAGTGCATCTACTTTCACAGTTACAATTTTTTTTGAATGGCAACATGGTTACAGTTATAAAAAGCAGATAAGAATTTTAGAAATGAATGTGATTTTGGCACTCTACTTTTAGTTTTTTTTCCCACACGATCAAGACACAAAGTAAAGTGCCAGTGGCTAAAAATTGGAGTACCAAATTCAATTTTCTTTTAGAAAATATACTATTCGAACGTTAGGAATATCCTACCCGGATCTTCAACTACTTGATGCTTAAGTAAATTAGCGTCGTTCTAGTTCGATGCACGAACAAACAATAAATTTTGTGCGAGCTTGATATTTTGTAGCTGAACCACACAAATATTTTGTCCCGTGCATGGAACGAGAACGAAGCTAGTTGATAGAAAAGGAACTCGGGATGCGTGCTGTTCATTTGGAACAAAAGCAAATGGCAATCCCAAGGGTTTTGAGGTGAATTTTATGGAAGCCAAATATTTCAAACCTTAGGGCTATTGGATGGTTTGCTCGGCCGTTAACTTTAGGACTTCGTAATTAATCAAGGTGTGTGCAAGTTGGCCTGGATATCCAATAGTATAAAAATAAATAAATAAATCACATGACGGGTGATGCAGAATGGAAATATTATATCATTTGAGAAATAGAATATTTAGTTTTTATTGTTTTGGACATAAATTCTTACAGGAGATTCTTTGTTTTGGTAAGTTTCTTTCATTCTTTGGAAATCAAATATGAGAATAGCTCAAATCTTTTGATTTTGGTAATTATTGAGTCAATAAGAGATTTACCGAGATTCAGCTTCCTGTTTTACTGATTTCTTTTCGGTCTTAGTTTTTTAGTATAAAAAATAAGTTGTAGGGTGAGATTAAAATTTAGTTGTTTATTAAATTAAAGAAAAATCGAGGGGGAGGACAATGGTGGATGAAGCTATCACTGAGTGGCCATTCACATCAAATATTATTCTAGATCCAATAGTGGATTGGAGTAAGCCACCAGTTTTTGACGAAGAACCGGTGGAGAAAATTACAAGAGAAGAAAATCAAAAAATATTGCAAAAAAAGTTGTTACCATGCTTGAAGGTGGTGAAATTCGATCGGGTGGTCAATTCATGGATTCTTTTGGGGAATATATTGGAGTTGCTATGAAGAATAATATTTAGGTGGCGTACTTAAAGCAAATTCTTACTTTTATTTTTCATAAGGGTTAATTTTACAAATGGTCCCTCTAATTTGCATGAATTCTCATTCTCGTCCCTCTAGTATCAATTGTGTTAAATTTAGCCCTATAATTTACATTTCGTCTCAATTTCGTCACTCACACTTACGGCGTTAATGAAACAAATGGAATTGGAGGACAAAATTGTCATTTATCCTCATAGAGGGACTAAATTAAGATTTTATGCAAACTAGAAGGTCTATTTCTACAATTTTATTTTTTACTTTTGTTTTTGCAAATAAATTTAAAATACATCATATGCAATATATTTCTCATCTCATTTTATATTGAACAATCAAAATATGTAGAAATTTTTTAAAGTTTTTATTATATATATCACAAAAAATATGCGAAAAATCAAAAAACAACCCATATGTTAAATGTCTTGGTATTGTATTTTTTTCAATTGAATTTTCAATCTCATTATTTTCTTTGTCACATAATTAAAAAGAAAAAGTTCAGTAGTATTTAGAAATCTTGTAATTGTGTTTAATTAAGCAATGAAACACTATTGAATATTAAGAGATCAAATACATTAAAACATGGGTATAAGAGTATTTATTTTGGGACTTACTCATAAGATCAGTCATATAACAAATAAACACGGATTTTGAACATTTTTTTTTATTGGGTAAAAAAAATAAGGAGATTATAAGAACATGATACAAAGATTTTAGCTAAGGGGTTGATTTGTGCATTTTCTAATATTTTTGTAATGTGTATTGAAATATGAATATAAAAATTTTCAACATAGTTTGATTACCCAATAAAAAATAATTTAGTTGTCAAATACATTACTTATGGTCATTTTTTAATTTTATTTACAAAAAACGAAAGAAAAATTTTAGAATAGTTCCTATGGTTTACATAAAATCTCAATTTAGTCCCTCTATGAGAGAAAATGACAATTTTTGCCTTCAATTCCGTTTGTTTCATTGACAGCGTCATGGAGAGGGACGAAATTGAGATGGAATTATAGCTATAGGGTTAAAATTGATACAATTAATATTAGAGGGGCAAAAATGAGAACTCATGCAAACTAGATGGACCATTTATAAAATTTTCCCTTTTCATAACTCTTCTCTACGGTTTGGGTTAGAGAAAATCAATTTGAAGTACAAGAACGATGCCGATGTGTTTCGGAGAATTCAACTACGTAAACTCGAGGACGAGTTTCTTTAAGCCGGGGAGAATGATGTAGAATGGAAATATTATATCATTTGAGAAATAGAATATTTAGTTTTTATTGTTTTGGTCATAAATTCTTGCAGGAGATTTTTTGTTTTGGTAAGTTTCTTTTATTCTTTGGAAATCAAATTTGAGAATAACTCAAATATTTTGATTTTGGTAATTATTGAGTCAATAAGAGATTTACCGAGATTCAGCTTCCTGTTTTGCTGATTCCTTTTCGGATTTAGTTTTTAAGTATAAAATAAGTTGTAGGGTGAGATTAAAATTTATTGTTTATTGAATTAAAGAAAAATCGAGATTTTATGTCATATCGTGTATTCGAAGAGGGAGTACCTCTAATTCATACCCATTTATGTTTATGTTTCAAATAGAGAATCTTTAACATAAGCAAATTCGTGATCTCTTCTTGCAAATAGTTTCGTAAAAGGAGTCTGCGCTGCAACAATGGGGGTGTTTCACTTAATTTTTTTTTGGGTTTTTCCTCACTTGAATTTTTTGCATTTGTTAGTTTACAGTCAAATTTTTGTGAATTATTGCTCCGTCTCGTCAAGAAGGATCTCAAAAGTAAAAACTTCGTAACTTTTACCCAAATATTTTTTTATTCCCAAATGTGAGTAATTTGAGTCAAAATATAGTTTTTCAAAATATTCGGATAGAAGTCGTTACTTTTTCGATTACTCTCGATGAGACGAACCAATGAATACAAAAGTTTGACTCAAAATTAAGGAATACAAAGAAAAATAAAGACAAAAACAAAAAAGAAAAAGAAAAAAAAAACTATTAAGTGAAACAAGCAAGACTTGAGTCGGTGACAATTAAAATGGACGCTCATTTATTAGGAGTAGTTACTTAAGTGACAAGTCTAATGTAAAGTTTGCAACGAATTTGGGATTTCTGCACGATCTACGGGATCTCTCATATCAATTATTAATTTCGTCTCATTATCAATTTCAATCCTAATTCCATTTTCTTACGAATCCTACCATTCTAATACTTTTATCAAACGACGGCTTAGGAATTAATCCAAGCACTTGGTGGTCCCATTGGCCATGGCCACCGGCACAGATTTTACCGGCATCAAGCATCACCTCTTTTGATGATTAGAAATTTAGAACGAAACCTCAACTCGTGGTGTTCTACTAACACTTTTAGAAAAAAATTGCGATTTTGTTCTTATTTTAATTTTCTTTTCATTTGTTCGTTTTGCACCAAATTTTGACTTTTTGATTCGTCTCGACGAAACGAATCGAAAAAGTAAAAGTAAAAAATTTTATGTTTACCCAAATATTTTGAACAAGTATCCCTTTTAAGTAGAAAAAGTAAAAAAAAGTTTTTTTTTTTTTTTTTACTTAAAAGTGGTCATTGTTCAAAATATTTGGATAAAAGTTTTTTTTTTTTTTTTTTACTTTTTTTGAGACGAATCAAAAAGTCAAAAAAAATTGGCGAAAAATGAACAAACGCGAAAAAAATTCAAATAAAAACAAAACCAAAAAAGTGAAAAAAGTTGTTAGTGGACACTTTGAATACTAGTGTCTAAAGAAATTAAGTGCTTCATTTTTTTCAATCCGTACGTATGAGCCAATGCAAAAGTTTTATTTTTTGATCATTTTAATCTAAACGGTCATAATTAAT
Source organism: Rhododendron ovatum (assembly GCA_019656835.1). Taxonomy (NCBI): domain Eukaryota; kingdom Viridiplantae; phylum Streptophyta; class Magnoliopsida; order Ericales; family Ericaceae; genus Rhododendron; species Rhododendron ovatum. The sequence goes on from CM033799.1 coordinate 34,387,601, forward strand.
TTTTGTCTTTAGAGGTCTAATAATTAAGTATCTGCTTTACAGGATCCCAAATAAATAGCAGATACTTGATTATGGAAACCCTAGAGACAAAAATTAATTATGATCATTTAGGATCAAATGATCAAAAAATAAGATCTTCCTAACGGTTCAAACGAATTGAAAATTAGAGCACTTAATTTTTTCACCATATTTCTTAATGTATAAACAGTCTAATAAATTGAAGAGAAGAAGATGCCGTACCATTTACCATGTTCTACTTGGCTGGCGTAACAAGAGCGCTGGTATTTTTTTTTTTTGCTCGGCATGAGGTTTTGGTATTACTGCCAACAGTTCGGATTTGTTGAGCTGCTTGGAGATGATGATCTCCATAAGAAAATTTTATTTACAGAGGTACTATAAGTGTTTATAGCACTTAATCGTGACCGTTCAAAAGTGTTTTAAATGGTTGAAATGTTAATAAAACTTTTTCGGAAAATAGTTAAACTTTTTTCATTAAAATTCGGACCGTCCAAAACACTTTTGAAAAACTGTGATTGGTTGTATACACTTTACAGCACCTTCGTAAATAAGTATATCTCCTCCATCATACCCAAACAATGCAAGAAAACAACTACTGCAAAAATCATTTCAAATAAAGGGCTTGAGGCCTAACGGTTATCTCTTGGCCTCCCCCAGCTTTTGGACGTCTCGTGGATTAACTATCTAACAAACTACTCCGCTAATCCCTATTGATGTGTACAATATTGGAAAGAAAAAAACATTTCAAATATTGTGCACATAAAACTAATTTATTTTTGCCATTCCCTACAAAAATAAAAAAATAAAAACCAAAATCAAGGGCTAACAACAAATGTCAAAGAGTTAACCATAAATCAATTCTTTAGATTGTATGTATAATAAGATCAAATCCAACGAATTACAGGATAGCTGCTTGTCCCTATACCCATTCAACAACCCTATGCCATGTCCGGTGATGGCCGGCTTTTTAGTTACAAACAAATAAATGAAATTGATAGAGCCACCCTACATAAACAACAAATGGAAACTGGGGATTTTCGTACGCAGGATTGATTTCGATTTTTCATCCGTTCGCCTAAATTGATGCATGATTTTCTTTTCCGGTAATAAGTTCGAACATTGCGTAGCGAAATTAGCATTTAACAAGGGATCTGATCGGTGAACCATGTGATGATCTTGAAGGGAAGCGTCATCAGCTCCATAGCCACATTCGCAACACCGGCACAACAGCAGCAGCATGGGCACACACAAGTCAATAGAGACCTGCATTTAGAAAAATCAAATCAATAATCATTTTTCTCTGCAAAACAATTTAAAGTAATACTGCAAAAAGCAACTTCAAACGGAATTTTTTTTTTTTTTGCCAAAATGATAACAGGTGATATTATAGATCCAAGATACAATACATCGAGAGGAAACTCCATTACAAGAGATCAAGAAATCAAACAGGAGAGGACTTAGTCAAAGACTACACCCAACTCCAACTACAACCATCTCTCCAAATAAACAGAGCACTGCGAAAAACAACAAAAAATACCCATCCATGGGTGAAAGAAGCCCCACAAAAGTCATTTCTCTAGGGTTTTGTAGGGAAACAAACCATAGCCGCCGAAGGGAGGAAATCTATCTTTGTAAATTTATGTATGGAATAGAAAGAAACCATGTTCTGTGATCATTTTCTAATTGGTTGGGAAATTTTGTTGTGCTTGTGAAAGATGAAAAACCATGCAATGGAAAGCTAAACAATGAAAGGAGGGAAAAGAATTTAGATGCAAACAAAGTAAAATAGGGAGATTGAGAGGTATTGTGATTACCCCAAAAGCCAGACAATAGCACCAAGAAGGGAGAGAACCAAAGCAACAAGGGCAAAAGGCAACCCCAATAAGAACCCTAATGGCCTGCAATCTCCCATTTCTTGAAGCAAATTTGTCACAAACCCAAAACCCAAACAACAACAAACCCAATGGCTGATTGGATTCCTCCCCCTTTCTTTCAACCTCTATTTATAACATTTACCCAATGCCTAAATATGAACAATTGGGTGTATTTTGGGCTTGACAACTCGAGATGGTTGGCGATTTTGACCATGGTCGGTTTCTACAAATGATGTATGGAAAAAACAGCCGTATTTTCCCAAAATAAAGTCACGTCGACCTATTCCGAATGGTTACGTAGAAATTAGTAACTATCCTCTTCCCCTATCCAAAACGGAAATAAATAGACAAACGGTTTTTGTACTTCACGTTTTTTTCTAAATGTACCACGAAATTTTCCTTTATTGCGTAACATTGCGCACATCATAGAAGTAAAGAACAATAAAAGACAAATGTTTTTAAATGTATACTTATAAAAAGTATGGTGTGAATGTTATTGGCAAAGAAGTAAATTAAGAACAATAAAAGACAAATGTTTTTAAATGTACTTATAAAAAGTATGGTGTGAACATTATTGGCAAATAAGTAAATTAACAATAAAAGACAGATGTTTTTAAATGTACTTATAAAAGGTATGGTGTGAATATTATTGGCAAAGAAGTAAATTAAGAACAATAAAAGACAAATGTTTTTAAATGAACTTATAAAAAGTATGGTGTGAATATTATTGGCAAATAAAAGACAAATGTTTTTAAATGCACGTGAATATTATTGGCAAAGAAGTAAATTAAGAACAATAAAAGACAAATGTTTTTAAATGTACTTATAAAAAGTATGGTGTGAATATTATTGGCAAAGAAGTTACAGTATTTTCTAATCCGATATGAAAAAGGCTTTATCCTGAAAACTTCTAAATGCACACCAAAAATGTCTCAATACACCCAGAGTAACTAACTTTCTTCTACCTTTTATTAAGTAGACAATAAAAGACGGGATTTTATAATTCTAGCACTAAATTCTTCTCCAGAATCGGTAAGGAGGCTTTTGAATTCTCCATACTTTGCCCATGCTCAAACTGTGAGTGTACTGTCTATTTTTATTTTTTTGGTTTTTAGATTGCGGCCGCAATATCAGACTTTGCAACCATAAGGTTAAAATGGTAAAAAAAACGCAGCCGCCTACTGACGAATTTTCTTAGCCAACTAAGAATTCCATTGTCGCCACCACCATCGTTGTACCACCACCACCGACATCGTTGTACCAGCACCACTCCATCGTCATCACTACCACCACCTAGCACCTCTCCATTGTCGCCACCACCATCACTACTCAATCTCTGCACCACCACCACTATCAACAAAACTTTATCGCCACCTCTGCCACCACCTTAGTCACACAATCCTTTAAATTGGCCTTCGCTTTGCGCTGGCGCTCTCAATTCTCACACCACCGCTCGTTACTTTCATCAATTGCACCGGTCTCCACCACCACCACCCCCTCACCATCCTTCCACCACCACCACCTCCATTACAACTACCAGTACCACACCATCTTTGCGACAACAATTACCGCCACACTACTAATTGCCGCCACCACAACTACCACTTCTCTGCCACCACTAGTACAACTAGAAGACATTCTTTAATAACTCTCAAAGAGAACAATCATAAATAATTTAAGCTAAATTCCTTTGTCTTTAAATCAGAACAATTATTATAATTCAGCTTTTAATATTTTCATCAAATAGTTTTTTTGATAAAAAAAATTCAACATCCAGTATTTAATTTTTTAGCTTCAACTGTATCAAACAACACATTAGTTTTCCTAAAAGCCAATTTGACCTCTCTCTTTTCTGTTGGTTTTATTCAAATTTTATTCACACTTGTTATTTACGTCAAACTTGTGAATTATTGGTTTGCTTCGACGAGATGAATAAAAATTATAGAAAATATAACCCAAAACCCAAATTATGAGTGTTTAATCTAAAAATAAAAATTATGATGAAAGTTGAAAACAAAAATGCTTTGAAAAGGAAAAAACTAGAGCAACAATTCATGGGCCCTCTATTTTTTTTAGGTTTGGACTCTACCACAGCCTTATAAATAACATTATTTCACCGAAGGAGAAAAGCTATTTCAGGGTTAGGGTTTTGGTTTTGGTTTTGGTTTTTGGGGCTTTCTATTGATGGATTCGGAGGACGACGACTACTACAGCTGCGGCACGGCCGTGGAGTACAGCGAGGACGACGATGGCGGTGATGACCACGGGGATTGCGAGTCCGACAACGACTCGGACGGTGTATCCGCGAGCCGCCGCAAACAGAATTGTATTGCGTTGAAAGAAGCGGATATACGACAGCATCAAGAGGACGAAATCACAACAGTTTCAACAGTCCTTTCTGTATCGAGAGCGGATGCGAGCATTCTACTTCGTCACTCTCGTTGGAGTGAGAGTAACGTCCATGAGGTATGGTTTGCGGACGAAGATGGAGTCCGTAAGGCCGTCGGCTTGTTGGAAAGTCCAGTTGTCCGATTTCCAAATGCTAAAGAACTGACTTGTGGGATTTGTTTCGAATCCTCTCCTCTTGATGGGATCAGCTCGGCTGCGTGCGGTCATCCTTTCTGTGACCTGTGCTGGAGAGCTTACATGAGCACATCCATCAATGGTGGCCCTGAATGTTTGATGTTGAGATGCCCCGATCCTTCTTGCGGTGCTGCTATCGGCCAAGATATGATCGATCGGTTGGCATCTGAGGAAGATAGGGAGAGATATGCTCGTTACCTTCTTCGTTCTTATATCGAAGATAATCCAAAGACCAAGTGGTGTCCTGGCCCGGGCTGTGAGTATGCTGTTGAATTTGTTGTTGGTAGTGAAAACTCTGATGTTTCTTGCCCATGCTCCTATGGCTTTTGTTGGAATGTAAGTCTCTTGTGAGTTGGAAAACTTATTATATTCTATCCGTTCTAAATTGATGATCCGGTTCAATCTCCAATACAATTTTTAAATTATTAATATATTTCAATCTACAATGTCTTTAAAGATTTTAAAAACTTCAATTGTATAATAGAACTAATTAAGATCTATCATATAACATACATATTGCACATAAAATTTATTATAGATTGAAAATATTAACAATTTTAAAATTGAATTGAAGACCGAATCGGACCATCAATTTGGAACGATATGAGTAGTTTGATTATTTTTTGTGTATGAGATGAGATTAAGGGGTTGTTTGGCATTTATTTTTTTGTCCTTATTCAATTTTTTTGGTTAGTTTTTTGTGGAGTATTGTTTCTTCATGACTAAGAGGAATCGAAAAAGTAAAAATTAAGATGGAAATCCATTTTGTTAATAAAGACAAAAATAAGCCAATAAGTCATTTTTTTCGTTTTTATTCAAAAAAAATGGATTTCAATCGTAATTTTTTACTTTTTAAATTCCTCTCGTGATAAAGAAGCAATACTCCTAAAAAAAATCAACGAATGCAAATTGAATAGGAAAAAAAAAAGTCATTTGGCTTATATTGCCAAACCACCCCTAAAGCTTATTGTTTTGAGCTGAAATTGCAGTGTACAGAAGACGCTCATCGTCCTGTGGACTGTGACACTGTGGCCAAGTGGATTGTGAAAAACAGCGCAGAATCGGAAAACACGAATTGGATTCTAGCTTATTGCAAGCCTTGTCCGAAGTGTAGGAGACCAATTGAGAAAAACAACGGTTGTATGCACATGACATGCACAAACCCTTGCAGGTTTGAATTCTGCTGGCTATGCCTTGGTTCATGGTCGAGTCATGGTAAGTGTAACCGGTATAAGGAATGTCAAGAGGGATCGTACGACGAAACTGAGAGAAGGAGAGCGATGGCCACGAAGTCTATAGAGAGATACACTCATTATTATGAACGGTGGGCAACCAATCAATCGTCGAGGCAAAAAGCCATTGCGGATTTACGTCAGATGCAAACTGTGAATCTCGAGAAGCTTAGTGTCAAACATTCTGAACCTGAATCGCAACTCAAGTTCATCACAGAAGCCTGGCTGCAGATAGTTGAATGCCGGCGAGTGTTGAAATGGACCTATGCCTATGGATACTATCTACCTGAGCATGAACATGCGAAGAGGCAATTGTTCGAATATCTGCAAGGCGCGGCCGAGGCTGGTTTAGAAAGGCTTCATAAATGTGCTGAGAAGGACGTAAAAGCTTACCTTGGTCCTAAACCGCCTCCAACTGACTTTAATGATTTCCGCACAAAATTGGCTGGGCTGACTAGGGTCACTCGGAATTACTTTGAGAACCTGGTTAGAGCATTAGAGAATGGTCTGTCGGATGTGGATTCCCAGGGGGCCGGCAGCGAGATAGCAACTGCGGAAAGTGGGGCGGCCAAAAAAGGTACGAGCGGAAGAGGAAAGGCTTGGTCCCAGGCGGGCGGGCCGAGTAGAAATTGGGACGATCATGGCTTTTGGGCATGCGATCATTGCACTTATTTGAACACCACGTCTTTGCCCAGATGCGAGATGTGCTTCTTGCCCCAACGTGATGGTGATTTCTAGTTTGGCATAATAAGTCAAATGATTTTTTTCTTGTTTTTATTTAAATTTTTTTTGCATTTTAGGTTTTCGTCTATTTTTATTGAATTATTGTTTTGTCATAACGAGAAGAATCTAAAAAAGTAAGAAAAAAAAAGATCGAAACCAATTTTTGAATAAAGGCAAAAGTAAGTCAATAAGCCATTTTTTTATCTTTATTTAAAAAAACTTATATTTCGATCATAATTTTTTACTCTTTTGATTCTTCTCGTTACAACGAAGCAATAATCAATAAGAAATTAGAAAGGCATTGTTGCTTATAGAAAAGCTTTGTTTTGGGAGGTCACTTTTTGGCCGAAGCTGGTTAAAGAAGATGAGTGACAAGTAGCCAAGTATGCTTTTTTCATTCGTGTGTTTGACTCAATGTTTATGGTTCCTTCCTACCCAATATATATCGGTAATCCATTGATCTCTGGTTCGAGGTTCTTGAACTTGCAATGTGGCTGATTTATTATTATGTTAATCAGATTATAGCCTTTCGCAAATACAATTCTACTTTTGATAGAATAGACAATAAAATACGGGATTTTACAATTCTAGCACTAAATTCTTCTCCACAATCTGTAAGTTGGCTTTTGAATTCTCCATACTTTGCCCATTGTCAAACTGTGAGTACTCTCTGTTTTTTTGGTTTTTAGATTGCAGCAGCAATATCGGACTTTGCAGCCACAAGGTTAAAGTTTGGGAGGTAATGTCAGTTTTTGGGTCATAATATGGGCTTCAAATTGGGATTTCCTGAGGTTCTTTTGTGCTTGTACAAGTTTGGGTTTGAGGCTTGAATGAGTTTGGTAGGTTTTAGGCCATCTACTTTTCAAGTCCAAAATTGTACTTAAAATAGGTCCGAAACCACCATTTTCTTAAACTCTCTCAAGTGGTCCGAGATATTTCCTTTGCAAAATTGATCCAAGTTGATAGTTTGAAAAATCCTTTTTTTTTTTTTTGAAAAACTAAATTTATGAAACTTTTTTTTTTTTGCTCGGCCTAAATTTATGAAACTTGCTTGGAGGTCCTCGACTCCTCGATCCCACTCATATTGTATTAGTACCATTGTGGATGGTTAACGGGTTTGAGAATGGGATAATCCAATTTTTTGAAGTATAAAACAATTACAGAACTTATTTTTGGTGTCCTTTTCATTTTCATAAGTGGAGATACATCCGGGATCCAACTTAAGAAATACGAACAATTAAAATTGAGGGGGTCTGTATAAATTCCTCAAGAACCCATATTAGTAGGTAGAATGGGTAGTTATATATATTCCGAAGTAAAAAAAAAGAAAAGAAAAGAATGGCACGATAAATTTTCCGTTACATCTACTACAGACGCTCCTTGGCAGTCATGTCCACTACTACAAAGTTACGGCCGCATGGAGGCATGCAACCCCCCAAGTCTGCACAATCAGATCACTACCCAAAGTCGAGCACCACCTTAGTCACATATAATCCTTTAAATTGGCCTTTGCTCTAGTTCTAATTCCTTTCTCTACGCTCATGCTCTTCATTCTCGCACCCCCGCTCGTTACTGTTAGCAATTGCACCGGTCTCCATCACCACCACCACCCCTCACCATGCTTCCACGGTTCCACCACACCACCTCCGTTACAACTACCATCACGCCATCTTCGCGACAACAATTCCCGCCACGCTACCAATTGCCGCCGCCACCACCACCACCATTACCACCACTTCTCTACCACCACGAGTACAAACAGATTACATTCATTAATAACTCTAAAAGAGAACAATGATAAATAAATTTAAGCTAAATTCCTTTGTCTTTAAATCAACACAGTTACTGTATTTTAATTGATCAGCTTTTTCATATTTTTATCAAACAATTTTTTAGCTTAACAAATTTAGAATTATGTATTTAATTTTTCATCTTCAGTTTTATCAAACAACGCATTAGTGTTCATAAAAAAAACCAAATTGGCGTCTTTTTTTTGGGTTTTATTCAAAAAAAATTCACGCTTATTATTTGCGTCAAATTTGCGGGTTATTGTTTCATCTTAGCAAGAGAAATCAGAAAAGTAAAAAATATAACCAAATTATGAATGCTTAATTGAAAAATTCTGACGAAAAGTTGAAAGAAGAAGATACTTTTTTTTTTTTTGGAAAATAATAATGCCAAAACTATTTTTGTTAGTGCCAAAACTCTAATGCACAAAAGGCTTGTACCATGTGCAATGTACAAGATTTTTATGTATTGGAGTTTTGATACCAACAAAAACGATTTTAGTATTATCACTATTTTTTTTTTTTACATGAGCAAAAAAATACTCCTACTTTGAAAAGGATTTTTTTTTACACGAGCAAAAAAATACTCCTACTTTGGAAAGGAAAAAACTAGAGCATAGAAATTTGCCCACTCTTATTTTTTTTAGGTTTGGACTCTACCACTTCTCCTTTACCACACCGTCTTTCCATCTACGGTTCCTCTCTCAACTGAACACCACCACGCAGCCTTATACGGAGTATAAATAACATTATTTCACCGAAGGAGAAAAGCAATTTTAGGGTTTTGTTTTTTGGGGGTTCTATGGATTCGGAGGACGACACGCACGATGCGAACGACGACTACTACAGCGGCGACGACTACTGCAGCGGCGACACGGCCGAGTACAGCGATGAAGACGGCGGTGGTGATGACGATGGGGATTACGGTTTTGATCAGATCGAAGACTCGAACGAGAGCAACCGCCAACCAAATTATATTGCCTTGAAAGAAGCGGATATACGCCAGCATCAAGAGAATGAAATCACAACACTTTCAACAGTCCTTTCCGTATCGAGAGCAGATGCGAGCATTCTACTCCGTCACCATCGTTGGAGTGTGATTAATGTGCATGAAGTATGGTATGCGGATGAAGATGGAGTCCGTAAGGCCGTCGGCTTGTTGGAAAGTCCAGTTGTCCAATTTCCGAATGCTCAAGAACCGACGTGTGGGATTTGTTTTGAATCCTCTCCTCTTGATGGGATCAGCTCGGCTGCGTGTGGTCATCCTTTCTGTGACGAATGCTGGAGAGCTTACATGAGCACATCCATCAATGGTGGCCCTGGATGTTTGATGTTGAGATGCCCCGATCCATCTTGCGGTGCTGCTATCGGCCATGATATGATCAATCGGTTGGTATCTGAGGAAGATAAGGAGAGATATGCTCGTTACCTTCTTCGTTCTTATATCGAAGATAATCCCAAGACCAAGTGGTGTCCTGCCCCGGGCTGTGAGTATGCTGTTGAATTTGTTGTTGGTAACGAAAACTGCGATGTTTCCTGCCTATGCTCCCATGGCTTTTGTTGGAATTGTACAGAAGAAGCTCATCGTCCTGTGGACTGTGGCACTGTGGCCAAGTGGATCTTGAAAAACAACGCAGAATCGGAAAACACGGAATGGTTACTAGCTAATTCCAAGCCTTGTCCGAAGTGTAAGAGACCGATTGAGAAAAACAACGGTTGTATGCACATGACATGCACATACCCTTGCAAGTTTGGGTTCTGCTGGCTATGCCTTGGTGCATGGTCGGATCATGGTCAGAGGACGGGCGGTTTCTATGCATGTAACCGGTATGAGGCAGCCAAGCAAGAGGGAGCGTGTGATGAAGCTGAGAGAAGGAGAGAGATGGCCAAGATGTCTGTTCAGAGATACACTCATTATTATGAACGGTGGGCAACCAATCACTCGTCGAGAAAAAAGGCCATTGCGGATTTACATCAAATGCAAACCGTGAATCTCAAGAAGCTTAGCGCCAAACAATCCCAACCTGAAACGAAACTCGAGTTCATCACAGAAGCCTGGCTGCAGATAGTTGAATGCCGGCGAGTGTTGAAATGGACCTATGCCTATGGATACTACCTACCTGAGCCTGAGCTTGCGAAAAGGCAACTTTTTGAATATTTGCAAGGCGAGGCCGAGGCTGGTTTAGAAAGGCTCCATCAATGTGCCGAGAAGGATCTACAAGCTTACCTTGGTTCTGAACCGCCTCCAACTGATTTTAATGATTTCCGCCAAAAATTGGCTGGACTGACTAGTGTCACTCGGACTTACTTTGAGAACTTGGTTAGTGCATTAGAGAATGGTCTATCGGATGTGGCCGGAAGCAACACAGCAACGGCGAAAATTGGGCCGGCCGAAAAGGGTAAAGGCGGAAGAGGATGTTCGGACTATCATGGCTCTTAGACATGCGATCAATGCACTTATTTCAACACCATATCTTTGCCCACATGCGAGACGTGCCGCCTGCCCCGACATGTCACATGATTACCCCTAGCGTCACTCGGGCTTACTTTGAGAACTTGGTTAGTTGTTTTTTTATTTGTTAGTAACAACACCTAGATATATATTGTATTTTATATTTGATGTTATTTAGACATGGTTTAAGAATGTATTCGTTTTGGATTCCAAATCCAATCTCTCTCTCTCTCTCTCTCTCTCTCTCTCTCCTTGTGCGCGGTCTTTCATAATTTTTTCTTTCAATTATTTATCTCACTTTATCTTTCTATCTCTCTTCACTTGTTATCTAAGAAACCTCCATCAAAACCTAAACCAAACAAACAATTAGATTACCAAATCTTAAAATTTTAAAATCTTATTGTACATAGTTTGGCCCCCCGTGTCTATGAAATTCTGGTTCTGTCTCTGATTCAGTGTATATAGTTCCTTCCGACCTTATGTATATTAGTAATCCATCGATTTCTTGTTCGAGGTTGTTGAACTTGCAATGTAGCTGATTTATTATTCTGTTAACTAGATTATGGCCTGAGGCAAATGCAAATCTATCTCTCTTTTGATAAAGTAGACAATAACATACGGGATTTTACAATTCTAGCTAGCAATAAATTCTTCTCCACAATCGGTAAGGAGGCTTTTGAATTATCCATACTTTGCCCATGCTCAAACTGTGAGTACTATCTGTTTTTTTGGGTTTTTAAGATTGCGGCTGCACTATCAGACTTTGCAGCTGCAAGGTTAAAAGGGTAAAAAATCGCGGCAGCCTACTGACAAATTGCCTTTGCCAACTAAAAAGTTTGGGCGGCAATGTCACTTTTTGGGTCATAATATGGGCTTCAAATTGGTGTTTCCTGGAGGTTCTTCTGGGCTTGTATAAGTTTGGGTTTGAATTGGTCCAAAACCACATTTTCCCTTTCTTAAACTCTCTCAAGTGGTCCGAGATATTTCCTTTACAAAATTGATCCAAGATGATAATAACTAAAGAAATAGAAGCAATCAAAATTGAGGGTCTGCAAATAAATTCCTCAAGAACCCATTTTTTAAAATTTTTTATCTTAGAAAGTTCAACATTCGGTATTTAATTTTTTAGCTTCATTTTTATCAAACAGCACATTAGTTTCGCTAAAAATAATAATAATTTGACCTCTTTTTTAGTTTTATTCAAAAAAAAATTCATGCTTGTTAGTTATTGGATTATTCTAACATCCGTCCAAAAGGTGTAGGATAATAACTAAAAGTTGTATTGATTTCCGAAAAATGTGTATTGATATTTGTGAAAGTGTATTAATATCCGTGAGATATGCATTGATATTCAAACTTGTTTTGAATTCCGCCTGGTGGGCGGAGGTTAGCAAAATCGTTAATTATTTGTGTCAAACTTGCGGATTATTGATTTATCTTGACAATAAAAATTAGAAAAGTAAACAAAATAACCGAAACCCAAATTATGAATGTTTAATCTAAATAAAAATTATGACGGAAAGTTGGAAAAAAAATACTTTGAAAAGGAAAAGAAACTAGAGCAACAATTCATAGGGCATTGGTAAAATCAATAATGTTACAGACACGCCTATTCGTCACTCTTCGGCAACTCCTCTCTTATATATGTGTGGAGCCTATCTTATACAATTAAATATGTGAAGCCGACATATACGAGAGAAAATGGTTGGGGAGTGGTCGATAAGGCCATCCGCAGTGATATAATAAAAAAAGAAATAATCAAAATTTGACACATCAACTTTTGGTTATTCACTTAAGAGGTTATTAAACTTAACAATGTTGAGCTTCACAATGATCACTTCTAGTTCATAACCAAAATAAAGGGTCCACTTCTCCATTTATGTTTTTTTTGGACAAAAATATATCGATTCACTCTTTTAATTTTGGAAAAAATTGGTGACTTTCTTTCCTTCTATTATAAACTTTTTGGGAGGGGAAAATAAAAATGGAAAGAAGAGTGAAATACATTAATTCGACGACGATGGTTTGAATTATAGATGATCGAGAGATATGAGTTTCACTTTTGGAGGGAAAAATAGAGAAATAGTTTGTGGGTGAAATGAAGAAGATATAGAGTAGGCGAAGAAGAGCAAAAGAAAATTCCAGTTGAAACATGCGTGCATACAAATTTTAGAACTGGTTAGCTTATGTAGTGTGTGGTCCACAAATTTTGATTTTTGATTATTGAAAAAAAATTGTTAGTTTTGATTATCCAAAGCCTAAAATTTGATTATAGTATTTCTAAGAATTTTGCTAAGTTTGATTATATCATTGTGGATTATTTTTTATACCAATATTATTAATTTTAAAAATAATTAATTTTTAATTATACTACTGTAAATGACATAAATAAATATGACATAAATGAATATACTTATGCTCTACGGCCATAAGAAAATGGTCGATAAGGGTGTATGTATGGTCCACTTCTCCTTTACCACCGCCTTTCCATCAACATTTCCTCTCTCAAATGAACACCGCCACACAGTCCCACAGCATTAGATATAAAATAACATTATTTTTCACCGAAGGAGAAAAGCGAAGCTGAAAAGCTATCCCAAAACCAAACCCTCAACCGCTGCCAAACGCCGGAAAAATCCCCACAAACGAAAGCAACATTCTTAGATGTATCCGTTTAGCTACGCGCGCGAGTGCATATTTTGCGTCTTGTTGTAGCGATCTGATCGTTCCGTTTAAGTCCTTCAGCTGCTGTTTGGCTGCGGAACCATCGGACCATCGAGCTAAAAGGAAGAAGCCGATTTTGGGGCTATCTGTTGATGGATTCGGAGGACGACATGCACGATGCGAATGACGCCGAGTCGATGGACGACGACTACTACAGCGGCGACACGGCCGTGGAGTACAGCGAGGACGACGATAATGGTGATGATGATGGGGATTACGAGTTCGACAACGACTCGGTCGACTCAGACGATGTGTCCGCGAGCCGCCGCCAACAGGTAAAAAGAGGAGAGGGCAGAAAAGTTAACTTACTCAGGGGTTTTTGCATTGGAAGTGTTTGATTGGTGTTTCGTTGGTTGTCTTAGTGGAAACAGGTGAATCGTTGATGGGGCAGAAAGTTAAATGATTTAGGGATTTCTGGATTGTCAGTGTTTGATTGCCGTTGTAGGTTGTTTTAGTGTAAACAGGTGAATTGCTGGAAAAAAAGATAGGTAAAAAGTTAAATGATTTAGGGTTTTTCAGTTGACTGTTTTTTATTGCTGTTGTAGCTTGGTTTAGCCTAAACAAGTGAATTGCTGGAAAAAAAGAGGAGGGCAAAAAGTTAACTTATTTAGGGGTTTTGGAAGTGACAGTGTTTGATTGCTGATGTAGGCTGTTTTACTGTAAAAGGGGAAATGCTGGAAAAAAGAGAGGGAAAAAGGTTAAATGATTTAAGGGTTTTGAATTGACAGTGTTTGATTGCTGTTATAGCTTGTTTTAGTGTAAACAGGGGAATTTCTGGGAAAAAAGAGATGGAAAAAGTTAAATGTTTTGGGGCTTTTTGAATTGACAGTGTTTGGTTGCTGTTGTAGGTTGTTTCAGTATGTGTTATTGTGGAAGTTCAGTAATTTGGTTTCGGGTTTGGTTTTAGTCAGGAAGAAAAAAAGGGAGAAAAAAAAGTTGGCTGATTTTGGGTTTTTAATGGGAACTGGTTGGTTGGGGTGGTTGTTTGTTATAGTGTCTATTCATGTGAAAGTTCAGTAATTTGGTTTGGGTTTAGTGCTTTTGAATGGGAAGTGTTTGATTGCAGTTATAGGTTGTTCTAGTGTGTATTCATGTGGAAGTTCAGTAATTTGGTTTGGTTTAATGTTAATCCAAAATAAAGGAGCAAAAGGTTAGCTGATTTAGGGCTTCTGAATGGGAAGTGGTTGATTGTTGTTGTTGGTAGGTTTAGGGTGTGTTCCTGTGCTGTTTTGATTTGTGGTTTGTTGTTTTTGTTTCGCTGATGGGTTAAGGTTAAGTGGTTCAGGGATTCTGAATTGAAAGTGATTGACTGCTGTTATGGGTTGTTTTAGTGTATATTCATGTGGAATTTGGAAAATAGAAGATTAGGCCTCAATGAAGTCAATTCCCTAGTTCCCGAAACATTATCCACATGATCCGAAATAGATGGGTGTTTCGACGCTTTTAATTTGAAAAAAATTTGTATAGATTTTTGACATTGTAGAAGCTTTTATTTAGAATGCATTTCCTTCAACAGGTGCACTACAATTGAATTTCTACATAAAGCCATGGAACTTCCTGAGCACATATTTAAATGCGAGTTTGCAGTTATCACACCTCATAAGCTTATTGGTTCATGCCATGTTGTATTTTGTTTCTTGGTTTCACACCTACTGTTATATGTTTCAGAAGAATTATATTGCCTTGAAAGAAGCGGATATATGCCAGCATCAAGAGAATGAAATTACAACAATTTCAACAGTCCTTTCCATATCGAGAATAGATGCAAGCATTCTACTCCGTCACTATCATTGGTAATTGTTCATTTCTCTTATCACGATACCTATGGTTTCCATTTAGGTTTGTTGTTTTGAATTGATGTATTTGGTCAGGTAGTGCTATCTTTTCAGTTTTTACTCTCAACTTATGTCTATATTGCAAATTTGCACGATGCGAAGCATAATTGCAATTCAGATATTGTATGCCTGCAAATCCCATCTCTTTTCTTTTTCCTTGTGGCAATTTCTTTCTTGACGTGCTAAATACATTTGTATAGGAATGTGAGTAATGTGCATGAGGTATGGTTTGCGGATGAAGATAGAGTTCGTAAGGCCGTCGGCTTGTTGGAAAGGCCAGTTGTCCAATTTCCAAATGCTAAAGAAGTAAGTTATCATATGCTCAAGATAGAAAACAATTGGTTTCTTGATGTTTAGAACTTATGATTCAGGAAATTTCCTTGTTAAAAGGCTGTTGGATCCATAACCTTTGTATGTAGTTAATTAATTTTGTATTTGCTTTGGGCAGCTGACTTGTGGAATTTGTTTTGAATCCTTTCCTCTTGATCGGATCAGCTCGGCTGCGTGTGGTCATCCTTTTTGTAACCTATGCTGGAGAGGTGTTTTTTACCTTCATTTAACTCTCTTAATTTGTGCGAGTCTGGTCTCTTAAAAACTTTGACAGCATGTACTTGCATTATTGTTTGTAAGTAAATTGAATTTCGATTTAAAGCAGTTGACAATAGGGCACAAGTTGGGGGCCAGTTTCAAAGCTTACAGACGATGGGGGTATGGGATGGGGGGAGGGGGGTGGAAGGAATGAAGACAGACATTAAGGTTTAGAGTGTTTGTTATGCAAGGAGACATTTATGTTGCAAATTTGATTGGAGGCAATGGTATTGGTCTACAGTCAACATCGTACGCATACTTAGCCATAGCTTGCGTAACATTTGTCTCATTCATTCAATTTGTCTGCTTTTCTAAAGGGTCAAGCTCAGGGCTAATTCTTCGTTGGATGAAAATATCTTCAATCAGGATGATTATTCCCCCCGCTTTATATAAAGAATATAGTATTTTTACGCAACTACCATATTGTTGTGAATCAACTTGTTTTCTTCTAGACTTCTATATTGACCTGTTTCTATCTATTTTGGTAGCTTACATGAGCACATCCATCAATGGTGGCCCTGGATGTTTGATGTTGAGATGCCCTGATCCATCCTGTGGTGCTGCTATCGGCCAAGATATGATCAATCTGTTGGTATCTGAGGAAGATAAGGAGAAATATGCTCGTTACCTTCTTCGTTCTTATATAGAAGATAATCGAAAGGTATAATTGGGATGTTAACCTTCTCTATCTTCTTTTAATTGTGTCTTTGAAACGGATTTTGATTTCCTGAGTAGATCTGTCCCCAGTTTTTTGGATTTATTATGGCCTTATCAAACGAGAACTAGGTTGACAATTTTAACAAAAAAAAGTTCTACCCACATGCTGATAGATTAGTATATGACTTTTGAAAGATGTAATTGTGTTAAATTGCAACTCCCTTATTACTCTGAAGATGACTTGGTCAATTGTTAAAAGAATCCCGAAAGCGGGCCTCAACTTCCTTAGGGCTATTAAATGTTTTTGCTTAGCCTTCTTTAAAATTTTCTACTATTTTCAGAAGATGAGCATGTCCAATGTTGTTTCTGCATGTCCATTCTGAATTGTTCATTTCATCTGTACTTTTTAAAGCATAAATTTTGCATGTCCAAATTGTTTTATAAAATTTTCCCCTCCCTTTGTTTCTTTGGATAAATCAATCCAATACGCAATTTCCAAATGATTACATTGAATTAGGTTATCAATATGGCTCTTTGACAGTTTTCTGGATCAATCCAATACGCAATTTCCAAATGATTACATTGAATTAGGTTATCAATATGGCTCTTTGACGGTTTTCTAGATAATGTGGTCATCTCGGGTCTTGTTATTTCATTTTGTGTTTCCCTGAAAACTGTTTTAATATCTTCTGATACTTGCAAATTGATTTGATTACATTTTATGTACTATGCTATTGCTTAGTGTTGTTTCATGTGCATTTACGTGATGATTGCTGTAGATGCATAATATTCATTTAACAAGGGATGTAACTTCACTTCCTTTTCTATTAGCAGTCCTTTCTGTATAGAAGAGTAATCGAAACTACGATTACCTAAACGCGAAGCCTACTTAACCCTTAGAAGGTTGGCTTCAAACAGGCGCAAAAGAGAAGCTTTCAAAGTTTCTTAGAGGCAAATAAAGTAGGAAGCCCTAGGGATATTCAATAACATTAGAAGAGAAAGACAGAATTGAAGAGAAGCCAAGTAAATTTCGGTCAGCTCACGTCTATGTATCCCAGGAGCTGTTCCTGAATTGTGAAGTTATTCTTGCAATTTTTATATGAAATGGGGGCTCATTCGAAACTCGTATGGTGACATTTGATTTTGGTGATATAGCATCCACCTGTTTTTTTGACAATTTTGAAGTGAAAAGGCTATTAGTCAATCTTCAATTTCATTTCAGTAGTGGATAATTTGAATTGGGTGAGGATAAGTCCTTGCTTTCTAGCTTTATTTGCACCCCCATGTGGTCTCTCTCTCTCTCTCTCTCTCTCTCTCTCTCTCTCTCTTAGTAGGGCAAGTATTAAATATCCAGCTAGTTTATAAGTTGCTATCATCCTATCGGCCCTAATTTTGAATATATTTTCTCCTAAATTTTCTTTGACAAATGATTAGAGGTTAGTCATGAACTTTGCAAGTTTGTATAATACATGCCTTGCAGTTTGGTCTCCTTTCCTTTCTTTTTTCCCTTTCCCACGTGGTCTGATTAAGTTGTAGTTATTGGCATTCCCCCAAGTGTTCCTATTTCTTTGCTTGTTTATATTGGAGATTGAAGATGTTAAACCAATTGGGTAGTGCCAAGTTAAGAATTCTAGTGCTACTACAATACCCTTGAAGTGGGTTGTGATTTCAGTAGATTTTAGGTTCTCCCAACGGACTGTTTTATATGATTTGCAGCATCTGCTCTTTAATTTTTTCTCTCACTGTCCTGAATTTTTGATTGTTTCTTGTACTACTTGCTAGACCAAGTGGTGTCCTGCCCCAGGCTGTGAGTATGCTGTTGAATTTGTTGTTGGTAGTGAAAACTACGATGTTTCCTGCCTATGCTCCTATGGCTTTTGTTGGAATGTAAGTCTCTTGTGGGTTGGAAAACTTATAGTTCGATTATTTTCTGTGTCTGAGGTTAAAGCTTATTCTTTTGAGCTGAAATTGCAGTGTACAGAAGAAGCTCATCGTCCTGTGGACTGTGGCACTGTGGCCAAGTGGATTATGAAAAACAGCGCAGAATCAGAAAACATGAATTGGTATAGTTTATGTGTCACATCTTATTAAGTTGTTTGTATGCTTGATAGTGTGCTTTCTTTCTCTCGTTTTTGTTGTTGCTTGGATGTGCTATATTTTCACTTAGTTTGCACCATTATGCTTGGTAAATTGTTATAAATTCTTTTTAGTAGGAGGCTTCTGATGTTAGTTCTATCCGTAATCTTTTGTTCAACTCTTGTTGGTCGATCTGTAGATTTTGTTTGGTAAGTGAAGAATCTGACATTGGGAACAAATGGCAGCCAGCATTCAATATAAGGTTGCATTTATTGATACACTAAATAAAATGTTTTCCCAAAGATCTTCAAAAATGCTGAAATATTTCTGGACTTATACATTAATGTGAAGCACAAATAATTTTTGAGCTGACAACAACAAACACAAATGTTGAGAAGGGGTGTGAGAAGAAGAGACCAAAGAGAGAAATTATGAAGAAGAGACAAAGATACAACAAACTATGGGTAGATATTGGACATTGATGTCAACTTCAACCTTGGTTTTTTTGCGTAAAAATATCTTTAGTTGTAAATAGACTTACTAAAAAGCATTTGAGTAGTTTTGATGTATATTACAGATTTTGTTACTTTTTAGTTTTTAGCGTTTCTTTTGTTGCTTTAGGGTTCATATGTTTGAGAGGTTCCATCCCAGTTAGTGATCCTCTTTCTTCATGGGATGAGGTTCTAATCATATGGTTGTGGTAAATCATAGAATCTAGAGCGGGTTCGTGGAGTAGGCCATATAATTTGCCTTTGTACAACTACGGACCTTCACCTAATCAAGGACATATCATGCACTTGATGGCAAATGGAAATTGGTTGGCCAAGAAAATAAGTTTCAACATTCTTAATAACAAGACTGTAAACTTTGCATTTTGAGGTTCGGCCATTTCTGACAATTACTGAGAATGCAAAACATTGATTGTGTGGGCTATTCTCTATTTGTTCCATTGGATAAAGGTAATTTAGGCATGGGCAGCGTTCTAAAACAAGGAAGTGTTCTAAAACAAGAAATTAATCGGTGATTAATTGCTGGCGGGGCCTATCCAATTAGGTTCGACTAACGATAAATCGCCGATTACTAAGTAATATGCACCGATTAATCGCTCAAAGGTGGCCGACCAGCCGACTAGCGCCCAGTGACTTTTAGATCATTGGGCATGAGAACTATGTTCATTGGTAGGTGGATTGAGGAGGATCAGAAGTGTTAATGGGTGCACTTGCATTCAAGTACATGAGCTTGACAATGTTAATTATTATACTTTACTTGTGCTTCATACATGAACTATATTCTTCGAGTATATCTGCATATAGTAGAATGTAAGCAGTAAGAAATTACGGAATAGTTGCAAGATTGGATGAGTGGTTTTTGGACGTCGGTTTCCATTTAGATGTCTGTCTTAAGTTCATGGCAATGCTAGGCTCCGCCCGGAGGAATCCTTAGTTGTCAAAAGCGCGCCTAGGCGCCAAGCAAGGCATGGCACACCCCAAGCGCCTTGCCTAGCCCAAGGTGAGGCGACTTGAACAAGGCGCAGGCTGCAGGGTAGGCGCAAGAAGTGAGAAAAAGCGACGAGGTGACTGGTGCAAGAAAAGCTCGCTTCTTTCAACTTTGATTCACAACCGTTGGATCCAAGATTTAGGTTGAACATATACCTCAGTTGTTTGAAGGCTGTAACGGCAGCAGTGAACTGATCGACTTCTCTAGGTCTCTCTATAACGAACAGCAGCAGCAGGGGATCAATTTCTCTGGGTCTCCCTGATCGATCAGCAGCAGCAGTGAACTCAAGTGATTCGAAGGCTGTAAAACCCTAATTGCACCTGATCGACTTGCTTCGAACCCATCTCACACACTAATTCAAACACTGTACAACAATATTCGATCCATTTCGAGCCCTAATCTACATCTTCAAAGTACGATATCGAGTTGGGTCTAAGAATTGAATCCCAATCTTGCTGATTCAAACCCTAATCATTGGATTAAACTTTGAAAGTTGATGTATTCATGATTTCGACCCTTGACTGTTTGATTGGAGTGCCAATTCACCAGATTGAATAGCATAAATATATACATTTTATATATAGATATATGTTTTTAAGAGCTCCCTTGAAAAATCAGCTCATTTTGATGTCGGTAAGGGCTTGATTAGCTCATTTAATTTTATCCTGTCAAATTTGACAGGAATCAACTAAATGAACCGATCAAGCCCGTACCGATATCAGAATGAGCGAGCTGATTATTTACGGAAGCTCTCAAAAACATGTTTTAAACACGTTGAATGGCTCTAATCAGTTGCTAAGACTGTAAAAAACAAAAAGGTGTCAATGTGTTAGCAGATCCGCAACATATATATATATATATAGTTCTTTTCAGGTCCGGACCCCTTACGGTCCGGACTGTCCGGACCTCGCATTTTCCAATTAAATTTCGATGATCCAAGCCGCTCAAAGTGATCAAAACGTGATTTTAAGAGTACCTGTGAGAAATCAGCAAAAAATTGATCGGGAAGGGCTTGATCCAAACAATTTTTTATTGAACGGTTCAGTAAAAAATTGCTCAAATCAAACCCTTCCCGATCATTGTTTTTTGCTGATTTTTTGAGGGTACCCTTAAAATCACGTTCTGAACACATTGAGCGGCTCGGATCATCGCAAATCAATCGGGAAAGGGAAAATCCGGACCATGAGAAAATCCGGGCGAGTGGACCTGAAAATTAATATATATATATATATACAGTCCACTTCTTATAAGAGCGCCTTTACCGTATTACGGTAAGGGCTTCCCCTTTTCCGACCAAATTTCGATGATCCGAGCCGCTCAATGTGTTGAGAACGTGATTTTAAGGGTACCCGCGAGAAATCAACCAAAAAAAAAGACCAGGAAGGGCTTGATTTGAGCAGTTTTTATTTGAACCGTTCGATAAAATACAAACAAAACTGCTCCGATCAAGCCCTTTCCGGTCTTTTTTTTTTCTGATTTCTTGCGGGTACCCTTAAAATCACGTTCTGAACGCATTGAGCGGCTCAGATCATCGCAAATTGGTCGGGACATCCTTACCGTAATAAGGTAAGGGCGCCCTTATAAGAAGTTTTGTGTATATATAATTATATCAGTCAGGATCAGGTCAGGCTCCGGTCCACACCTCCCCATTTCTCACATTTTCTGATTGAATTTCGATGATCAGAAAAAAAATGCTCAGATCAAGCCCTTCACGGTCATTTTTTTGGCTAATTTCTCGCGGGTACCTTTAAAATCACGTTCTAAACACATTGAGTGGCTCGGATCGTCGAAATTCAATAGGGGAGGTGCGGACTGTAAGGGTGTGAACTTGATCCGGACTATATATATATATCGGTTCAAGCGAACACCTAAAAAAACACCCCAAATCTCAATCTCATAGTTTCCGATCAAATTTTTATGATCCAAATCGTTCAATGTGTGCAGAATGTGATTTTAAAGGAGCTCGCGAGAAATTAACAAAAAATATGACACGGAAATGCTTGATTTGAACAGTTTTTATTTAAACCGTTCAATAAGGATCAAGCCCTTTCCGGTCATTTTTTTTGCTGATTTTTTGCGGGTACCATTAAAATTACATTCTTATCACATTGAGCGGCTCGGATCATCAAAATTTGATCGGGAGCTATGGGGTGTTTTTTTAGATGTTTTTTTGAGTGTCCCCGGAACCGTTCCGGGGACACCCAAAAAAACATCCCAAAGTTTCCAATCGGATTTCAATGATCCGAGCCGCTCAATGTAATCAGAATGTGATTTTAAGGATACCTGCGAGAAATCATCAAAAAAAAATGACCGGAAAGGGCTTCATCTGAACAGTTTTTTTATTGAACGGTTCAATAAAAAATTATTCAATTTAAGCCATTCCCTGTAAATTTTTTTTTTTCCGATTTCTTGCGGATACCATTAAAATCACATTTTGAACGCATTGAGCGGCTCGGATCATCAAAATTTGGTCGGGAACTATGAGATTATGATTTGAGGTGTGTTTTTAGGTGTCGCCGGAACCGCCCCGATATATGTATATACATATATGTATATATGTGTGTGTGTGTGTGTGTGTGCGCGCACCCGCGAGAAATTAGCAAAAAATATGATCGGGAAGTGCAAGTTTTGAATAGTTTTTAATTGAACCATTCATCAAATCTAAGCTAAAAACTACTCAAATCAAATCCTTCCTGATCATTTTTTTGCTGATTTTTCGCGGGCACCCTTAAAATCACGTTCTGATTATATTGAACGGCTCAAATCATTAAAATTTGATTGGGAACTTTGGGGTGTTTTTTCAGATGGTTTTTTAGCTGTCTCCGGAACCGCCCCGTAATATATATATATAGAGTAATTTTCAGGTCCACTTACCCGGATTTTCCCTTTTCCGATCGATTTGCAATGATCCGAGCCGCTTAATGTGTTCAGTACGTGATTTTAAGAGTACCTGCGAGAAATCAGCAAAAAAAATGATCAAGAAGGGTTTGATCCGAGCAGTTTTTTACTTTTTACCCTATAATTATAAATATTTCAGTTTGACACTCAATTGTTATTATTTAGTATTTCAGTTTTACCCCTAACAAACATAAACATTATATTATTTACCCTAAAACTCATTGGCTTAGTGTTTATTATTTTAAATATTAGTGTATGCTATTTTTTTCGCATAGGTGCGCTTCAAAAAGGCACGCGCCTCTCGCCTCAGGCCCAACAAGACTTTGCGCCTCGGTTCGCCTTTCGCCCTTGACAACTATGGAGGAATCCATGCTATTTTGTCTTTGTTACCGGTAACCCCCGGATATATTTGCAATCATTCAAAATTTTGCATCCATAATGAGTCATTTTGATATTTTGAATTTTTGACAGGGATAGCTATATTGAGTTGTAGGAGGAGCCTAGGACAGTGTTTTAAATGGCTCACGGCACACCAAGGTGCAATGGTCCCCTGGAGCCATGGCACGAGGCGTGCGCCACGTCAAAGCGAGGCGCAATATATTATAACATGTAGAATTCTAACATAGGCAAAACTTTCAACAGAACCAAACTCTTATAAAACTTTCAAATGTCATAAAACATAACATTTCAATGGTTAAAAGGAACCACCAAACACTAAACAAAACATATCATCCATAAAAAGCTAACATATTGACGTTTAGCTTTATAGACATAACAAAATGATTGACGACAATCAAATCTAGAGTCATGAATAGGCATTAATCATCCTCGACACCAATAACTTCATCTTCTTCATCATCATCGAATCTGGAGTCATACATAGGCTGCTCATGTCTGTGTCTATCGATGAGAGAAGTCTATTTCTAGGGTAACGTTTAGTTCCTCTTTAGTCATTACATGGAAGGAAATTATCCAGTGCATTTGGCCCACCTTTTATGCATCATATATCAATGGCTGAGATGGATTCTGGCCTAATCTAAATAACATGGCTGAAAAATCCTCGAGGCGAGCACCACAGCACTTTGCACCTTTCCTTGAGACGCGCCACAGGTGCCATGCATGCACTTCGGTGATCTGTGCTTCGCCACGACTTCCTATGGCACTGAAGGTGCGCCACGTTGCCATGGAAGCGCGCGCTATTTGAAACACTGGCCTAGGAGCTGTTAACATTTACCAAATCTGAAGTGTGGGAAAATTTTCTTTGAGTTTCTGAGTTGTCTTAGCTTTTGCAAGTCTTATGCACTGTTTAATTTGGCCCATGCGCCCAAAACCCACCAACAAAAAGAAAGGGATGTGCTGATTGTTATTTTGTCTATTAGCTTTTCGTTGGTCATATCACCTATATATTTAAACCTTGGAGAGTGTCGCACTATCCCCTGCTTTTTGATATCCTTTTCCTTGTAAGTGAGACTTTGAGAGTATAAGAAACAACCAAATGCACAGTCAAGCATGGCATACCCTCCTAATTATACCAGGGGAAAACAAGGGCTAATGGGAATTAAAGATACAGGGGCCAATGTGGCAGTTTTATAAAAGAAGATTCAAGTTAGAGGATTTTGTAGATCTGAGCTGAGTAACAACCAACTCTAATACTCCTATAAATTATACGGATGCTTGTGTTAATTATAGTATGATATAAAGGCATACCTTGCTTCGAAAAAGATCTTGTCACCTGTTGCCTGATAGTTGTCTTTCCAGTGCTGGTGTAGGGAAATGTATCTGGGGCAATTCTTTTTGAATGGACCATAGCTCATTGCGTTATTGGTGGTATCATATGTTTGATTTTTAAAGTCTAGAAGATTGTCTGTATGTTGTTTAGTATTTTTAACTGGCTATTCATTCTTGATGTGGTGCCTGTTTCCAAGTTTTGGACCTCATCCCTGCACTGTGATGGCTAGGGCGGGAGTGCGGGCGGGGTTGGGGGGGCAGGTAGGGAGTTTAACGATTGGGAGCACCTGGTGCAGTGTCTATGCCTTATATCTATGTATGTAAATAAAATGCAGGGATATATCTCTGCATTGTTGGGACATCTGATGTATTACATTAGTAAATAAATGGTGAACTTGAATATGGTTCATAGTGAATATTAAGTAAGTACGATGTAATAGGATCAATATACCGCTGCCAGTTGAGGTTAGATTAACATTAGAGCATGGGTGCACTAATCTTATCCAAAGGTTAATAGATCATCAACCCTTCTGTTTTATTTATTTATTTATTCTTTCCTTTGGAAGTCTCATGTTTTAGAGGCTCCATTCCAGTTGGTTATACGATGTATCTTTGTTAAGACTTACTCTCCTTGCCTTCGGGGGAAGACTTTTTTTGCTTTGTGAAGTGGAATGAACTAATCTCCTTCTCCTTCATTGTGTTTGTTTAAATAGTATTCCAAGCAAGATACAGTTTAAGAAAGTAGGAACTTCAAACATTGTATGTGGTTTTTATAAGATCAAGCACTGATGTTAGGTTGTTTTGTCGTAAAAACATGACCGGTTATTGCAGAAAATCATACAATCTTGCCCAGTCAAGTATGGAAGTATTGAAGTTTCTTTGCAGTTGAGTGTGCCAGTATGGTGCTTCTTTTTGTAATCTTGTCAGTATCGTTTTATGACTAAAATTGATTCTAATTTGAGAATGTTGCAACACCATGGATTTACCTTCGCTGATAACAGTGTTTTTATTGAGTGAATGGTAGGAAAAAGAACATTTTAGTTGATCTGAATGATGATGCATAATGGATTGCCACCTTTTTGTTCACTTAGGCAAATAGTCTACTTTCCCCATGGTCATTTAACTAATGGGTGGCCTGTTGCTTTTGTCTTTTTATGGTCATCCTGTAGTAGTGGTGATATGTTGATGTCTTACATCTTGGTAGAAAGCTAAATACAATGTTTTTTGACTGTCAGGATACTAGCTAATTCCAAGCCTTGTCCGAAGTGTAAGAGACCAATTGAGAAAAACCAAGGTTGTATGCACATGACGTGCACGCCTCCTTGCAAGTTTGAATTCTGCTGGTAAGTATTGATAACATAGCAGTTGTCCATATTTTATGTAGCATTGTCTTTGTTAATTATTTGTGCATAAAGCACCCCATGTCATTTTCCCTTTGCGGTGAGTTGGAGTGTTTTGTTTGTTGCTAATAAACATATATGTGTTTGTGTTCTTAAGCTGCTTGTGTATTTTATTATGTTACATGCAGGCTATGCCTTGGTGCATGGTCGGACCATGGTGAGAGGACGGGTGGTTTCTATGCATGTAACCGGTATGAGGCAGCTAAGCAAGAGGGAGCGGTAGGGCTGGCATTATTGCTAACTGTTTCCTACCACATGCTTTGGCGTTTTGAACATCTAGTGATTGGGTTTCACTATACGTATTTTGTTCTTGTAGTATGATGAAACTGAGAGAAGGAGAGAGATGGCCAAGAACTCTCTAGAGAGATACACTCATTATTATGAACGGTGGGCTACCAATCAATCGGTATGTACAAATTTGTCAAACACGTCTCTATTCTTGTGCTATTTTTGCCTGGATTCTTGTAGTCATACGTTGTAGCTTGGGATTTGGGAAGTTCAAAATTTCATATGGCTTTCTCTTGTTCTGCATATGTAAATAGATACCTAATTTTCCAATAAATGTTCCTTCTTGTGACTATCAGTGTCCTCACTCTTGATTCCCGCGATATATGGCAATCATGGTGTTACAAGAAGTCATTTATATGAGAAAAGTAGTGGGCATATGAAACAGGGGAATGCGACTATCACTACCCCAATGCACTATTTGAACATGCATTAATAAATGTCATTCATCATCGTCATTTTTCCCCGCCTGGGGCATAATCTGATTTCTCCATTTTTTCACTGGCAGTCGAGGCAAAAAGCCCTTTCAGATTTACATCAAATGCAAACTGTGCATGTAAGCAATTTCACCTTTACTACTTTTTTGCAGTTTTACAATGTGACTATCAAGTGCTTTGCTAATTGAACAAGCAATGTTGGATGAATTAGACTGTGGAAATTGTCTTAGTTTCTATGGTCTCCTGGCACAACTTTCATATTTTTGTAATATATTTGTAGAGGATATACCATAATCACTGCGGAAGGAGTAGCTTTGTAGTAGGAACTCTTTTTTGCATGTCTAAACTTTTGTCACTTAAGCATGTTACACTAGATATTTGAACTTTTTCTTCCCTTTGTGCTCATTTTGCAAGTTACTCATCTATGTAGCACAGACACTTCGTCGAAGGTCATATATCAGTGTCGTACACTTGCAGGACACCGACACTCTCCAGACACGTGTTCGACACTCAAATCCAAAGTTTCTTATTATTCTCAACATTTTTAGTTTGGACGCTCCGGGGACACTTTTAAAAATGCTCCAGACACTCTTTGGACACTTGCAGAACAAGCCGGGGGTGTTAAACAAAATAGTAGACTCTAATTAAAAGTTAGGGAAGTCCTATGTTTTACGGATGATGGTTTCTTGATTACAAAGACACATAAAGGATGAAACGCTTTTTGTTTGAATACTTTTGTGAATGATAGTATGATTCAAGGTATATATGGTGTAACATCTTACAGTTAGAGCCTTATGTTACATTTTTATTTTAATATAATAGCACAAGTAAATACATTCTAAAATGTGTCCCCCTAACATATCATGTCCATTTTTTTCAATTTACGTGCCAAGAGTGTCGGTGTTGTGTCGGTGTTGGTGCTGTATATTTCCATTTTAAAGGCCTATTTTTGTCTCCCAGTTTGGAGCCCATGCTAACTGAATAAATGGCAATGTGGGAAATTTGAAAATGTGTGTTGCTGAATTCTGGAAATTTGCAAGAGTACAGAGAAAGATGTGCAAATGCAAGAGATGGACGGGCATGAACCTTCTTCATTCACTGATCAACCTGGGCATTGTATAGCTCCTTTTTAATTGTTTAGATGGCATTAGAAACTTTGTCACACCCCAAAAATGAGAAGTGACCGGCCGTGAACCATGAGGCTAATCCATGGAACACGCAGCCTGAATAAATCAAAGTAATTGAAAATCAAATGATCGCTTTTTCGTTGTTAATCAAATCAAAAGCCAAATGTGTCTCAATCATAAAAATGGGGTACAACCATCCCATGAACCAAACAATATCCAGTGGTCCAACAAAAAAAAAAAAGAATTTGTTATCTGACAATTGTTTTCAATGCGGAAGCGTTCATTAAAATAAAATTAGAATGATACACCCTAAGGAGGTCAAACAAAGGAATTCCCGAGGTGCCGCCAGAGTCCTTGCCTAACTCCCTAATTTGCCTGAAAGAGAAGTTGGAATAAATCCGTCAGCTGACAAGCTCAGTGAATAGCAAGTATATATAATAAATAAAGTTGAAAGCGGGGATAAAAATAATTTACCATTAAATCATAATTTGGCATACGAGGTGTCCAATAGAATAATAAGTTAATCAATGAAGCATTTAGCCAAATAAATATTCTTGGTGGTGATCACAACAATAACTCCATCAACAATGGGGAACCACAATCAAATAGTACCATGGCCAAAATAAATCTCATCAAAATTGGATCCAATATCGAACTTAGAGTCACCAGGGTTGGCAGCCCGTGGTACTTTTCCCTAAGACGATCCGGCGAAAGAAAGCCGTTGAGCATTAGGGTCACCGGCCTAACACGGCCTTTTCTCTAATGGCCAGGGTCACCAACACGAGAAGGAATAAGTTCCCTGGACTTCCGAAATAAATGTTCCCATTAATATCCACCAGGTTCTCACCAAAAAGAATATTAACAATTGATCTTAGAAAATCCATCGCATGCCAATTTATAGAACAACTTATAAACAATTTTGAGTTTCCGAACAACATTCATATAAATTTCTGAAGGAAATACTTTTAAGGGACATAGGGAACTTTCGAAAATACGTAACATACTTAACTACTCACCTGGGTCCAAAAGTAATGCAACTCGAACACGCAAAAAAGACTAACCTGTAAGAATAAAGCATATAAATTGACTAATTAATACATATCTATCGCTGACCATTGAAGTAGAAGTATTATTATAATTAGTAAAAGGCCCAAACCTATAATCTAATCCTACAGTGTTAAACCAACAGTAGCAAACAAAACCCAACTCTAACCTGTCACGCCACCACTTCTTGAACTCTCCCATAACAATTTTAACTCCAAAACCATTTAACTCCACTACAAGTCTATAATTGTAAATATTAAAATCATCCCACAAACTCCAACCTGTGGCACCTCTTGCATTGAACCAACACACGCACCGCCACACACCACTTCGCCAGCCACACGACCGCCATGCACAATTTAGACACCTGGTTTAACACCCACATCACACGCATCTCCACTACTCCATATGTCAATATCAATAGGATTAAAAGAAAAACCATTGGTGCCAAAAGAATGGAACCCAATTAACCTCTCAGTAATTCCATTGTTCTATACCTTCCAAAAGTCAAACTTGACCCCAATCCATGAACGACAAGAATGGAAAAAGGAACAAGAATAAAGGGTTCAAGAATTTCTTACCCGATTGATCACAAAGCCACCAAACCTTTAACTGCCGTCTCTCTCTCTCTCTCTCTCTCTCTCTCTCTCTCTCTCTCTCTCTCTCTCTCAAAGTTCTCTCAATCTCTTATCACAAACGTTCTATCCAAATAAAATCCTACACCGTGAAAATAACTCCTACCTTTGTAAAACTACCCACTACTTCCTATATTATAGCTAATTAGTTAATTAGATTTGTATGGAACATAACACAATTAATAAAATTACCATTTGGTTCCACTATTTTACCCAACATCAATCTCATACCCCATATATTACAATCGTGACATCAATATTCATAGCACTCGCAAAATAATTAATTGGGACCCAAACATAACACCAATTAATAACAGCAATATAACTAATTAAATAAATAAAAATTGTAGGCTGTAACAAACTTGCCTTACGATTCCCATCTTTAAAAGTGAGGGAGGAGGGAGGGATTACTTAGATGTTCTCAAACTATCATATAGCAGCAGGTTTTTCTTTTTATGGTCATCAGACTCGGACCTGCTTATATATACCTCTGATTCCTTAGAAAATCAGTATTGAATGATCCACTAACATATTATGAGTTGATAAACTGACCTTTTAATTACCTCCCGCTTTACTAGATGCTACAGTTATTTCTTAATTTGTTGAAACATCTGGCTTGTTGTTTTGCTTAGCTGGAGAAGCTTAGTGACAAACAGTCTCAACCTGAATCGCAACTCAAGTTCATCACAGAAGCCTGGCTGCAGGTAAAACAAAATTTTCTTGTTTTGCGTTTAGTTATTTGGGCATTTGTTATGTTTGGTTACCACGATTGTGGGAGTCCACATTCTGCATGTATGTGATGCGGAATGTTACTACCACCACCACTACTACTTCTATTATTATTATTATAGCCATTGTTGCTATAGTAATTTAGTAGGATAATATCTTGATAAGTATTAAATTATGAAGGATAAGTAGTTATGATATGTTTTGTTAGGAGTATGTTATCTAGTTTTGGTAGGATTCTAATTTCTCTTCTCTCAGGATGTTAGGTCTATAAATAAGAGCTTTCTTTGATGTATTATTGAGATTTTGAATAATGAGAATTAAGAGAACACTTGAAACATTTTTAATCAACGGTTATAGAACCGCGCCATTTTTCTGTTGCTCAACTACATTGAAATCAAGGAATTGGTACATTACGCAGTGGATGGTTTACCCTTTTTGGCTGTGAAGTATCTTGAAGGGCCAACAAAAGGTTTTCCAAAACCTTTTATGCTTGTCTAGAACTGCCTCTAGTTGAATATCTTAAAAGTAGATGTTTTTGTCTTTTTCTGTTGTTAGAGAATGATTGCACCAAATGATGTGTTGAGACTTCATCTTAGTACAAGTATTAAGATGTGACTGGATGCAGTTTCCTATGTTGTGGTGCTAGATACCAATTTGATGACCTCAAAACTAATCTTAGAGGTCATGCAATTATAATTTTAAGTGAGGCATTTATTCAGAAGATAAATTTATGGAGTATCCACAAGTGTCATTTGTACTTAGTTATTTGGGAAACCAGAACTTCCATGTACGAGTTCCAATCAAATAGTCAACAACCTGGTGCTTTAACCAGTTAATTACACATGTAATCCAAATTCTGTTTAGCCACGTTGATGGTAGATCGGCGTTCATTAATCAGTCCTCAACAAAATAATTGAAATAGTTTTCAGATTTGGCATTTAGATGTTAAAAGAGTTTTTTCATGTGGTGTTTCTTGTTTTGTACTGTTTTATTTTGATGTCCAATCTAACACCCTCCAAATCTCTATTTGGGAGGGGATCAAAATAGTCTATTGTTCATTGAAGTGAATTTAGAGCATTCGACTATT
The DNA here is from genome assembly GCA_019656835.1 of Rhododendron ovatum. NCBI lineage: Eukaryota > Viridiplantae > Streptophyta > Magnoliopsida > Ericales > Ericaceae > Rhododendron > Rhododendron ovatum. Next base: position 34,419,017 of record CM033799.1, read on the forward strand.
CATCTATACTCCAACCCAACACTCTATTTCTCCCTCTACATTTCTAAAAATCAATGCAACACTCAAACATTCTTCAGTTTCCCACCAAAATTAAATTATCATTTCGTAATTTTTTGTTAAAAATACTAGACATAGGTCTTATTTTAAAGATGTTGTGAATATCTTCTAAATGGTACTAATCTTATTATAACATAAATTCATAAATTAAAAGTTATACCCCGTTGTATATATTTTGCATACTCCAAATATAGAGGGTCACCATCTCATCCTCCATAGTTGGAGTACCAAAAAACCAGAGTAAGATTTGGAGTGGGTTGCATCATTCATACTCAAAAATTAAAATTATGGACATAGAGATATAAAAAAAAAAACTAAAAAAGTGTGGTTGGAGATGCCCTTCAAATGTTTTGATTCCTTAAATTATGCTCTATATCTCCTAAATAAGAGCCAGAGTCTCCAAAATAGACTTTTGACTCTCAAATGTTGACGACACATTCTCAGAACAGAGATTTATATTTGCTTTTGAGTTTCTTTTTTGCTGCAACAAAATCTACTTTTATATTTCTAATTACTTTTTTTTTTTAAATTGGCACAACTAACTGGATTTTTTGTGAGACCTTCCAAATGAGATCCATAATAAATATGTCTTGTGATGATTTGCGAATTCACAATTTGAAAATTTGGAAGAGGTGGGACTATGTTAGCGGTTTGTTGAGAGTAGAGATGAAACTCTGGAGTTGGATTGGAAATTGAGCTAACTAGTAATGTTCACTATAAGCTCTTTTTGAGTTGGGATTATGCTTTGGGTTTCCTTTTGAAATACTTGGACTGACAGCCCACATGGTTTAAGATGCTCTACGATATCTGAGGCTATTACACATATGCAGATAGTTGAATGTCGGCGAGTGTTGAAATGGACCTATGCCTATGGATACTATCTACCTGAGCCTGAACATGCAAAGAGGCAATTTTTTGAATATTTGCAAGGTATGAGTTTTCTTCCAAACCTCTTCCAAATGCAGCTTTTAGAAATGTTAATTGTTAGTGGCTTATTTTGCAGAAGTGTTATCTTTTTTATTTTCAGGCGAGGCCGAGGCTGGTTTAGAAAGGCTTCATCAATGCGCTGAGAAGGACGTACAGGCTTACCTTGGAGCTGAACCTCCTCTAACTGATTTTAATGATTTCCGCACAAAATTGGCTGGACTTACTAGGTAATTATGTCTAGAATATAGTTTTATTGTCTGTGATGCTCCTTTTGTTTTGGCTGAATACATATACCAGAAACATTGTCGACTGTGTTTTATTTTCATTCGCCTGTGATGCTCCTTTTCTCTTGGCTGAATACGTTTGCCGGAGACAAAGTCAATGAATATTGTTTCATGTGATCAGTCTAAAATATGTTGTCAACACTACTACTGCACCACTATCACTACCATTTAACTACCCCACCACTCTGCCGCCACCTATATCCACTTCTGTTGATGCCGCCACCCACCGTTTTTGAAGGTGGAAAATGTAATACGAATCAGCACTGCTACCACACCACCAACACTTCCACTCATGCAACCATGACCACCCTTGCACTGCATCACAATAGCACCACCATTTTCCGGGCTGTAACCAATCACAAGAAACCTGTTTCCATGGATAATATTGTGGAACAGCAGTATCACACTATCACTCCAAGAGACAACAATCCCTCGCTCTCATCCTTGAGTTTCAATGCTATTTCCTTCACACTGCTGGCAAGTTCCACCATTTCCCTTGGATTGAATAAGATTCGATCCCTAAACATGTGCAGTCCCATCTCAAACTGAGACCACTCCTCTGATCTCATTTGCTTGAGATTTGTGTCAAAAAATGAAACAAACGGATCTGTAAATATTAAACTCGTCCTTGTTTAACTGACCATCTTACCTGCGATTCAACAGCGTCACTCGGAATTACTTTGAGAACTTGGTTAGAGCATTAGAGAATGGTCTATCGGATGTGGATTCCCAGGGGGCTAGCAGCAAGACAGCAACCGTGAAAAGTGGGGTGGCTGTTGTAAAGGGTAAAAGCGGAAGAGGAAAATCATCCCGAGCGGGCGGGCCTAGTAGAAATTCGGATGATCATGGCTCTTGGACATGCGATCAGTGCACTTATTTCAACACCAGATCTTTGCCCACATGCGAGATGTGCCACCAGCCCAGACGTAACGCATGATTACCCTGATCTTGTGGGTCCCAGGTGGCAAATTGCCTTCTGAAGCAAGAATTGCAGAAAAAGGTGCTTGAAGAGAGCTAGAAAAGGATGAAAAGGTGATTTATTGGAAAGGGATTGTTGCTTATAGAAAAGCTTTGTTTTGGGTGGTCACCTTTTGGCTGAAGCTGTTTAAAGAAGATGAGTGACAAGTAGCCGAGTATGCTGTTATTATTTATCTTTGATTCAGTGTATATAGTTCCTACCCTATGTATATCAGTAATCCATCGATTTCCGGTTCCGGTTCGAGGTTCTTGAACTTGCAATGTGGCTGATTTATTATTATGTTAACCAGATGATGGCCTGAGGCAAATGCAAATCTAACTCATTTGTGCCTTTTGCGCTTTTTTTTAAAGTTGGTGATATAACTTATTGGAATGTACTATGAAACAATATCTATATGGATGATTTCGTCTTTTGAATTTCTGTTCGATTTGTCTCTTTAGCCGACCCTTGCAGAAATGGTTTAATTGCAGGGACTGTAGATTAAGCTTCATGAATAGTGTTGTGAGTCATCAAGATTCAGTTGGAGGTTATGTTTGGAAAAAATTTCTGGAGGACGGTAATAGGATAAGAAACTGAAATTGATTGCGTTCGTTTCCTCCACAAATCTTGATCCAAACAACTAAGAAACACAATTGAGGGGTAATTTGTTCAGACTGTTTGTTTTGAGTTTTATTTAGTTCTTGGCAAATCTTACGGGAAAATGAGTGCTTTTTTATAGTATGCAATCCCAAAATTAAGGGTTATTTGTTCTGATTGTGGTTGAGTTATTTTGTTTCGTTGAAACCTTGGGAGAAAATGGGTGCTTTCAGCTTTGGTATTGCATCAAAAGTTTGTGGGTTATTTTGTTCATATGTGTTGGTTGTTCATGTGCATATTATACTTAGTATTAAGAGATAATTGCGATAATATAAGGGATCCTTCCCAAGTTGCAATAGTTTGCACCCCGAAGTTAAAATTCTGGATCTGTCCCTCTGAATGTAGATTTGTTAGATGAGTAATGCACTTTTGGTCATAGGGTTTGTGTTTCTTGCTTCTATTTAGGTGAGTGAAAGAAACAATGTTGAACGTTTCAAGCGATTGCACCGATTCAATTTGTGAGTAGGTGCCGGATGAGGGAATTTCCAGATTCCGACTCCACTGGTTTTGGGAATCACACGAATTTCAATTGAAAATCGGGGAATTTTCCAGGATTGAATAAGGGATGAAATTGAGATGGTTTCTGATGATGTTCTTGACTTGTTGCCTTCTGATCTCCCTTTGGTATGGATTTGAGAACTACTTTACTGCAATTACGGGCTGGCCTTGAGAAAATTGAGAACACTTCTGCGGTTAAATTCTCTTGGGTTCCTTATTGATCAGGGTGAGGGATATAGGGGAGGAGCATTTTACTTGCTGGACTGAGTTTGATTTGGAATGGCGCGCTGAAGGTTCAAGAAGCATCATTTGTGGGATTCTGGCGATTCTTGATTGTCTTTCGAATCAAGAATCCCGGAGTCTGGAGAAAGCTACAATCGATAGTCTGATGAAGAATCATGGACGGGACAGCGGTCCGTCTTATTTTGGATGGGGATGCTGAGGGTTTTCGGGGTTTACAATTATGATAAATGTGGTGAGTCCGCCAATGCTTCCGATGGGCTTCAAGGTTGCTGTGAAATACATGCGGATGGCGATGCTCCCTGTTTTCAAAGATTGAATCTAATAGATTGCTCGAGGATCACCGATCGCGGATTGAAAACAAAAAAAAAGCTGCTTAGCCAATGTTGAAATTAGAACAACGATCCCGCAACAAACGAAACGCCAAACGACGGTGGCGATCGCGGATTGAAAACAAAAAATCTGCTTAGCAAATGTTGCAATTAGAACAACGATCCCGCAAACAAACGAAACGCCAAACGATGGTGGCGGTCGATCGCATTTTGATCACCACGAAGTGACCTTTTCCACAGAACAGTATTTACAAACCAATAAACTAGCAACAATTCTACGGATACATAAACAAAACCACAAAATCCGTCACAGAATCTCCATGGATAGCCACGATTTTTAAAAGTCGCGCCGGTAAAACGCACTTCGCACTTTCTGCGTCCGATTTCTGTTGCCGAAAAATTTACTCACAAACTAATCAAATACCAAAAGAGATTAAATTCTTTCTGCCGGCGATAGAAACAGTGGGTTTTCCACCGCAACCCATTGTGAATCCTACCATGCGTTTTATTGTTATAATCCGAACCGTTCATCTTGTATGACCCATAATGTAATATATTCACACACAAAAATTAGCTTGATTGGATATCCATAAATCAATCAAAAGTTGTAAAATAGACAATCTGATCCGATCAAGTTAAATTGTTCATGACCAACTATTTTATAAACCAAAATTTCAATTTCAATGCACCTACTGATGTCCGGTGAAGCTAATTTTTTGAATAGGAATACTACTTTGCAAGCCCTACAAGATGAACGGTTCATATCGGTAATTAATGCACTGTGGGGTCCAAAATAATGATGGTAGAAAACACATAGTTTCCACCCTCGTGGGAAGGAATTTAATCTCATTCCGAAACCCCCCGAATGAAAAATTTTGTTTTTGTCTTTTTGGGTTCTTTTCTAACTCTCCAAAGCAGCAAAACCGCCACCTCTCATCATCTGCTTGAACTCCTTGAAGTTGACCCTCCCATCTCCATCCACATCCACCTTCATGATCATCCTCTTGCAATCCTCCACAGTCCTCCCCTGCTTCATCCCCAGAGAAGCCAGGACCGACCTCAGCTCCTCCACGGTGATGAACCCGTCGCCGTTCTGATCGAACACGTTGAACGCCTCCCTCATGTCCTCCTCCTCGTCCCTCTCCTCCATTATCGACTGGTACAGCGCCCCGAACTCGTCGATGTCCACGCACCCGTCTCCGTTCACGTCGATCTTCTCGATCATCTGGGTCAGTTCCGGGTCGGGGATGAAGATGCCCATGTTCTCCAGCGAGTCGTTGAGCTCCTTCTTCGTGATCCTGCCGTCCCCGTTTTTGTCGAACATTTGGAAAACCCGACGGAGCTCGGCGGTGTCCATTCTCCGGAGGATACGAGCCGCCGGAGAATGCTGTGGTCGGGGTGGTGGAGGGGTGGTTTTGGATGGGTGACAAGAGGAGGGAAGGTATGTCCTTGGCTTCTTAGGGACCAACTAGAAAATGGATGTATTTAGGATGCTGTAAACAAGGAAAATCATCAAGAAAATGGTTGGCATATTTTTGGCAAATTGGAGACAATGGTGGGTGTTTCTACTTCGTTGAGGAAAAATTGGAGACAATGGTGGGTGACAAATGAGAGAGAGAGAGAGCGAGAGCGAGAGAGAGAGATGGGTGGTATTGGAGTATATTTTTTAAGAAAAACTTTTTTTGTTTTGTAGTGCTTGCTCACTCATATGGGATGGCATTTTTTGAGGTAAATAAGTTTTTACGGAGCCAATCGCAGACGTCCAAAAGTATTTTGAACCCTGTAACAATCTACGCCAGCTGATCTGCATAACTCTTAGCCTAAGCACATGACTCAAAAGATTAACCTCATATTATACAGTAGTTGATCGAAACTTATTATATATTGCATCAACTCCTTTTAGCCACCGATGTGGGACTTCCTTTTCTACATGGGGTCACAATAACGGGCTAGATTAAAAATAAATTATTATCGGTCAAAAATATTTATTACCGGTCAAAATTAAACGTATTTCAACCATTGATCGAGTAAATCTTAAGTAGGCTTTTAAAAACAAAAGGATGATGCTGCCCCTTAATGGACTAAAGCTAAGCTTGAGCCCTTGCGAATATTTAAAGGGAATTAATTTTATCACTTCTCTTTTTATAACGGCACTCTTCTTCTCTTACAAAATAAATCACCTAATAGAAACACAAAGGGAAGTGCTTTATAGAAAAGGAGAGTTCACCTATTTAAAATTCGATTAGGGAGAAAGTGTCTATGTGGGTGATAGGTTTCTCCAATATCAAATTGGGTGTCCGCACAGATTTGTTTTTCCGAATAATTTGTTTTTTTCTTCTGATTCTTTACTTGTTGATTTTTGGAGTAAATTTTTTATTTTTTGATTTGTTTAAAAGAAAGAATTCCAAATCTAAAAATTGATCACAATGTTCAAGAGACAAAACATTTGACACAAAATTAATTGGAGTCCCACACGAATAATCGAAGCCGTTCAATTTGTTTAAAACGTGTTTTTAAGGGATTCCGTAAAAAATCTACTCATTCGGATATAGGTAAGAGTTTGGTTGACTCATTCAATTTTATCATGTCAAAGTTGATAGGAATCGACTAAATGAACCGATCAAGCCCTTACCATTATCAGAATGAGTTGATTTTTTACAGGAGCTCTTAATAATATGTTTTAATTAAATTGAACGGTTCTGATCGTTTGCGTGGAGGTCCTATGCAAAACTTGTATCAAGTGTTATGTCAAGTTTTTTTTTTAGCGCAACCGGCCCATCTCTATATCCGTAAGTATGTTTGATGGTACAGTTGGAGGGTGAGATACCAACGTTTTTTTTATGCCCATGTAGCATTATCTCGTTGGTCTTGTAAATTGATTTTGATATAAATTATTGTCATAATTGCATCCAATCATAAACCATAATTATCAACCATATACCATCATCATAACCGTTCATCGACCTTAATCACACTATAAGCTATTCTAGAAACCTTCCAACCATCTTTTCAAAAAAAAAAAAGAAACCTTCCAACCAGAAGAAGAAATGAAGAATAATCTACATCATTGTACATATTTTTAGACTTGTATAGATATTTCTAGAGAATTCTAGGTTAGAATAGTTGGGAAGCTTCTATAAAATGCTCTAAACTCCTCATTTGATGCATATAAATAGGTGAGGGCCACCATTTAAAAACTTAGTAATCTAAGTTCAAGTGAAAGCTCTTTCTCTCTTCACAAAATTTTCAGTACTCTTTCATCTTTTGGCCTATTTAGGTGCAACAACGGGCATAACATTTAAAGCTACGCGATTGTTGGAACTTTCATCAATTGAAAGATGTATTTTTGAAGTAATTTCATATGTGTAAGCCCTATTGGACCATACAAGTTCTGAAGTAGGATTTATTAGGTGATAGGTGGTGGGAGTAACACCCAATCTATACAAAGAATTACAGATCATTCCATTTATTCGGAAACCTTATCTTGTATTATTTCAACCTAGATCTTGTTCAGCATGTTGTGGCATTGTGACTATACCATGTTTGCAATCGAGGCTCGATATACCTAGATGAGGATTATAAAATCCTCTCTATACAAGAACAATTTATCAACACAATACCGAAGTATTCTCAAGTATGTCAAAGGTAGAATTATCAACACAATACAAAGGAGTTTGCCATGACATTGTCCTCCCATTTGCTGGGAGATGCACCGAGGATCTACTTGACGACCACGCTGAGAGGGTATACATTGACAATTACAGAGTGTGGGGAGCTGATCAGGTGCTAGAAGTCCTAGATCATCGTATACTGGTGATAGGAGACTTCAAGGTTCCCCCGAAAGCGCATTATATTATTCAGTGCTCGGGTAATAATGATTTTTTTCCCTTCGAAACAACACATTTACAAAACTGCGTCGCACTGAAAGACGTAACACCATTTATATCCTTCACAAACTTTGAAGGATCTCTAAAAGAATTGTTGAAATATTCAACAGCTTTTTTTTGGAAGAACTCTTTTTTAAAATTATAAAAATCTCATATCATTACTTCTCTTAGTAGTTTTTATCTGTAGCTATATTTTCAGCTTGCAAACTGAAAACGGTCGATTTTGTTGATGAATTTTTTTATTTTTTTTTTGCCTCCAAGGCTCCAACTAACGGTTCAAAAATTCTCTAGGCTTTAATCCATCATTAGCAATTCAGACATTTCCAGCTAGTAGACAGAACAGTTCATTGAAGTTGGTTGCGATCAGGAATCGACAATAGTGGCAGATGTTTTCCATTTGTTTTGTTTCTTAGTTCATTATATTTGAGCTAGTTGGAAAGAAAAACAAATTGTTTACAAGCAATTTTTGTCCTTTTGTAATATAGTTGGTTCTGGGCTAGTGTTATATACCTTTAAACCAATTATTGGATGTTGACTTCGGAATAAAGCTTTCATTGTATATTTGTTAGGTCTTTTGTTGTGTCCTTCTAAAAGTTTAAGTGCATTGCACCCCATTGGTGCTCTCTTATATGAAATCTTGGTGGGTAAAAAAAGTCTTACAAAGCATTGGTTTCTAATTGTACAGTATGCAAATGCATTTATTTGGGTAAAGTATAAATTACCTTCTTGTGGTTTGGGCCTTTGGCACATTACCTAGCTACCTAATGTTTGGAAATGACCAATTCACAATCTCATCACGAGTCTTTTAGGTCACATTGCTCGATATCATTTCGAAATAGAGAAGGAATATTATTGTTTATTGAGATAGGGTCATGCGAGATTGGTATTAACCAGTTCATCAATTTTTTCTCAAACTAACGTAGTGGAATTAACAAGAGATTAATCACGTACTAGTCCAAACGTAGGTAAAAACTTGAATCTACGAGAAGGAGACAAAGTCTGAGAGTGTTATTGATAAAAGATGAATAAAACATTAGGTTACAACCCCTTTTATAAGAGAAGAGACTTAACCCTAGCAAACGCTACCATAATGAACGAAGTATCCGAGCTCGTCCGAAATTTTCCATCCGAGCTCGTCCAAAATTTGCCAATTTGGATAATCCGCAATTAGACATTATTTGGCCTTTTGAGACTTCGACCGGTCCAATTGATCAAGGGATTGGGCCGCCACTTGTTTTTCATCACAGACCCAACTCAACTCAAATCCTCTCATTGCTGTTAGTAGTTCACAGCCTATGAATCTAGATAGCCATACCTCATAGGTTAATGTGATAATGTCCTTCCTTTTTGTCCATGAAGCCACAGTATTGTAGCCATCATCGGTCCATTCTCCCAGCTTGATAGTGAATGTTTCTATGTTCTGTCCTTTTCCAAAAAAATCTCAGGGAGAATTACATCAAAGAAATTAGATAAATAGACGTTAGAGTTTGATCCTCATAAAAAATTGAACTTTAAACTTTTAATTTTAGCGACTTAAACCCTAACTTTTATAATGGTCACATTTCCATCCAACTGCCCATCTCTATTTAGACACATGCACAGAGAGAGATATCTTTGAATACATGATGGGAAAATGTATATAGAGAGTTCTCATTAATTTTCAAGAGTTTGCTTTGGGCTCCCAAAAAACTTAGGTCCGACTCTAATCACCACTGCACGCACCACCTCCTTCTTCCTCCCCCCACCGTCAAAGACAACCTATGTACGCCATGTAACGCCCCGATTTTCGGAAACTTTAATTAAATCTTTTAAAATAATTTAATGACTTTAAAACTTGATTTGATAAACAAAAAAAGTTAAACAGCGGAAGTATCTAATCATTAAAATTGAAGTCGACACAGTTAGGTCTTACATAGTACTGAATAAAATAGAGTTTGACAATTTGTGCAAGCACTTTTGGAATTGAAATTACAATACGAAAATAAGTAGAGCTTCTTCTAGTAGTTCACCCACGGTTCTATGAACTCCCCTTTCTGATTCTGGAGGTCTTCGGCGGGGTCCCGTCCCGCGTGTTGATCGTACTGCTCTTCCTCGGTACCTGGCGTAAAAACGCCGTGAGTCGACACTCAGTGGATAAATCCCTATCCTACTAACCCCTTACTTTACAACCAAGCAGTTAAATAATATGACAATTGCTATCAAAAGAAAGCACAGAAAAGTAACTCATCATCATATTTTTTACTATCCATTAACTTAGGTGAATTCTAGGGATCTTCTCCACAAGATCCTTTCCTCCCATACCACTAACTCCGCCCGTTTCATAGGACAACCCACCTCTTGCTTGTCCTGCACCGGGGTCTTAAGTAAATATGTTTCACTCAGACCATAGCAAGGGGTTAAGTTACCCATGACGTAACCGTTTGTTAGGGTCGCACACAACACATCACACACTAGGCCTCGATTAGCACCCTGGGCCCTATGTGGTCACCCATTTCAGATTTCCACAACACACACCCTTTCCATGCATTATCTGATTTCCCTTAACTTAACAACGTCTATCAGTTCTCTCATCGTAAACCACCCAGTGAACGTAAGTCCGATCTAGCACATACAATCATATTTCCAATAACAACTCAATTCATAACATGATATAATTTGTCACAGAGTAAAAGTAGAATATTTTCTATCATGCATGGACTTTGTTTTACAAAAAAAATGCAATTCATTTATTATCATTCTAACATAATTATTATTCTACTTCTAATAAATATTTAGTTATTATATACTTACAGCATTACAGTAGCTTTAGTTCCAAGCGTAAAAGAAAAAAAATGGTCATTAACATGTTCATGTAATCCAAGGAATTGATTTACCATGTTCAGTGATCAAATATTCTAATAACAATTAGTTCTATGCTTAAATGGGCATAATCATACAACTACGGGACCTAACAGTAGTAAAAACACTTCTCATGCTATCTGTTTCATTTCCAGCCGCAATCCTCCAGGCCCCACCAACTCCGATATGGACCCGAAAAACCGAAAAACAGAGTATGGGTTTGGTTAGATGGATTTTGATGCATAACTCCAACTCTTTACAAAGTAATCTATCAAATACATTATTTTAGAACTAAACCATAGTGAAACATTCTACAAGCAACTGTTATCATTTCCAATGACGAGGAAAATCGAAAAAAAAACAGAGGCTGGCTATGGTGGTTTGGTTCTGGATACATGGGATGTGATTTTTTACCACTTCCAGATATTAGAACAACACACTAGGGACTAAATATACTTAGGGGATGGTAGGAGAGAGATTAATCTACCTTCGGTCCGGTCGAGGAAGCTTAGAACGCGATTTTTGAGTTTTCGGCTAAACGGAGAAGACAACCGGAAACGTGGGCTTCGGGGATGGATTGGGACGATTGGAAACTGGTTCTGAGATGTTCGAGCTCGTGCTAGAAGATTGGAAGCTTCGGTTTGGTTGATGAGGTGGTGCAGGTGACAAAACCTGTTTTTCACTTTCTCTCTCTAAAATAATTTCATAGTTGACCCTAAACTCTAACTCTCTTTTCTACTGTATCGACTGAGTGTATGGGATGAAATATAAAGATAGAAGACTTGAGACCTGAAATTTTCGGAGGGCCAGGAGTGAGTGTAATAGATGAGGTGATATTATAGACTTAGACATGGTGGTTAATGAAGTGTACTGGTGACGGAGTTTATTTAGGAGTTAAAGGTAAGTGGTTAAGGGTGTGTTAAGTTCTGATTGGCTTAGGTAAAAGGAGGGCCGAAAACAGCTAGACATTAGAGATGGATTGGGTGATAGGTGTGATTGAATTGGTAGTCTAGTGGATGATACGGTGTTATGGATAATAAGAGGTTTTAGTTAGGATATTAGCTAGTTAGGGTCTTGGTTACATACTTAGCCTCCGAATCTATAATTAAATTTAGCTAAGTTTTATGAAGAATACAATTACTCTAATTATAAAAATAAAATATAGGGCCAAAATTAGAGTCATTACACGCCACGCGCTGCACCTCCATCTTCCTCTCACACACACACAACATCACAAAAATGTGGGAGAGGAAGACTCTAGTTGAATAAATGAGTATTGTAGTGAAAGATATATCTTTATATGAATATATAGACTTTCCCATGGTTAAAAAAACCTAGATGGAAAAATAAGGATACAAATAATATAGTTTTCATTTTCTTTCTATTTCTGAAATATTCTGTCTTTCATGCTTCCTTTCCTGGGTTTCCCAGATCCTTTCAAATGACTTATGTTTGTTGAAGGTATATCTACCCCGATCGGTTGCGTAAAACCCACGATAGCAACCGAACCGGAGAAAATATATAGAAAAGACATTTCTATCTTACTCATTCTTATTTACTTTCACTATGGGAGTCGATTAATCCACAATTTCATCATAATTCCTCCTATAAGAAGTTGAAAAGTAGAAATGCACTCTTAATAGAACAAGAGGTTCTTGATCCACACAACACCACAAAAACTGAAAAGAAAAGAAAAGAAAAGAGAAACTTAATTTTCATTTGAACATTCTTTGGCTTAGAGCCTTGAGCATTGCTCTCGAGTATTGCCGAGAAGCCATCCTCCATTCCACTCCTCTTGTCATCATGGCCTCGAACTCTGGATAACTGATCCGACCATCCTGTTAAGAAATACACAGTGGTAGGTAAAACGAAAGGCAGATTAAATAACCTCATCGTGTGCCATTTCCGAGAGTAAAACATTTTCATCCATATAATCGAAAAAAATTTACCTGTTAAAATAATTTACGGTCTTTTCCTCAACCAAACGCCGAAAAATAGATAAAATATTTTATGTCAAAATAAACGGAGCTCTATTGTTTGATATTTTAACGGACAATAGAGAATGGTCATGATTAAATAGCCTCATTTTTTAGGTGGTTAATTACCATGTCTAATTACTGGCTATGTGATTGTAATTAATATGGATATATACGAAGTAGAGCATATAAATTAAATTAGTTTAGTTACCTTATCCAAGTCAACATCAAAAATGATGTCTCGGATGACTTGATCATTGTTCGGGCCAAGGTTGTCCTCAACTAATCCTTCCTTCAGCTCTTCAACCTCAATGTACCCACTCTCGTCCTTGTCGAAGTACCGGAACGCTTGCCGGAGTTGCTCGTCGTCCCCTTCCCCTATCTTTTTCAGGTGAACCGACATCGTCACGAATTCCTCGCAATTCAGCAGCCCGTTCCCGTCGACATCAGCCTTTTTAATTAATTTTTTCGCAAAAAAACCACACAAATTAATTTTCAACTTCTAATAGGGAAATAAATTGCAATTGAAGCACTTTTTAATTGATAATAGAGAGTACAAATTAAATTTACTCACAGCATCCATAAGCATCTGGACATCAGGATCGGCAACAGGTTGGCCCATCTTGTGGAGGCCATGCTTGAGCTCTTCAAATGTCAGGTTTCCATTTTTGTCAGTGTCCATCATATGGAACATCTGTTTGATTCCTGCTACCTTTTCTTTTGGCAAATTATCTGCTACCACCTAATATATATACAAACGTACAATACATTTGAATGTAAATTTCTTCCTCAATTTTACTACCCAATGTTATGTGAATTAATTCATATTATATATAAGTTGAATACTCCATCCATCCCAGTTTTTTCGTTATTTTGCAAAAAATCGTATAATTTTTTAGATAAAAAAAATACGAAGCACTTATTTGTGACAATTTTCCCCATCAATTTAAAGGACTAAAAGTAGCACAACTTTCAAAAAAGAACGAGCTAGACGAAGATGCTACCAAGCATCCCGGTGCCAAGCAGCATCCGGCCGTTCATCTTGGCACGGACAGCTCGGATTGAATCTGAGCATATACACATCTGAACCGTCCATTGCTCGGTTAAGATCCGAGCTGTCGGTTGCTGAAATGAACAGCCGGATCGGCCCGCTCGGCACCTGCTTGGTAGCATCCCCATTCTGACGGAGGGAGTATTAATAAGCAACAAATTAATTATAAGCTAGCACTTAAGCTACATTTAAATTAAGTTTTCCCTATCCAAAGAGGAAACAAAACAGGGAATCGTCTCGGGTAGTGTCGGAGATTTAAGTAATTTTAATTTCATTTCTATCCTTATCCTTTTAATCTTTGTACTATTGCAGTGATTAATTAAAAAAATTGCCGATAAAAACAAAAAACAAAAAAAACAAAACGGGGAATCAATGAGGGTAACAAGGCATTGGAAAAAACTTACCCTGAGGACTTTCTTCTTGAACTTATTCATCAACGAGAATTGCTTGATTCTTGCCTTGACATTTTCTCCCAAAGAAATATTAGAGACTTGATGAGCATTCTGAATCCACTGATGTCCTGCACACGAATACCTACATTAGGCCCGATCGACTTGATTTTCTGCACGACTATTCTAGGCATACGAGGCGAACGGAATCACATTTTTGTGTATGGAACAAGGTCCATTTGGACAGCACATCAATAATTAATTAGCAATACGTACATACGTACCGAGGGCTTCTTCAACAGTCATCCGGCTGGAAGGGTTAGGGTTGAGCATACCCTTAACCAGTTCCTTAGCATCTTTGGAAACTCTTGGCCATGGATCCCTCTCAAAATCTATTTTACTCCGTATGATTGCCTGTGCTATTCCCTCTTCTGTATCTGCACTAGTAGACAAAGTAGAACTAGTAAAAAATGAGAATGGCTAAGAACATGATCATAGAGAATATTTGAGTAGAAAATCCTTGCATTTTAATTGTGTAATTTGTTCTCATTATTGAAAGCTCATCGGATCTAGTTGAAGAAGAGTTAAGGAAGGAACAACATCAATACAATGTCTGAGATACAGACTGCCATATTACGTTTTGGGTTCGGATTCTCTCCAGTTCAAGTTTTGGACTGGACAAGACAGTCCAAATCTTGACCATACATAGGGATAATCAATGGTTTGGATTTGCTCAGAGCTCTTACCGGTAATGAGCAAATCTGAACCATTAATTGCAGTAATGGATGGTTCAAATTTGCACCATCTTGTCAAGTTCAAAACTTGGACACAAGAGGATCCAATTCCTAGGTTTTGGTCTGAATCATACATTGAGTTTTTATTTTTACTTCTTGTACTTTTCTTTGTAGTCCTGTGAATCTCTGTTTTTCTATTACATCGTTGCTGTCCTTGTTCTAATAGAAGATAATATATTGGTCGCATCATGCCCGTAAAGAGATTTAACTTAGCCGGAACCCGATAAATCAGGCACTCGCGCTAAAATCTTGGCTCTTGGGTGTTTGATAGCCATAAATAAATGGAACTAAACATCGAAGCAAGATCGATTTGCAGACGCCCAAGCACCAAGATACAAACGCCAAGATTTTACTTCGAGCGACTCCTCTGTTGTGTTCTTCGTAAGATAAAGTGACAAACTTCTATGCTTTACAGATTTTCGTGTTTCATTCCAGATATAGTCGCACTGTAATATACGCATGTGCATTTTCTTCGCGTTTTTATGCCTCAATCTTTACTGGGAAAAAATTACCTGCCCAAAAAGGGGGAACGCCACATAGTAGGATGTAGAGAATAACACCTGCACTCCACACATCTACTTCGTGACTGTAGTTCCGTTTAAGGACTTCTGGAGCCATGTAATAAGGGCTGCCAACTATTTCACTGAAACGCTGACCTGTATCCAAAACCAAATAATGCCCAAGTAAAAACACACACATGCGTTTTATGGACACAAAAAAAATATAAAAAAAATGCTCTACATACACATAACGAAACGAGAAGAAAATTCCGCGCAATATACATTCTACCTCCTATGTTTTACTATAGGACCCTTCGACAAAATCAGGTCAGTCAGATATCGATAAGGGCTTAATCAACTTGTTCAATTTTTAGTCTCTAAATTGGCATGACCAAAAATTTAATGACTCGGTCAAGTCTTTATCAATATTCGATTGAGCTTGTTTTTTATGAAGACTCTTCAAAATTAACATTTTAAACACGTTGAACATCTCCGATCGTTTGTGGTCCCGAGATGAGTCTTGCACAACCCGGTGTGTATTTGGTGTACCCCTAACATTTTTGATAGTTAAAATGGGTATTTCAAAAGTTTTAATAGTTCGCCTACTGTTAGACTAACGATTGGGTTGTAATTGAAATGCAGCACCAAACCTTAGGGGGCCGAAAATCATTTTCCAAACACGAAGAGGGAATCTATATTTAATGGAAACCTTTGGGGTACTGTCAGTGATATTTACCATTTTTTTTTGATCGGCAAAAGAAAATGTCATCACTGTTAAAGACGAGAGAAATATGAAATCGATACAATAGGAAAAAGATTTAGAAACTAGTAGTTGCAGTAGTTTGATTAAAAAGCATACCAGGCTCAAAGAATATGGAGAGGCCAAAATCAATGGCCTTCAGTGGAGCACTCTCACTATCATCTCCGTATAGAAAATTTTCGGGTTTTAAGTCCCTATGTATTACTCCATGTTCATGGCATACCTGTAACAAGGATATATAACCCAATCAACAAAATTTAAAATGCCAAATGAAATTAAAAAAAAAAAAACCCGGATAAAAAAGGATCGATAAAGGAGCAATTCATGGACTAACGACGCTACAGGTTACCACGAAGTTAGCGAGTTTGGGTATAATATTTTTCTGACACAAACACGGTTATGACACGGCCCCGAAAAATACAAAAAATAAATGGATCATGTTGTTCTAGCTAAACTTATTGTGTAACCCAAAATTATTGACACGGCTAACCTATTTAGTTACATCCGGGATATATGGGTTTATTCCCTCTTAGATCTCACATAGATGCTATCAGCTAGTACTTATTATGAGGCAAGTCTATAAGTTTGCTTTGCTCCTGCTTCAAATAGGCCCCTCTTATAAATTCTAGTGAACGATCTTAGAAATAAGATGAGGTTCATATAAGCTGGCTCGAATACTTTGAATTATCAAAATAGTATACGTACTAATTTTTAGAAGTCTAAACCTCAAAACAAATCCGATCCATCGGCTAAGGCTAAGAATCGTTTATTAGTCTATCAAGGTTTGTGATAAAACATTGAATTTCCAACCTTTTTTTTAGGAAAATTATTTTGCTACTTTCTTTTTTTTTAACGCTACTCCCCTGTAAAGAGTGGCAAAATCAGCAGCCTTTTTTTAATGATAAAAAAAAAAAGACACCTTTCTTTTTCACCTTTAAGATATGGGGACCTCTAAAGACTAGTGCATTCGTAAGTACGATAGACGGGTGCATGGTTATACTCTATATACATCCTCAAAAAATGTAGTAACTAATCGGGTCAACTCGAACACAATTTGATTCATACGGAGGTTGGGTTAGTATAGTCATAGACGACTTATTTAGCATAGCAAGTTTTGCAAAACTAATTTGAGGTGATATGATCTAAACAAAATATGACACGACACGATACCCATCCATTAATTATTATTTTTCTCTGATAATATGGACCTATAAGTGAAAAACGAAACGATGGAAAACGTAAATAAAGGGCTCTATTCCTTTCACCTTTTTACCATCCTGAGGGTTGATTAATTTATTTGTATATATCATACATTGATTTTCATCCCCTTTAATCCTTGTATTTGATGCCTTGATACATTGATTAATAAAATTCATTTTTCTGTTCAGTACAAAAAAAAAAGAAGAAGATAAAATTACACAGAGACCCTCTCATCTATACGTTTTGGACACGAACACCCCCCAACCTTTAAAAAAAACCCAAAAGCACCCCCTGATCTATAATCGTTAACTAATCAGCACCCTTCTATCAAAAGACCGTTATGATGAAGGGTCATCGTGGACATTTTTGTTTTATAGATGAGGGGGTCAACGTGGTCAATTTTTAAGGGGTAGAATCATCATTTCCAAAACGTACAGATGAGGGGGTTTCCGTGTAATTTCACCAAAAAATTATATAAATCATCATAAAATAAAAAGAGCAGAAGACATAGGATTTAATTTACCTTTGCAACCATCATCTGTCTTTGAACTGATCTTCTTTTTCTCTCTAAATAAACTATCGGGGGGTGGGGGGGAAGGATAAGAAAATAAATTTACCTTGACGACCTCCAAAATAGTCCTGGTGGTGGTTGCAGCCCCTCTCTCAGAATAATGCCCTCTTGCGACAATCCTATCAAAAAGTTCACCCCCTTGGCAAAGCTCCATCACAAGATAAACAGCCTCCCTGTCCTCATAAACATCCTTGTACTTGACAATGTTTGGGTGGGATGGCAAATTCCTCATTATCTCCACCTCCCTCCGGACATCATCGATGTCGATCTCCGTCTTCAACTTTCTCTTTGATATCTTCTTGCACGCGACGAGCTCTCCCGTGAAGTCATCGTAGCAATGGTAGGTGATCCCGAACTCTCCCCTCCCTAACTCTTTCCCAAACCGGTACCTGTTGAGAATATCAATAATAAAATACCGATTATTTCTCAATGAAGAAATTTACCGAATAAAAACCTACCATTGATCTCCTTAAAAACTCGTCTTGTTGACACATAAACCTAATTTTTTAGAAATACCAAAAATATGATTTAAGATTCACGAAAACCGATTTATATAGCTAAAAATGAAATAGTACGAAAATGGCGATCGTATTTTATATTTCTTTAAAAGTTATTGAGAATTGTTGTTAAAAATAAAAACTGGTTACAAAACAACAAAAAATAATTCATAATGAGTTGGCGTTAAAGAATCAAACCGTACCGCTTGAAGACGTCCTTCCCAGACGGATCTGAAAGGATGGTGATTACGCGCGAGGGACGCGAAGTTCGGGTTCTGAATTTTGGATTTTGGTTTGCCTCATGGCAATTATAATCTTGCAATGGCACTGCTTTGATTTCTCTGGTTTTCCTCAATATGGTTCCACCCACGGATACGCAGGCCCCCATGGGAATATGATCAATGGATTTGTTCCTTTCTCGTTAACACATATCCCATGGGAACGAAACAGAGATCAGAATGGGAAAACCTAACGAATATCAGGAGGAGGCCATGGTGGAGTTTCTGGTAACAAGAGCTTCAAAAAAAACAATTTGGAAAGATTGTTATAATTAAAGCTTTCTCACATGCTCCGCCTATTTAGGGTCTGGTTTTAAAAATGCCATCCCCTCTCCTATTTTTCTTGGTGTTTTTCTTGGTCAATCTTATTTCTTTGGGTGTTGTTGACACCGTTGGTTGCAAGTACACCGGTCAAGGGGGAGTTTTGCGAGTTTCTAAGGGTGCGCTAAAGATATTCAAGGGTCAGATTTATGGAGGACTCTATGCGTTAAATTGTTGTAATATTGTGGGCAGGGCCGGCTCAAGACTTTCAAGGGCCTAAAGCAAACTTCTATGATGGGGCCTTTATAAATTTTCCAAAAAAAAGGGCGATCTAACAAATATATCTAAGACATAAATCTAATTGTTGTCTAATACAATCCCCAAGCAAAAAAAGCTAAACTTGAAGAAGCATCCAACTGAAAAAATTATGATCAATTTTTAGGAGAATGTGAAGCAGATAGAGTTTAGAGACCCTACTAGAGCTAGTTTAGGAATTAGTTGAAATCTCTTGCAGACAGCACATTAAAACAATGAATACGATTTTGACTCCCTGACGAAAAGCAAACAAGTAATGAGGGATATGAGTATTTGTTTCCAATCCACAGGCTGTAAATCCCATGCAATTTATTAGTAGCAGACCAATAATCTTTAAGAACAACCAAAGTTTTAGGGGCCCTACTTTGGGCTACAAATGGGGGGCTAGAAGCCCTTGCTTCCTTGGCTTACCCCATGAGCCGGGGCTGATTGTGGGTGCTATGTCAAGTATTTCATTGTCATTCGAGGTCATGCGTTTTATTTTGACAACTCTGTTGTGGACCATTAGTTTCGTGGGGAGTTTGAGAAGATCTTTGATCCAATCCATGAGGGGTGAGTTGAGCCCGTTTGAAGATGGAAGCTCGCTTCGGAGGCATGTGCAGTCATGCTTGCGCCTTGCTCATGTTTGCCATTGGTAATTGCCCCAAGGGTGGTGGAAAAAGAGTGGTAATTTCGTGGGATTTGCACTATATTGAATTGAGAGAATTCAAGTCAAGGAGGAGATTGTTAGGGATGTGCCTTGAATTTTCCTTTTCTGGATGTTTGCTATCATACAATACAATTTTTGGTAAGCATGAATGATGGGATCCATATCATTTTAATCAATAGGAAAAGGGGTAATGTTCACCCTCTTAAGTGGAAGGTGAACAAAACTCAACTCTATATTTTGTTGTTCTTGTGCTTTCGTCTTTTGTTTGCTTACTTTATTTTCTTGTGGCTTGATATTAGAAGGGGTGTTAAAATCCCAATGGTGTCGATCTTGATATTAGAAGGGGTGTTAAAATCCCAATAATGTCCGCATCGAATGAGAACTCAAACCAAGAAACTCGAATTGAAATCCCTAGCCATTCTTCCTGGCACACTTGTTTCCAGGGTGACAATTTTTTTTGGGTCAAAAAAGGCATAGACCATGTGGGGATTCGAACTCGCGACCACAGAGGTAGAAGCGCAAGCTTTTACCACTAGCGCAAGACGCACCATTTTTCCCGGGTGACAATTGGCCGAGGGAAGATCGCTTTCACAATTGGGAATTTGAAAACCCAATATTATGATGGGGTGTGTATTTCATAGTCCAGTCCCCCCATTAAACCTCTCATCGGTACATTATCCAATTAATCCTTCTAACTCCTCAATAGGGCCCGGACCTTGTTGGTGCGATGGCATGGCAAGGGCCAACCTCAATTTCAAAAGAAATTTTGTTTTTGCGCTGATGGATTAGCCACTTACAGGTATTCAAACAACTTGATTTTTCATATTAATAATGAAAATAGCGATTTAAAAGTTGAATGATTCAGATCTTTTATTTTGTTGTGAACAAAACACAAAGACCATTGCTGTGTTTGGATAGGTTTTTAAGAAATTTTTTATGAGAGTAATGATTGAAAATAAGGGTAATGAGTAGAGAGAGATAGAGATAGAGAAATAAATGAGAATAATGATTGAAAATATGAATAATGAGTGAAAAGTAATTATTAGAAGTAGGGGTAATGAATATTTTTTGAGTTGAAATTATTTTTTTCAAAAAGGGAAATGAGCAAGTTACGTGATTATTGTTTTAACATAAAACAAAGCTCAATCCAATGCGAATTTACACGTAACTTTTCTGTTTAAACCCATCTTTGATTATGGTCAACAAAAGTCAAAATTAAGTGGGTCAGCTTGTTTGGTGAATGAGAAAGTCTAAGTCCATCATGCCAAAATCCAAAAAGATCAATGGTTGATGAATCAATCCCAAAATGATAAGAGTATACTAAATTTACCTTACCATATCATAGGGTTTGATTGATTGCATTCTTAGGTAGATTTTCAAGAAATATTCCTTATATTTTCTTGGATTTAAGCATTAAAAATGCTAAATACACGAGGATGAGTCATAAATGCCACGTGGTATTTATTGAAGCACGTTTTGGTTGGAATGTGACAAATTGATGTGTCCTTAACATTAGTATACGTGATTAGTGTGATGAGCAATTAAAAATTAAAATATTAGAGAATACCAAGGACTTCGGTTTGCAATCAACGTCTATAACCACTCCTAAATATAAAAGGAAGCGGTTTAGAAATATGGAATGTGTGGCATCTTCAGGGCCCAGTTTTAAGGATGGATGATAGCTTTTCAGGATGTAGCAAGGGAATATTCCTCTAGTGTAAGGTTGTATGCATACTTGAAAGTAGGGAGAAGACCTGAAAAATAAAAGTTCCGTCATTTTTTGGACCAATTCAAAGGGCCAAGTGGCATGGATCAAGGGAGTTACAATCAATATCAATGGTGGTACATATTTTCTCAGGGCCTTATCTATTACTCCCTCCGTCCATTTTGTTCCGCATGTTTTTTTTTTTGGACGTCGTAAAAAATTATCTATATCTCACAATCTATAATATTTTATATATTCAATATGGATCTTGTTTGATAGATCTCAATTTATTTTATTAAACAAAGTTTTCAAAATCATAAAAAATATTATGGATTGTGAGATATAGATAATTTTTTGGGATGTTTCAAAAAGAAAACAGACGGAACAAAATGGGACGGAGGGAGTATTTTTTAGGGCCTTTATTGGTATAAATAGGGGGAAGCAATAGGCCCAAGGCTCTAGTCTCATCATTCAAATTTCAGTCATATTTATAGCTTCTTAGAGCAAGTACATCAGGTGGGGTAAAATGGCTTTATAGCTATTTTACATAAGGGAAACACTAAAAAACAAGCAACAGTAGAGGAGCTAAAAGAAGAGGTAAATTGACTTTGCTGAAATGGTTCGATAAATGTACCGAACCCCTGTACATAAGGCTTTTCATTTCTTTATTGCTTTTTCTCTTTCTCACTCTCTCTCTCTCTCTCTCTCTCTCTCCCAAAAATGAAAAAGGGTAATAAAAGTAATAGTATTTTAATAAAGAATAGATTAAATAGATAGTATTAGTGTAGCGTTAAGAGAGATGTGAGTAGGTAAAATGAAAAAAATACACTATTTATTAGCAATTTTACAAAACAACTGATAAACTTGCTCTTAGCACTTGTCTTTTTTACCTTTGTTCATTTTGTTTTCACGAAACACTTCTAATTCTGACATTAGCAAGTTCCTGTCCTTTCCCCTTTCTGTTTTTATGTACTCTTCCACTTTTTTTTACGGTAAAATACAAGTGATTATCTTGTTTACATGATTGTTATTCACTAAATTATTAAGTTCTTCACAAGTAAGGCAACCTTGAACCAACTTTCATGGCCATTTCCAAAGGGTTGTGATGCATTTTTTTTTCTTGGTAAGGGTTGTGATGCATTCGTCTCAACATAAGTTAAATCAGGGTACTACGTGATTTCCTGTTCGTTTGGACCACAACACAGTCTAGGCATACTTGCATCACGCGTATACTCAACATTCTCTGACCGCATGGCCCATTACGCTTTTAGAGGTAACACTTTGTTTTCATACTTCTACTGAAAATAAGCAACAATACTAGTAGACTCACTTTAAACAGCGCTACCTCCAAATCTAAATTCTGTCTCCGCCACTCCTCCTCAACCAAAACAAGCATTATAATCCCTACCTCGAACAATTCACCTCAATCACTTCCTCACCACCAATTTGCTTCAACCCACAAGTGTATGGGCATATCCCATATAGCTTTCTCCTTCACCGAATACGCTTCAACCTATTTTAGTAGGATAGGAAACGATTAGGTTCACACATGCCGGCCAGGGTAGAAGGAATAAAATGGCCAACTACATAGATATTTCAAGAGTGGTTTTACCATATTGTCAAACACGTACGCACAAAAGAACAAAAAGTTGAAGAATTTAGGGTTTTTGTTTTTATTGATTGAGACACCATTCCTTAATTTGGCCTGATTCGTAGCTTATGTATCTGAGTTTCTCTCTTTCAGACCATGTTGGTTTTTTGATTTTTTTTTCGTGTTTTGTTTGTACGTTTGAAGAGAGGAAGCCATTAAAGATACAAGAATGAATCAAAAACTACCAAGACTTAAAACTATCAAAATATGTATTGCCTTCGGGTTTGTTATGAAATGAATTGACATTTTAAAAACAAGAGAGGAAGCTACAACCCAATGACCCGACTATACCTGACCTGCCCAACCCGACAGCGCTATTGGTTGGGTTCACCCAACCAGAGGTCGGTCGGTCGGTCTCAGGTCTGCTCCTAACAAATCCAACCTTTCACCCGACTCGAACCCAACCCCTGGACAGCCCTATGTCACACATACGCACAAAAAACAAACGGGGAAAATGACGGCCAATGACGTGTTTGATAATTAATACCCGCCAAGGACATTTTCAGCATTAATAAATGTTCTCAGCATATTCTTGACAGGTATTAATTATCAAGACACGTCCTGGGCCGTAATTTTCCCAAACAAAAGAACAAAAAGATTTGCTCTTATGCAATTCTCTGGCCCATACAGTACTTGATCTGCGTGGTGTGGGTCTCTTCTTGGGAAAATTTTATCTGAGTTTTTATGGATAATTTTTAGTTACAAATTCTAGTTTATGTCTTGAGCCTTTATCTGCGTTTTTATGGAAAATTTTCCAAGTAGATTTTGAGATTTTAGTTTTTAAAAAAACTAATGTAAATGTTTTCTCGAAAAGATTTATGGAAAGATTTTTGAGATTCCAGGGATGCATAGAAATTGAAAAAAGGTCTAAAATCATCATAGAGAAGTTGAGCTCGGAATGCTTTTCGGATCAGATTTTAAATTTGTGAATATTCAAAGAGTTGATTTTTAGGTTTTTGCCATACATATTAACAACTTTATTGACTGTAGATTAATCATACTTCCACAACTTGATAATTAAACTAATCTATCCGCTTCTACATAAATCTAGAATACATAATTTAAGATCTTTTTTATCCGAATCTATGATATGTTACCACAGTTATCATAAAGAATCCATCTAAAATATCTCCTGAACTAGAAAATTAATGAGGTGAAAAAAATAATTGGACAACGCGCGATGCTAATATAACCACATCAATTACCGGAAATCATTCATTTCCTTTATCAAGAATCTTGATGAGGAATAGGGATGTGACACCATACTTTCATGATTCCCGAAAGAACATGTTTGTACCCATTTTTTACCGCAACCGTTAGGCCTAGAATCATTGGGCTGTTTGAAGGCGATCTGGGTTCAATTAACAAAGGCCCGGTCCTATTTTTTTTATTTTTTGTTGAGGTTATTGGGCCAAGCCTTTGTTAGTAAAAGGCCGTGAAGATTAAATACTGTAAATAAGATTGGATGAAAAAAAAGTTTATTTTTTTATTTTTTTAATCATCAAAAAGGATGGGAGGGGGCAACCAGCGTAGCAACTCCTCCTTGGGCGTGACTATAGGGGCTCCCGACCCGCCGTGGAATGTCCGGTTCAGCCATAGCAACCGTCTGGGAGGACGAGTCGTCACCACGGCATCACTTGGTTCACAGCGGCGAGAAATCCCCCTCTTCGGTCCAATTACTGGTTTAAATCAAAGCCTATTAATGGCACCACCGGGTACATGCACACATGTGCCTCCTGGAGCTCGAACCTACGCAATTGTTAAAGAGAGGTGGTGACTCCTACCAACTAGGCTACCATCGAGGTGGTAAAAAAAAAAAGAAGTTAGCTGCAGAAGCTCAGAAGAGGTATTGGCGAATATTCCCCCGAAATTTGGTGCAATTCTATTTTCTTAAATAAGTACTTAAAAAATAAGAACTTACTTTTAAGTTTAAAAATAATGAGATTACAAAAATAATTTTTTAATTTTTTTTTCAAAGTTTGATAGATCTCGATGAAATCTGAAGTATCAAATAAAATCCATATTGTATATATTTTTATTTCAGTAAACCTATTATTTTTAAACTTAAAAATTACAAACAAGTACTACTTATTTTTAAGGGGATAAATTGGAATACCACCTTAGTGGGTAATCATAAAGATAGGTACACTATATTGTTTCACCATATGGTACACTATATTTCATGTGGGACTCACTTAGGATCCCATAAAAATTTAGAAAAATATCCATAAATTTTAAAATATTATTTGATGGAGTCTTGTAAAAAATTAGCTCAAACGAATATCGGTAAGTATTATTTTTTGATTAATAGTGGCGAAACTGCTCAATTGCACAGTTTGAGACTTATGAATTCAGAAATAATACTTACTTAGAGTTGATTTTTTACAGAACTGCATAAAAATAATATTTTAAAATTTACGAATATTTTCAGAATTTTTATGGGACCCAGAATGGATCCATATTATGTAACTCTGCAGTCGCACAATGTAATGTAGTATCTTTCGGTGGGTAATGAGAGTCCTACGGAGATGGGCTGGTAACTGCTTGAAGACCAAGTCAAGATGCCACGTGGCAACAATCCTGAGGTTAACATGAAGTGATCAACGGCTCATAGAGTTTTATTTTATTATTTTCATCTAATAAATAAGAGAAAGCAGTCGGATGGAAGATAAGGTGGGTCATGATCAGGGAAACCGGGCTTGTCTTTCACGGAAAAGATCGCAATAAATAGGGAGAAAGAAGGCACGCCAAGGGTTCTCGACTCATCATTTCAATACCATTTTTCACAGCTTTTCAGTATTTATCTTTTCAGCTTTCTTTTTGCGAAAGACTTGTAATTCCGATATTAACAAGTCATTGTTCTTTCTTTTTTTTTGTACCTTGTCACTTTATTCATGGAAATACAAGACTTTTGTTTCTTGTTCCATTTTGTTATTCACTAAATACTAAGTTCTTCACGAGTAAAGCAAATTCGAACCAATTCGAACGGCCTTTCCTAAAAGGTTGTGGAGCAATCGCTTGCAAGAAGTCAGATAAGGGTACCACGACTCCCTAAATCGTTTAGACCACGCACGGTTTTTTGAGCAAATAGAACAGAAATAAGAATGTGATGTCACACTCTCAGAATTCTTATGTTTGGGAGAGACAGAAATAAAATTGTGATTCTCGATGACACATCCGACCAGGAATCACATTACTAGATAGAATGAGAATCTGATCCCTCCCTTGTCCCATTAGATTCCTGACTCAATCAATAAAAAAAAGAAAATATTAACTTTGATAAATTTTTAAAATAATTGATTCATGTATAAAATTACTGAATTAATCCAAACATTAGAATGAAATTACTTCAGCTATTGTATTCCTAGGAATTTCATTCCCAGTAATCATATTTTTATCCTCACTCAATAAAATTCCTAGAAATTTAAAATTCTTAGTAATTACATCCCTATTTCTACTAAAAATTCTGGTCATCCAAACTGAGCTTAAGAGAATCTTCTTTCATTGTCGTAAAATAAAGGGAAAAGACCTATCGTTTATTGTGGAAATTATAGAACTGTACAATAGTAGAGAATATTTGAACCCAAAAGGAAAAGCCAAAATGATAGCCACAGCGGATGCTACCTGGCATCTTTGTGTAGAGTGGTGTCGAATGGTTGATCTGGTCATTTATTTTGGTACAGACGATTCAGATTGAATTTGAGCGCGTGTAAATCTGAACCATTCATAACTCAGTTAATATTCAAGTCATCGATTGCCGAGATGAACAGACAAATCAACCACTCTGCCGCATTCCCCGTTGCACAAAAATGTATGGAAGAACAGCGCGCGTGCGCGCACACACACAAAAGAGCCGTGCTACTTGCACTGACCACATTGATACTAATGGGGTACCGACGGGCACAAGGGGCCCACTCCAGGTCCAATTCAATTATTTGAATGAAAAAATGAAAAATCGGATCGAATACTTACACATGTCGAATTTGACTGATTTTTTTCGGACTCACTCATTTTTTATAAAAATTACTGAATGACTCGAATCATTCGAGAGGGTCTCAAAATTACTGATGAACCCCGTGTGCCTATCAATACCCTTCGATATTGATGTCGTCAGTCTCCTTAAGATTAAAAAAAAGGGTAAATTATAGTTAACCCCTTCTAACTAAGCCTCGCGTGTACTTTGTCTCCTCTAACTTCTTTTTTTGACACTCAATCCCCTCTAACTAACTGAAATTCAAACGGTCATAACTTCAAACGGTCATAACTTCTTCGTCCGAAATCGAAAACATGCAGATTATATATCGATTTCGAGGTCTTGAAGTCAGCTTTCTAATGACACCAAAATCATATCACGATTCAAAGCACACAGAAAGTTATGATCAAAATGGTCTTTCTGTCTACCAGGCCTTACTCTTTTGATCATAACTTTCTGTGTACTTTGAATCGTGATGTGATTTTGATATTATTAGAAAGCTGACTTCAAGACCTCAAAATTGATATATAATTTGCATGTTTTCGATTTCAGACGAAAAAGTTATGACAGTTTGAAATTATGACCGTTTGAATTTTAGTTAGTTAGAGGGGGCTGAGTGCCAAAAAAAGAAGTTAAAGGGGGCAAAGTGCACGCGAGGCTTAGTTAGAGGGGGTTAACTATAGTTTACCCTAAAAAAAAATTGTATGGAAAAGGAAAAGGTAAGGAAACGAGGACAAAAAGGGGTTTCACGCGTGATATGTGCGCGTGTGGACCCAAACCTCATCACCACACTTCAGAGACAGAAGATGTTGCGTGCCAGACGTAGTTTTTTTTTTTTGGGTTTTTTATACAGTAACTCGGGATGTTTGGATCATGTTACACATGCCTCGATTAATTCTAAAAACGAATTTTACTGCCCACTTACGAGAGTTCTAATTAGAGTTAGCTCAAAATCCCATATGAATTGGTCTTGAATGAGTCTGATAACACCCGTGTGAGAGGTTTCAAACATGAAAATTTTAAAAAAACCAAACCTAAAATTTCAAGTCGCAATCATTGGGCTAACCCGTCGTCCCCGTCGAAGTACTTAATGCTAGACGTAGACTTCCAAGGCCATGTCCCTTAAATTCATCAATTAGCACAATAAATTCATTGTGCTACAAAATAAATAAGTGGTTGCAACTGATCCATATCTGTTCTTTCCAATTCAAGACAAATTTGATGACTCATAATCATATACTATTAATGAGAAATACATTTAATTAACTCCAGTTAAACAAAGCTTACTTTAGTGATGTACATACGGATACGGTAATGATTTTCACACAGATTTTTGTACACATGTCATACACATATATTTTTGTGGGGTTCATATCGGGAGTCCTATAAAATAATCCGACCAGCTCATCTTTTTTAAAATATTTTTTTGGAGGGTTCCCGAAAAAATCAGCTCCAACGGATATCGGTAAGAGATTTCTCAAAAATCGTTGAGCGAATTATTCTGTTTTACCCTACGAATTCTGAAAAAGCTTTTACTACTACCTGTTGGAGTAGATTTTGTACGTGAACTCTTGAAATAATATTTTAAAAAAGGTGAGCAGTTCGGATCATCTTTATAGGATCCAAAATGGGTCTCACAAAAATGTATGTGCATTATATGTACACAAAAATCTGTGCAAGTAGCACGATTGATGTACATATGAGGCCTTTTACAGGGACCGATGGAAATGGGAACCGATGAGAACCGACCGATTGTGGGGCCCACTTTGGGGTTCCATGCAAACGATCCAAAACGTTGATTGTGTCTGAGTACCACACTTTAGGTACTATGTGAGATATCACCATTGCATTGATAAAACTTGCTCTATTGTACGACAAATGTAACATATTCTATCAATAGAATGACAACACATCACAGAGTACCCAAAATGTGGTATTTATCACCAAAGAATTAAACTTAAGAAAAGTGCTACACACACAACGGTTGTGTAAAACACAACACATAACCAATCTCTAGCCATTCATGGCTGTAATGAATGGTTAGGATTCGCTCAAACTCTTCTTCATAAAAGTTAAACTTATCCGTGGAAGAGTTTTTTTAAAATCTAGATCGTCCAAATACATCTGGATGGTCAGAATTATACACACAACCAATACAACGGTTGTACAAGTAGCATTTTTGTAAAAGGAAAACACTACCCTATTTTTCGGTGGTTGTTACACACGTTTTTTAAGATATTACGGGGTGCATATCATATGGGCAAGGGTCCAATCAAGTGTGGTTACAACTAGTTTGGTCTAGTTATGGACCATTTGTGGGTCCTTCCAGTCCCAAAAAATGATCGTAATTGTTTACTTTTTAGAGCTCGTTAAGAACATTAATCACGCCAAAAATCAAGTTAATCTGATATCGTTTGATATGATATTAAAGTGCATTTATCTTTAAAAAATTGTGTCAAATGGATTGCAATCATATATTGCTCACATTTTTTCTTACAAACTTGATGTATTTAGAAATCATATCAAAAGATATCCGATCAGCATGATTCTTAATGTTATTAATATTCTCGATGAGCTCTAAAAATTGAATGATCGCGATCATTTTGTGAGCCCGAAAAAAGCCCACAAATAACCCATAATGAGACCAAATTGGTTGTAACCACACTTAACAGGACCCTTGCCCCATATCATATAGACTAGTACTAGTACCTAGGAAAAAGTGTGCATTATAGCTCGACCCCAGAACATAGTGGTTCACAACGACGGTTTGGTGCCACCTTGGGACCCGTCCCTTCGTAGATATCGAACATAAGTAGTACGCAGCTTATTGTCCAGCCTACAGACCCGCCTTTTGTTCCTCTATTCAGTCTATTGAACCAGCAGATAAAAATCATTCCGAGTACTGCCACGAGATACTGCTCGACGCTTACAAACTTCTCTCTCTGTCTGATTTATACGTACCGGTGCGAAGAAGATAAAACGCCATTGTCTAGAGCCTCTCCCCTTTTGTTCTCTTTTTGTTCCTCCGTTGATGAAAAGCTAACATCACTGATTTATGTGTCGGTGTGTATAGGCTAGAGGTCTTTCTAACAATTAGAATCACAATTTGCCATTTACCCACTTGATTTGGCAGAGTTTGAATCTCCTGGCGGTTGTTATGGGTGGGAGTTTTGATCATCAGTGGAAGAAAGCAGTGGTAATGGCACTGCTGGTGTGCTTCTTCAACGTGCTCGTCGGCCCTTCTGCGGCGGCTCGGCTTCAGAGGACGATCGAGTCCGGTAGTAATAGTAGCGGTGGGGAACTGAGTCGGCGACACCTTTTGGCCAATGGACTCGGCCTCACTCCTCCCATGGGGTACGTTATTAATCTCTCTCTCTCTCTCTCTCTCTCTGAGTAATTATTGAGCCGTCTTATGGGCCCACCGAGGGCTGTAAATGAGCTGAGCCGAGCTTTGTCGGGCTCAAACTCGGCTTGTTTACTAAACGAGCTAAAAAATTGAGCTCGAACTCGGCTTGAGTTTTAATGAGTCGAGCTTACTACATGAGCCTTTAACGAGCCGAGCTTTTGTTGAACGAGCCGAGCTCCACCGAGCTCGTTCACTAAACGAGCCGAAAACTCGAACTCGAACTTGGCCAAGCGTTAACGAGCCGAGCCAAGCTCATGAGATGGTTTGTTTACAGCCCTGGGCCCATGTAAACGTTTGGTGGAGAAGGGTGTTAGGGCGTGGCGCCCCAGACCCCAACAGGGTCCCCGAGTTTCACGTGATTCTCCAGCCACACTCTCCAGCCACACAATCCACGGTGTAGCTGCTCACAATTAATAATTGGGTCTCTCCCTCTTTTACATTTGCTTGTCTTACATATTCATGTGTTCGCCCCTATAATACAGTAAAAATTGATTTGAAGTAAGTAAATTTAAAGTGGATGAGTTTGAATGGGTTGGGGGGTTAATTTGGGCCAATATTAATATTAATACAGTAATAATTGATCATCCCCAAATTAATTCCTACGGTCAAATTTGTTATAATTAGATCAAGAGTAGTTATTCAATCGTCCTGGAGCCAATACTTAATGTTGTTAGACACCCTGTTGCTGTTGCTAAGGTTGTTATTTTTTAACTACTTATTTTCCGCTTTACGAGATAGGTCATTCCTTCACAATACATCACATTTAATTCAAAAAGAAGTATTTATTTGAAAAATAAGTACTTATTTTAGTTAGCGGAATAAGATATAGAAGTTAGAACTAATAGCGTGTTCTGTGAACAGATGGAATAGCTGGAACCACTTCAGTTGTAAAATTGAAGAGAAACTAATTAGGGAAACAGGTGACTTCTTCTTCTCCGGAGGAAGGTCCTCCCCGGTTCCGCAAAGGGACTAGACTAGAAAGTCGGGTCGGCCTATTGCCGCCTTTTCTAGGCTCACTTTGATGTTGAAATCGTTCTATTTTTGCAACAAAAAATATTCGAATTGGTACTTGATGAACATGATTTTTAGCGTGCTTCTTGTTCCCGAGAAGGTAAAGATAAACGATTTCAATCATCGAAGTGAGCCCGAAAAGGGTCCCTTTGAGGGACTCAAGAGGAGCCCAACCCTACTTTTTCTTATTGTCACGCATATATCCTTATGGGGAAAAAATAAGTTAACCATTAACCAACACTTTCCTGAAAACCCATAAATATGCTGATATAAAGTTTTTTTTTTTATTCTCTTTTATTCTTTTTCTTTTTATATAGCCGACGCAATGGTGTCTACGGGGCTCGCGGCCTTGGGATATAAGTATATAAATTTAGGTGAGATTTACAAATTATTTCTTCCAGTTGGTGATCTATTTGTACAGCTTTCTGACCCTTTCCCAATTTTATTTTGTTTTAGATGATTGTTGGGCTGAACTAAATCGAGATTCCCAGGTACTCTATTTTTCTTTTATAAGCTATAAGGGCCTGTTTATAGGTACAAGTTATGGTGGGAACTTTTAAGTTTCTTGTTTTATCTGGCGAATCTAATATCAATGTCATGCAACTTATAATATCACCATCACAAAGGATTTGAACACCGACATCCGTTTATACTGATTCGAATACAAATGTATCCGGTATATTGCTTCGTGCATCATACGAGCCGCATATATTGAAAGGTTTCAAAATTCCTTGTTCGTTTGGAGGTTTTGAGAGAGGTTTTTGAGAGTAACGAGTGGAGATAAAGAAAATTTATTGGAGACTGTGCTGAGGAATATTTAAGACCCCAAACGAACAAGATCTTTGTGTCCGAGTCTATTCCGGACATCTATGTCATCGAATGGGAAATCCCCCGTACTATAGGGTGGCGATCCGGCTGTCCATTTCAGCGATCGACAGCTTGGATGCTGTAGAGTGCCAATCCGGCCGTCCAGTTTGATGCCAACGGCCCAGATTTAATCTGAGCTCCTATTAATCTGAGCCGTTCATTGTTCAAATTAAAATTCGAGCTGTCTACTGTTGGAATGGACAGTCGAATTGCTGCCCTATAGCCCTGTAGTACGGGCTGCCCCATAGGATCCCTCAGTCTATGTCGGTGACATAAATGTGAACACTTTAATGAGTGGAAAACCCTTTAATGAGTGAAATGTGACCCCAAGTAAACCTAACTTTGACTTTGAGTCCTCCTCACAGTTTTCAGCCCAAAAGCGTTGGAGTAGGGGTCCGGACGGAGGAGGGGGGGCTGCTGTCCCCTTGGGGACAGCAGCGTGCTGCTGGGCCCAGTTTTTGGGCCCACTCCGGTCTCGCTCCGATGATCGGAATCGTTCACTTTGTAGAACTCGTCGAGTAGAACAACCATGTAAAAAATCAGCTTAATTGGATATTGTTAAGTGCCTGATCGGAACCTTTTTATCTTGAATAGAATGGATCCGAAACACTGGATCAAATCCACTGTAACCCATGGACCGAGAGTTATATGGGCTCTGATCAGGCACTTAACAATATCCAATTAAGCTTATTTTTTGCATGATTGTTCTACTCGACGAGCTCTACAAAGTGAACGATTCCGATTATCGGAGCGAAACCAGAGTGGGCCCAGAACGGGCACAGCAGCGCGCTGCTGTCCCCTTGGGGACAGCAGCCCCCCCGCTTCCGGGTCCGGACCGGCTAGGCTACATGGGTTGGGTTGGGATTCTTCACAAAATGCCTGGTGGGTCCTTCAACACAAAAAGAACATTAGAGGAAAAAGCATATTATAGCCCACAAACTGAAGGGTCCTTGCTAAAAGCAACTTACAAAAGTGGTGAAATCAGTTGGTAGATAATTGATATTCAAATGAGTTAGATTTTTTACATAAACTCTTAAAAATATGTTTTAAACAAATTGAACGGCTGCAGTACATATAGGGGCCGGCCGGTAATCGCCCTCCTATCACACCACGAATAGTTTCCATGCACTAATCTGATGAAGCAATTATATTTCATTTTGCCATGATCTATGTATATAGTTGATGACTTCTTGTTATAGAAAAAGAATCTCCATACAGATCAAACGCATGTTTGTTTGAAAGCTAATTAATTTATATGCTGCATTTCTCATTGGAGCTTTGACTATGGTAGGGAAATTTGGTTCCTAAAGCTTCAACATTTCCCTCCGGAATTAAAGCCCTAGCAGATTATGTTCATGCGAAAGGATTGAAGCTGGGAATTTATTCTGATGCCGGGTATATATACGTGATTAATTTCTACTCTCACATAAATATTGTGAAATTGCATATTTCTGAATTTGGCGACACTGAAGTTATCTACAACTGATTTCACCACTTTTGCGAATTTGTAGAACTCAAACATGCAGTCTGACCATGCCTGGATCCTTGGGGCATGAAGAGCAAGATGCAAAAACTTTTGCTTCTTGGGTATGTATCAATCATTTATGTTTATTCACAGTGGTATTGACTCTGTGCCTCGCCTGTTCCTTTTAGCTCATATCCAAATGTACGTTCAACTTCCACCGTTAAGCTCTAAATCTATCATAACCGGCTTCTGACACTTGAAATACTGATCAACTGTATATAAATATCAAAGTAGCACAACCAGTGACTTAATGAAGGTAAATTGGAAGCTTAAATGTGAACATTTATTCTCCCATCATATGCCTACCTCGACTGGTTTCTTGGAGATCAATCCCACTATTCACTTGCAGAGGACCAATTAAAAACGGAGCAACGACCCATATCATGAACTGGATCCACCAAAAATCGATAGCACTTGAGAGGTTTCGGAACTAACAATTTGGAGAGACCCTTAGTTCAAGGCCTTAACCACCAGGCCAACATTTTGGGATTAAGCTGCCATATGATATTACATGGTTTGACTCTATTTTTCAACTTTTGGTTAGGATAACAATATTCTTCATTTTTTTTTTTATATATAGGGAATTGACTACTTGAAGTTTGACAACTGCAATAATAATAACAAAAGTCCAAAGGAGAGGTACTTATCATTGCAATTATACTTCCCATCATTTCATTTTTTTACAACAAAAGAATTGAGGGGGAAATGTCATGATTTTAAAGTGATCACTTTTTTTTTTCTCTTGTGAGATATTTAGGTATCCCATGATGAGTAAAGCTTTGCTAAATTCTGGAAGGTCGATCTTCTTTTCTCTATGTGAATGGTAAGTAAGTTTTAGTGCATTTTTTTTGAGCTCAGGGGTTCGCAACCCCCTCACTTTTTTTCCTGTTTCTAGCCGTGTCCCCGTGTCTAGACACACCGATACGACGACCTCTAGGAATGTCGGTGCATCGTAGGCAATATCCTAGTATGATAATGTTG
This sequence comes from Rhododendron ovatum, assembly GCA_019656835.1. Classification (NCBI taxonomy): domain Eukaryota; kingdom Viridiplantae; phylum Streptophyta; class Magnoliopsida; order Ericales; family Ericaceae; genus Rhododendron; species Rhododendron ovatum. The sequence goes on from CM033799.1 coordinate 34,454,055, forward strand.
TCTTCTCGTATGCAATATCTAGGGGACAGGAAGATCCAGCCACGTGGGCAAAAGCAATTGGAAATAGTTGGAGAACAACTGGGGACATTGCTGATAACTGGAATAGGTGAGTAAGCTTAAATTATTTATCTGTTTAATTAAACAGAATTGATATCCCACACTTGAATAAACAAATATAGAAATGGAATTGCACTCCCCAGAGAGAGTTGTGATTTACATTCTTTGGCGTACGAAATTTATGGTAATTATGCATTTTATGGTTCATAATTTATACAATTTTGTGGTTGAATTTGTTACGTATCATTTGTCACGAATTTTTCGAATGTTTATTACTTACATATTAGTTTGGTCAATTAAAATAAATGTGACAGTACGTACACACCAGAATGCTACATTTGACTCTAGCTAGTTACGTAAATATTTGTCATAATTATTTCGCGTTATTTTGGTAAAGGAATGCAAATTTCATTGAACAGTGTATCATAGCTAGGCTTATTGCTATCTTAATATTACTTGCTTCTTCTTTAGTATGAGCAGTCGAGCAGATGAGAATGACAAATGGGCATCTTATGCAGGGCCTGGCGGATGGAATGGTAATCTTGAGTACTCCCTCTGGTCCATAATTTTTTTAACGTTTACAATAATTGTCATTCAAATAAAATAAATATTTCAATTTTTTACATGAATATTTTAAAAAGTTTTTGCAAAAACTTCTAGAATTATTTGAGATATTTATGCTGGTGCAGAAAAATATCAACATATTATACATGAAACTATTTATTTATTTTTCAAAAAAGTTTCGTGACTTGTATATTAAAAAAACTAAAATGATAGTATAGAGGCAGTATAATTTTTCATCTGTATATGTATGTAATATAGCTTGAAAGAAATCGACCTAGTTTATTGAGCAATGCTAGTATGCTACGCACACTACCGTAAAACACACCTTTGAACACAATTGTGCCTAGAACCGTTCGATGCACATGTGTTCATATGCATCACACGGTTTCGCATATAATCGTAAATATCCGGATTCCGGAGTTATGTTTTAAAAGTTGTATATGCATAGACTGTGTGTAGTTTATTACTATTTGAATTGGTTTCAGATCCTGATATGTTGGAAGTTGGAAATGGAGGCATGACGGTAGGAGAATACCGGTCGCATTTCAGCATTTGGGCATTAGCAAAGGTACCCTTCCATGCTAGTAAATTTTAGTGAACAAAATTTATTGCTACAAATCTAGAATCTATTTCTGCAGCCATAGCAAAACACCCTCGAATTCATTAGTAATGAGTGTCTAAAGAACAATGGATGTACTTATTTAGGCTCCATTGTTGATCGGGTGCGATCTCCGAGCGATGGACCGTGCGACCTTGGAAATACTTGGCAACAAACCAGTTATTGCTGTGAATCAAGGTGGTACAATTACATACACATTCAGAAAGGTTGCCCGGACTGAAAAATGAGAACTTAAAAAGCAATTCATTTTCTCAAGGAGAAAAAGATTGCCGATCGAAAGAAAAAAAGTTCGAATGTTTTTCTGAGAAACACACATTCTTCTTAAGTTCTCATTTTGCAGACTAGACAATCTTTTCAGGACCGAGGTAGCAATTTATATTAAGTGGTTAACTTACTGTAATAGCACTCATGTATCGATCCAGACAAACTTGGAATTCAAGGTAAAAAGGTCAAGAAGGATGGGGATTTAGAGGTAATTAACATCTAACTCTTATCCTCTTTTTACTTTGTTTCACCTTTTTACAATTATATTTTTAGGGATCGATCCATATATTTTTAACAAAATAAAACCAAAAAAAAAAATGGCAGGTTTGGGCTGGTCCCCTCAGCAATAATAGAGTAGCAGTTGTGTTGTGGAATAGAGGAGGTTCCGAAGCTGCGATTACTGCTTATTGGTCTGATATTGGCCTTAAACCCACAACAATCGTTAATGCACGCGATTTATGGGCGGTAAGATTATTTACTTATACTTCTTATTAAGTGGATTAATCATTCTTTTTGACCGAAGAATACGAAAATTGTGTAAATATCGGTCGATGTCAAAGTAAAAGTTCAAGAAAACCAAGAACAAAACGATAGCAAAACTGTCTTTTTCGAAATCTTTTTTGTATTTAGCGAACTTTACGTTTGCTTTTTGCTGTAGTTTTATTCTTTTTAGACTTCTCTTGTTGCAACGAATAAATAACCAAAACTTTCAATGTGGATGCAACAGAAACACAGAAAAGACGACCAGAAGACAGTTTAGGGGGCGTATAATCATATAAACCAAACCAAAGCGTATAATCATATGCTGATTAAATTTTGTAAACTCAACTTTATTGACTTTTGTTTTCTGTTTTGTTTTTTTTTTGGTATTGGATTAATTCACAGCATTCAACTCTAAGGGGAGTGAGTGGGGGGAAGCTCTCTGCTAACGTGAATTCTCATGACTGCAAAATGTATGTCCTGACTCCACAGTAGAAGAAGAAGAAGAAGAAGAAGAGGAGGAGGGTAATGAAGAAGAAGACCCTTATCATGTGTAATAACGATACCACAACTAAGTCGAAGAGTGATATAAACAATCGTATGTTTTTACATAACGTCACTTAAGCAGCAACCAAAGGAGCAAGCTCCTACCGAAGAACAAAGGAACAATAAGTGTTCTAACTAGGAACACAACAGGCTACACAATAGAAGAGGGGGAAGGGGAAAGAAAGCCCAAAAAAAAAAACAGAACACTTAATCCAACATTTTCTGGGATAAACCCCAAGCTAACCCTAGACTCTCTTATTATCATCTTAATGCAACAGAATTAACAAGAGATTAGTTGCGTGCTAATCCAAACGAAATAAAACTCAAATCCATGAGAAAAGAGAACTTTGATAATTGAATTGATGAAAAGTGAACCACGAAATTAGGTTACAACCTCCCTTTCATAATGCCTAACCTTAGAAACTCTAGAAACAAAATTACGGAATTATACGCTTACAGTTATTAACGATTTAAAACTTTTCTAAAATAGCATAAACATTACTCCATTGAAGGCTGCGAAGGAATTAGGCTGAAAATCACCGTAGACTACGAACTTAAGGTAGTGAGTCTTGATCGGAGCGCAATTTTACTTTAGTCTACCAAGTTTGAGTCTAATTCGAGCTCGTCCATAATTTACCAAATTGCGCAATCCACAATTAATTTTTTCGAGGGCCTACGGATGTAGTACACAAAAGCGGTAAAAAAAGAAAAGTGTGTATATTGTATGCTTCAATTGAGTTCCTGTGCAGTCGTTTATATGCACTTTATTCCAACCTTCAAGCACTTGGGCTGTCTAGGTAAGCCACACTTACATTTTCATTTTCACATACTAATAAATCAAAGAAAGTTCAAAACAAAAAATTGCGAACTTAAGGGTAATGAAGAAGAAGACCCTTATCATGTGTAATAACGATACCACAACTAAGTCGAAGAGTGATATAAACAATCGTATGTTTTTACGTAACCTTACTCAAGCAGCAACCAAAGGAGCAACTCCAACACTTAAGCAGCAACCAAAGGAGCAAGCTCCAACAGAAGTACAAAGGAGCAATAAGTTTTGTAACTAGGAACACCACAGGCTACACATAGAAGAGGGGGGAGGGGGGAGGGGGAAAGAAAGCCAAAAAAAAAAAAAAACACTTAATCAAACATTTTCTGGGATAAACCCCAAGCTAACCCCAGACTCTCTAATTATCATCTTGATGCAGCAAAATTAATAAGAGATTAGTTACGTACTAATCCAAATGAAATAAAACTCAAATCTATGAGAAGAGAGAACTCTAATAATTGTATTGATGAAAAGTTAACCATGAAATTAGGTTACAACCCCCTTTTATAAGGCCTGACTTTAATTCTAGAAACAAAACTACGGGAATTATACGCCTAGAGTTATTAACGATCTAAAACTTTTCTAAAATAGCAAAAACATTACATTGAAGGCCACAAAGGAATTGGGCCGAAATTTACCGTAGGCTTTGAACTTAAGGTGGTGGGTCATGATCGGAGCGCAATTCTGCTTTAGCCTGCCAAGTTTGGGTCCAATTCGAGCTCGCCCATAATTTGCCAAATTGCACAGTCCGCAATTAAAACTTTCTAGGGCCTACGATGTAGTACACAGAAACGGTAAAAAAAGAAAAGTTTGTATATTGTATGCTTCAATTGAGTTTCTGTGCAATCGTTTATATGCAGTTTATTCTTGCCTTCAAGCACTTGGGCTGTCTAGCTAAGTCACACTTGTATTTTCACATACTAATAAGCCAAAGAAAGTTCAAAACAAAAAATTTGATGAGCATGTGGATCATAAATTTAAAGTAGGGCCAGAGTTTTATTCCGTTTTACATAAGCTTTTGAACGATGATATGTTGAGGACGTGAACTTCCACTCCATGGTTGCTAGTATTCAAGTCTTTCTCATAGAATGGACCGAGGTGATTTTAGGAGATCATGTCGACATTCTCAATCAAGCCGAAATTAACAGCACGATAAGCATATCTAGATATGCATACAATGTCTCTCCTAATGTCATGAAGACGTTCATTGAACTTTGGAGTCCTTGGACTAATACCTTGCACTTTGATGGTGGAGAAATAAGTATTTCACTTCATGATTTGAAAAAAATTGAGGGCCTTCCAATATCCGGACATCCTTATGAAGAATTTTTACCTCCCACACAACATTTACTTCAAAAAGATGAAGAGGGGATGAAATTTATCTCTCGTCCATTTCAGAGCTTTTGGCTATTCACACCAAATTATGCAAGCGTCTTAGAGTAACGACCATGGGGGCACTATAAAGAAAAAACTCCAGTGACAGCAAGGATGGACGATGAACTATAAGTATTTATATTTTATATTAACAATGAGATTGCTTACTGACTTTTATATGTTTTCAAAAATTCGAAGTAGGTGCAAATTTTCTCAATTAATATTGGATGGGCGAATACGTGTACAATAGTTTATACAAATCCACACATTCTTTCTTTTTTTAGTCATCCACCTCCTCAATGAATGGCTAGGATTATTTTTATTTAACAGGTCACATTCTCCTTTTAGAATCCTCATAGAAAATATATTTCCTTATTCATATCTCTAGAATATTTCAAAACTCTCCACACAAGTCTAGCATATAATAGAGTTTTTTACAATCTTATAGAACATTCCAAAAGAAAAATGTATAGTAGTAGTATTTTTTTCAAATAACATGATCTTGCAGCAAAAAGTTAGATAGTTTGATTAAGCACTAAAAAAATGTCTAATTGAGATAGTTTCAATCATGTGTAATAAAGATACCGCATCAGAGTCGAAGAGTGATATAACAATCCTATGTTTTTACGGAACGTTACTTTTATTAAGCACATTAAGCACCAACCAAAGGAGCAAGCTCCTACATAAGAACCAAGGAACAATAAGTGTTCTAGCTAGGAACACCACAGGCTACACAATAGAAGAGAAACACTTAACCGAACAGGTGTTCTTGCTAGCCCTAGTTGGTTGTCGAGTACGATAACAAGGGGCAATGTTTTGAAAGAGTTCTGGCCAATTGAGCTAGTCACAGTTGGTTGTCGAGTACAATAACCAGGAGCAATGTTTTGAGACTAATCGAGGAACTCGAAGTTAAAGGAAATTCAGTAAAAGAAATGTATTTGGCAAATTTATGATTTTTGGAAAACAGGGATAAGTATGCCTTTATAAAAATCACCGAATGTGGTTATCAAATCATCCCGTTTGTTTTGTGTTCATGCATAATGAATGAACTACATGATTCACACAAAATGAAAGAGTTGTAAAGAAAAGTTAGTTGGAAACGTTAGGTTGGAAAATGGTTTTTTTTTTTTTTTTTGCAAATTATGATTTATAAAAAGTAAAATCACCAAATGTGATTATCAAATCATCCCAATTTGTGTTCATGCATAATGAGTGGAGTGTGCAGGATTCACACAAAATGAAAGAGTCATAGAGAAAAGTTAGTTGAAAACGTTTTTTTTTTTCTTTTGCAAATTACGATTCATAAAATCACCGAATGTGATTATCAAAGCATCCCATTTTGTGTTCATGCATAATGAGTGAACTACTGGATTCACACAAAATGAAAGAGTTATAAAGAAAAGGTAGTTGGAAACGTTATGTGGGAAACGTTTTTTTTCCTTTTGCAAATGACCATTTATAAAATCACCCAATGTGATTATCAAATCATCTCATTTTTGTCTTTTGCAAAACCAACTGAAACACATAGTCCACATCCCAAAAGAGTTGTTTTGTTTGTGAAACCTCTGGAAGATGAATGGCAATGAACGAAGAGAGAGACTACTTGATGGACCAAATTATCATTCATTGGTACGATATCGATCCTTTACCAGTCCCGAGTAACACTGGTTGGCCACCAAGTGATGGGGAAGAAGAATAAGCGGAAGAGGAGGAGGTGGAGGGTGAAAGGAACCCACTAGCGATCCCTAGTAACGTTGGTTGGCCACCAAGCGATTGGGAAGAAGAAAGTGAAGAAGAGGAAGAGGAGGTGAAGGATGAAAGCAACCCACTCGACCGTATGTACTCAATCTCCTTTGTCATTTGCCAATCTCAGCTCACTATATATCCATCAGCATTACAACCTAGGCCTAGAGCCACACTAATTAAGTCAGTCAATTTTAGCCAACTTTCTTGCCATTTCTTCCAACTCTTCTTCTCCTTGCACTATCACATTGATCCCAACGCCTCACACCAGTAAAAGCCCATTTGTTACCTAATAAGCACCCGATAATGCAATATAGGGTGCGCTAGTTATCTAGTTTAGTTAATTTTATCGTTTCATTAGTTGTTTTTAATTGCTTTTACTCATAAGGTTGTTTTGTTTTGTTTTGTAGAAAAATCATGCAAACCTGGAGTTTTAGGCATAAGGCATGTCAAGAGACAAAAGCGACCCGACGGCTCACCAAGGCAAGGCATGGCCAAAGCAGCAAGCAAGACTAAGTGCTGGCAGATAGCACCTCGGCATCGGTAGAACCTGTGTCTTCCAATTGGTACCTAGCCTTCATCAGCGCCAGCCATAAGCACTTCGGCATTGATAGATCAAAATACCCTCTATCGTTACCGAGCATCATAGCTTAGCAGTGTAAGGCCGTTGCCATCGGTACTGAGAGCCTTAGGAGAAGGATTTTTGGATCTCCTGGAGAATATTCCGTGCGCGTACCTTGGAGTATAAAAGCCCGTGATGTCACTTGTACAAACAACTTTTGTATTGCATAATTTTAGATCTAGCCTATATATACTTGCTTTTTGAATTGTTCTTCATTATTCAGCTTTTTAAATTTAATTTTCTGTTTTAGTTAATTAGTTTTTGCTATTGTAGTCTTTATTAAAGTTGTAGCTGTTACTCCGATCTATCGTTTAATCTAATTTTCTTCTAGCATTGTTATTTCGATTACGCTCAGTAGATTTTTGCTTGCTCTTATCTTCATAAATATGTGTGAGTAGTTTTCTAGGGTTAGGTCATGGGGTGATTAGCACCTCATGATTCGAGTAAAAATTGTATTTTTCACCAATAAAGTTTGAATATTTGGTTCAAAAATCGATGTGGGGTTCAGATTTATTTGTCAAATTGCTAAGGTGTTAACCTCCTTGATCATGTGTAGGTAAGAGCATCGCCTACTTACCACACATGATGCTTGGAGCTCTGTCGCATGAGGTGTTTGCTGAATAAATTCTAGAGCTAGCTTGGTAATTGAACCATCCTATCTTCCGGGTTAAGAACCTTAGTTGAGTATCTTAAACCGCGTATTTGGGTGAGAAATGTAATTGGACTTGAGTCATGGGTGTTAATTTATTCCTAGACCTAACTTGCTTTTTATCCTAGTTTATTCCCTTTTAATTTAGCCCTTTTACTTTTCACCACAAATGTAAAACAAAGTTGGCTGCCGAAAAACCGAAAACCCGTGCTTACTTCTACAAATCCATCAAAGCCGTACTAATTATTCCCGTGGGTACAATCCCGGTCTTCCAGATTATTATGCTTCAATTGGACGCTTATACCCTACGCTTGGGGTGATTTTATTTGATATATCGACGAACGAAGCATTACCCACTCTGTCCTTTATAAAATGGAGGACTTTGATTTCATAGTCTTACCACCACTCACCAAGTGATGGGGAAGAAGAAGAAGAAGAAAGTGAAGAAGAGGAAGAGGAGAAGGTAGAGGATGAAAACAACTCACTCGACCGTATGTCACTTAGCTTGCTCTTCGACGAAGTAGTGGCAAATTATGAATAGCTCATAGCAACAACAAAAAAAGCTCACTACTCACAAGAATTACATTGCCTTGAAACAAATGGATATACGCGAGTATCAAAAGAATGATATTACAATTTTCACAGTCATTCTTTTGATGCTCGTGTATATCCGCTTGTTTCAAGGCAATGTAATTCTTGTGAGCTATGAGCTATTTATTTGTTTATTTTTCCTATGAGCTATTCATAGTCTGCCACCACTTCGTCGAAGAGAGCTAAGTGACATACGGTCAAGTGGGTTGCTTTCATCCTCCGCCTCCTCCTATTCTTCCTCTTCTTCACTTTCTTCTTCTCCTTCTTCTTCTTCTCTATCACTTAGTGAGCGATGGCAGACTATGAAATCAAAGTCCTCCATTTTATAAAGGACAGATTGGGTAACAAATGGACTTTTACTGGTGTGAGGTGTGGGATCAATGTGATAGTGCAAGGAGAAGAAGAGTTGGAAGAAATGGCGAGGAAATTGGCTCAAATTGACTGACTTAGTGTGGCTCTAGGTCTAGGCTGTAATGCCGATGGATATATAGTGGACTGGATGAGGACTTGGCTTCGCTAATTGTTGATGCAACTTTCATGAGATTGGCGAATGACAAATTGGATTGAGTACGATCGAGTACATTGCGACTGGGACAGATTCCGAATTTGAGTCAAATAGTAGCAAGTCTTTTTTGTATCCTTCTTTTTCTTCAGTTGGTCTAGTGGGGAACTACTTAGTTGGTTACCCACCCCAAGTTCAGTTTTTATGTTTAATCAATGGATGTTTTTATAATAAATTGTTGCTTATAATATTGTTGATGAAGAACAAGAAAATCGTACTGGCTGCTTCGTGCTAATATTTCCAGCAGCTCCAAGCCCTATCAAGAAGTTTATACTACTAATCAACACCCAAACACATTTCATTTATCATGGAGAGTGCTGCTACAATCTGCAAGTATTTGTTCATGCGGCCCTTCTTTGTCGATTCTTCCTGATAAAATGACAATTTTACATTAAAATCGTACTAGTATTTTATCTTCTTTTATTGCCCCTTTTCTAGACAATTGTATTGCAATAACAAGACTGTAACAAAGAGTTAGTAGCTTCTCTTAATTAGGTCTTGTGGATTCCACACACTAATGAGTTTCACACTAATCTGCTGTGAAAGGCCTCTGAAGCTATGTTCTAAAAGTACAGAAATAATTTTTCCTCATTCACGTATCAGCTAAATCCACACAAACCACCCACACAATAGGAAAAAGAGGAACAAAGGTTCCCCAATAGGAAAAGGAGGTAAATCTCACGCTTAATAAACAATCAACAGGAACATAATTAAGGATGTGTGAAAACTGAAGTAATTAAAGTGCAGAAAATACTAGATCTGTGAAAAATGTTTAAGATTAAATTAAAAAGACTTTGGCCCTGGTATCACTTAAGTACAATTTTATTTTTTTATACAGATTTTTTTATTATTGACTTAAAGACTAAATAGAAGTTGTAAACCTATTTGGTGTTACTTTTTGTAAGCTTTTATAAAAAAAGCCAACTTGTTTGGTTGAAGAAGCACGGAAACGTCTATCGGCCTTACATAATCGTATCCGACACGTGTCGGTCACGGACGTACAACACTCTCCGAACACGTGTCGGTGTCGTGTCCTAATTATCCCGTATCCATGTTCATGCTTCTTATGTGGTAACCATAGCAGCAATAACAAAAACACCAGCTTTTGGAAATGGCACTCTAGGAACCCCGAGCTTCGTAGTGCTTATACTTGGCACTTAAACATTTTATGCACTTAAAAAATGAGAGGGCAGCTTTAAACTTATATATGGCTCAAATAGCAACTCCATTTGCAAACTTTCTCAATGGAGTTAGAATACCAAACAGAAAAGGAACAAATTAAGGAAAACAATTGATAACAGAGCGTGCTGGCTATGAAGCATGGACACAGTACGAGACACGGATACGACCAAGATACGTTGTAAAGAGGTTGTCTTACAATTCTTAGTATCATGTTATGCTGAAGTTGACAAATAACTTAGGAAGTAGATGCAAGTTTAAAGTCATTAGCCAGTCTTTGTGATATGGATACACACATGCGACATAATCAGGATTCATCAATTTGACAAATTACAAAAAAGTAGGATATTGGTATGTTGCTTCAATCTAACCATTTCGTTCTTCTATAAAAGTAACCAAAATCATATTCAAAAAATAAGCTTTTAAATGTCCAAAAACTATTCGTATATCTATCTAGACAATGATACTCTTGTTCTATGGTACAATGTTACAATCCCAATTGCATAAATATTAGGATGTGCAACTTAAGAGTATCCGAAAGCAGCCCATACCTAATAAGGACAGGGAGGCCGATAAACAGGTCATTTTGGTAGAGAGAGAAGGAAGAGACTCTTGATACAGAAAGGATGAGAGTTAGCTGTGGGAGATTAAGGTTCGGGTTTCCATTGGTTGAGCATTACTCAGTCGTATTTCCTTAGTACTTTCAGGTGGGGGTTCGCCATACTTTTCCTTTCTGGACCATTTGTTCCTCGTATATTCTTGAGATACCAGAGCCACTCCCTTGTTTCCTTGTCTGGCATGCTTTTCCTTCTCTTATGACCCCTTTTATTCCTTGATTATTCTCCTGCATCTTTCACTTATGCTTCATCCTTTTTGCCCTTGTATTGCGTCTATTACTTCCTGTACCATTATTGGTGAATGACCTGTCTTCTGGGCATTTATATTTTCTTTGATCCACTCTCTTTTTATGGACCATTACCTTGGTGATCATAGATTGGGACCATAATTGAAGTCCAGAGTCCATCCCATTACCTAGAGAGAGATAACGACAAACGTGATAAGCAACCACGTTTAAGTGATATGTAGAAAGATTGTGCAATTAGAAATTAAATTTAGCTATGAATTGCAGGTAACAACTAGATTTTGGAAACTTCGCAAAGCTAACAAGAAAGGAAAACAAATAGTCCTATTCAACTGTAGCAAGACAATAGATACAAACTATTACCCAGAATTTTCTATCATGCGTTGCGGAAACAACCTCTCTACGTGCGGAGGAAGGCTGCGATTCCCAGACCCCAGCAGTAGCCGAAGCCTTGTGCACTGGGGTAGCCCTTCTTTTTTTCTTTTGCGACAGAAAAAAGAGCAGCTTTTGGCCTCGACAATGAAGTATTGGATTGTACCAGGGTTTTCAGATGTACATTTGGGGGCACAACTGGAGAATCAAAGAAAATCAAGAATTAGCCATTTCACCTAAAGCCCAATCATTCCCCTTCCTCCAACCAAAAAAGAAAGAAAAAGGATCTACATGTTTATAATTACCCAAAACAAAAACCATTGCAAGTAGAGTATATTAGGGGACTTGGATGTTATACGTAAAAACCTGCTCTATGATTTATGGATCAAATTTGAGATTGCAAAACCCTGGGGCTGTTGATGGAAACGCTATTCGCTTACAGAGCTTAGATGTAAACCCAGTCCTTCTACCCGATTTAAAGGACAGTTCCACAAGTCATTGAACTAACCATTGGGTCCAACCGTCAAAGTAGGACATGTTATTTTCTAGACCTCGTATTACCATGAAAATAGTTAGGACAGTTCCACAAGTCATTGAACTAACCATTGGGCCAAACCGTCAAACTAGGACATGTTATTTTCTAGACCTCGTATTACCATGAAAATAGTTAAGACTTCATAGAGTTAATCAACTTATGCTAGTACCATACCTCCATAATGTCTCCAAATATTCAGTAGACATGCATCATTCTGTCTTCACCAATACCCTCGGCAGGAACAAGATCCATTCTTGAAATGATGGAAGCGACTTGCATCCCTGAGTATAATTTCATGGTTGATGATTTTAGAGATGTAGGTAATGGCATTATGGCAATCACCACAGACGCGCATATTCTTGGTGATCCTAATGGGCATCCCAGGAGGAGAGGTGAGCATGCCAAAGGCAAGAGCTAGTTTTTCACTGTGCTCATAAAGTGTATCGCCTTTCTCCTCATCCTCTACATCATGTAAAGCAAAGCTTGTCTCAGGCACATAGCCAAGGGCTTTGATGCGGTGAATCAAGTCTCCAAGAACATTATAAATTTCCTGAGACAGTGGATGTGATCTGTCCCCCACATAAAAAGTTGTTGTGCCCTTTTTTCCTTGGACCCAACTGCAGCCAGGTCTCTTCTTGATCCTCGTATACTTCATCAAAGATCTGATCCTTGCCACATCTTTCCACCGCCCAGCATTGGCATATAGATTTGAAAGTAGAGTATATGATCCATCACCCTCTGACTCCAATTCTAACAATTTATTTGCAGCATATTCCCCAATTTCAACATGTGCATGGATTCTGCAAGCACTCAACAATGCCACCCATACTATTGGGTTTGGTTCCATAGGCATGCCTTCTATCAGTTTCATAGCTTCATTCAAACGACCAGAGCGACCCAACAGGTCAACCATGCAAGCATAGTGTTCTATGCCCGGTACAACCCCAAATTTTGAGCTCATGCTGTCAAAGTATTTGATTCCCTCACCAATCATTCCGGAATGACTGCAAGCATAGAGTACAACGACAAATGTTACACCATCGGGCATCAGACCTATACTTCTCATCTCCTCAAAAACTTGAAGAGCCTCTTCACCCTGACCATGCATCCCATATCCTGCCATTAGGGATGTCCAAGAGACAGTGTTTCTATGACACATGGTTTCAAATACGATGCGAGCAGCGTCAACATCTCCAGATCTGGCATACATGTCTATCAGGCAATTGGCTATGAACAGCATCACAGTCTCATAACGGTTGCGTAACACATACCCATGAATTTGTCTGCCGAATCTTAGCAATCCAAGACGAGCACAAGCCATCAGAGCACAGGATATAGTAAATTCATTTGGCACTAAAGAATTATCCCCCTTCAGCATATCAGAGAAAAGTTCCAATGCATCATTGGCATCCCCCAGTTGGGCATACCCACCTATCATAACAGTCCAGGTCACAACATTCCTCTTCTCAAAGGCTATGGAGTTGAAGATAGTTCGAGCAACTTTGGTCCTTCTACATTTAGAATACACATCAATAAGACCATTGATCACCATCATTTCATCCCCAGTATCACAACCATCTACACTAAGAACACGTTTGATGGCGTAGCAATGAGTCTCCTTCCCTTGAAGCAATGCTCCAGCAGAAGCACAGCCAGACAGAAGGGACACAAGGGTAACAACATTTGGCTCCAACCCACAAATTTGCATTCGCCGGAACACGGTGATCGCTTCATACCCAAAACCCCTCTGAGCATACCCTGCAATAACAGCACTCCATGTCACAACATTCAACTCAATACCTACATCCACCATTTTCTCAAATAAACAGAGAGCCTCCTCGCATCTACCAATTCGTGAATACCCAGCAACCATTGCATTCCAAGAAACCACGTCCTTCACCTCCATTCGATCAAAAAACTGGGTTGCTTGGTCCATCAACCCACATTTCGCATACATATCAACCACCGCATTAGCCACAAACACATCCTCTAAAAGGCCATTTCTAACTGCATAACCATGAACCTGCTTACCCCTCCCACATGCCCCAATGGCAGCACAAGCCGGAAGGATATTAACAAGGCTAACAGCATCAGCACGGAACCTATAACCACTATCAAAACCCATTTCAACAAACATCTCTAGTGCAGTCCTAGGTTCCCCATTCTGCACGTAAGCAGACACAATGGAATTCCATGAAACCGAATCCCCAATACCTGTAAAGTTTTAGAGAGGAAGAAATCGCAAATATTCCATTCAATAACGTGGGTATACAAAAAATTTATAAACTTTAGGAAAATGATTTATGCGCTCCCCCTTTTTATAAGTGCACTCCAAATTTTATCTTATAGTGTATTTGACCCTTTTTGTTGTGTGCAATTTGAAGCACTTTTTTTTTTGAACATCTAATTTGAAGCACATCTCCAACCCTCAACTTTTTTTTTTCTAAAACTCAAAAAAAAAGAAGTAAAACCCCCCAAAAATCCACTCCCTCCTTTACTCAAACCTATACCAAATTGAGTTTTACTCAAATTTTGCAAAGTTATTTCTCCCCTCCCAAATTTATTGCAATGCAATTAATGAAGATTTTACTCAAATTATATATGCAAATCCGAAAGTAGCCCATACCTAATGTTAGAGCTCGTCCCACATTGGTATATATACACAAAATGAATACACTTAAGGGAAATAATTTTTGCACTCCAAATTTTGTCGTGCAGCGTATTTGACCCTTTTTGTTGTTTGTAATTTGCAAAACTTTTTTTTTTTTACATCTAATTTGAAGCGCATCTCCAACCCTTACCCTTTTTTTCACTCAAACTCAAAAAATTGAGTAAAAACCCCCAAAAATCCACTCCCTCATTTACTCAAACTTACACCAAATTGAGTTTCACTCAAATCAAGTGAGACTCAACTTTTGCAAAGCTATTTCTCCCCTCCCAAATTTACAACAATGCCATTAATGAAGCTTTTCGTCAAATTTGTGCCTAGATTTGAGTTTGCCCATTGGAGTGTATCACACCAAATGAAGCTTTTACTCAAATTTGAGTAAAAGATTGAATAAGGATTTGAGTTAAAAGACAACTTTTTGAGTGCATTTGTGAAATTGTGGAGTGCAAAAATCATTTTCATAAACTTTAATCCCATCAGTTAGCGATATTGTAACCGGAAGTAACTACACGTTCCAACTTCCAAAGATACAGATAAGATAGAGTTTGGAAATGAAAACAAATCTCTCGTACTATATCAATACCTCTCCTCGACATTTCATCAAACACCTGGCGCGCATTCTCCAAAGCACCACAACGACCGTACATAGCAACCACAGCATTACAAACATACACATTGGACTCAAACCCCAGTGCACAAACAACCCCGTGCACGGAACTCCCATGGCGGAAGGAGGGGAGCTCGCCACAGGCCTTGAGAACGTAAGGGAACGTGTACCCGTCGGGCCGCCACCCGAGTCCGCGCATCCGACCGAAGAGGCCGAGCGCGCCGTGGAGAGAGCCCAGGCGGAGGTGTGCCTTGATGAGGGCGTTCCAGTAAAAGACGGAGAGGGGAGAGGGGGGGAGGCGCTCGAGCGAGGCAAGGGCGTGGGAGGGGGAAGCGGCGCCGTTCAGGTAGGCGGCGACGAGGCGGCTGAGGGTGGTCTGGGAGGAGGTGAGGCCGTGGACGGTGAGTTGCTGGTGGAGGAGTTTTGCTTGGGTTAAGGATTTGCATTGTTTGAGGAGGTGGAGGAGAGAGGTGGAGAGGGTTGAGAATGTGAGATTTTGGACTTGGTTTTGTAGGTGCGAAGGAAGTAGGGGATGGAGGAGCATACTCTGGTTGAACCAAAAACCAAAGCATCGATAGGGAAGGTGTAAATAAATCTTTGGTGACCAGGGCCGCAAACGAGTCGAGCGGAATTTTATAAGGTTCAAATTCAACTTGTTTACTAAAAAAACTTAAAATTCGAGTTCGAGTTCGTCTCGATCGTCAACGAGCCAAGTCCTTAACGAATCGAGTCTGGCTAATTTACTTAAATAAGTCTCTTTAAATGAGCTGAACCTATACAAATGAATCGAAATTTTGAGCATCGAACTCAACTTATTTAATAAACAAGCCAAAAATTTGAGTTCGAACTTGGCTTCATTACTAAATAAGCCGAACCTATACAAATAAATCAAAATTTTAAGTGTCGAGCTTGACTTGTTTAGTAAACGAGCCAAAAATTTGAGTTTAAACTCAGCCCCATTACTAAATTATTCGGGCCGAGCTGAGCCATGAGCTGCTCGCAGCTCAGTTCGTTCGCAGCCCTACCCGTACCATGAATCTGAAAAATTGTTGTCGCTCCTTATACTAAAACGTAATTTCCCTTATTTTATTTTATCGAGTTAATTTTGCTTTTATTCTTTAAACTATTCACATGTTATCTACTTTGTCCCTGAATTATGTAAACAAGATTTTGTTCGCTCAACTTTATCCTTTTACCATAATTTTGGACGAAATAGATTCCAATCGAAAAGTTGAGGGAACAAAATTCTTGTTTGCATAATTTAGTCCAAATTAGCAATTTTCGTTATCAATTTAACTTGGAACGGGAGAGAGAATTTTGAATAAAAGAAGTTAATTTTGGCTGTAAATTTTTTTTTTTTTTTTGAAGTTTTGAAATCTATTAGACATTAACAGCTTGTTTGGAACGAGTGATTTCGAGCAAGAAGAAAGGAGAGGGTGAGAAATCCGACTCTCTCCCACATTTGGGAGAGCCATCAGGTGAGAAAGGGGTGGGGAAGGAGAGAAACCGTTTCCTCTCAAGATCCCATTTCTGAATCACGCCGGATGTGGCGCGATTCCGTGAGAGAGGAAAGGAAGGCGCTCACGCGGGCTACGCCGGAGTTGCTCGCTCGTCACCGGAGTTGCTAGCTCGTCGCCGGTGTTGGGAGATCGTCGCCGGAGTTTACAGATCTTGCTCACCGGAGAGAGTTTCTCGCCGAAGAGGGTTTGATTTCTCACGGTTATTTGGGTTGCACAGTGAGAAATCACCCCCTCTCTTCTCCTTTCTCACCATTAACGGAGAAGACTTCTCTTTCTTCTCCTTTCTCACCCCTCCATCCAAAGGGGCCGTAAGGATAAAGTATGGAGATATTTTGAAAATTTCCCAAATAGAAAAATTATAAATAATTTAAGGAATAAAATTACGGGAAGTGATTTTGACACTTTCTTTTACTAATCACACTTCCTTTTTTATTTTTAGTGTGTAAAATTACCAAAATATCTTTCACCTTTGTGAAAAAACCATTTCGTTTTGATAACAAGAATAAGGAAATATGGAAAAGTGGAAGGGTGTAAAGGTAACTTCACACGATAAAAATAAAAAGGGGAAGCACTCCCCTAAAATTGACTCTATTTGATTCTAATCTCAGCTTCCGTGTCTTGAGCCCTACCCCTAGACATACCAACTCGAGGGATCGGAATTACCAGAGATTCATGGAGCCAGAAGCGGAAGAGGAGCAACCCACAGCCACCGCAACCTCACTGTTTCCAGTCGCCTTCCGACCCTTGCCCGTCGCCACCGCCACCTCCAGCCACCTTCCTCCGCCATCATGGCTCAGCAACCCCAGCTTCACCGCCGACCCCGTTACTTCGCCCCGCTACTCCCACCTCCCCCTTTCAGAATCCGAATCAGAAGAGTCGGAAGGACCAAAACCTAACGATAACAATAACAATACCAAGCCTCGGTCGTACGAGTTACTGGAGACGGCGTCGTCTGACGGAGAGAGGGACGTGAAGAAAGACGACAAGAAGAAGAAGAAGAGGAAGAGGAGGAAGTTGAGTTCTTCTTCGTCTCGTAATGTCAAGGCCTCGCGATCGGCGTTCGATTATGACGTCACCTCCAGGAAGCCGAACGTTTTGTCTTGGGCTTCTTCTGAATCGACCAAGAGTTATTATTTTGATTCCGGTGGCGACCGCGACAACCTGGCATTCGGTTGCCTCTACAGGTTTATATGCTTGTACTTGTTTCTGCGTTTATTTGTTTTTTTGTCTTAATAATTGGTTAAACCCTTAGTCACATAAACCGAGTGTGTGAGCGTGAAAGCTAATTGCGAAAACATTCCAAACTACTCAAATATTTGCAAGGAGGAGGATTGAGAGCAGGAGTGCCAAGCGAGCATTGATTTCATCTTAGTTGGTTAATACCTTGGTCGCATAATCTGCGTGAGTGGGAAAGCTATTTCCGAAATATCCTAAGATTTGCGAGAGCGAGGATTGGGGGTGGGAGTGAAGGGTTCTACTAAAGAATTATGTGACTTAGGTTAAAATGCCCATACTCAAGAGGAGGAGGATTGAGCGTGAAAACAACTTCCAAAAACATTCCAAACTACCAAAATTTGCTAGGAGGAGGATTTAGAATGGGAACAATAGTGGATCAGTGGATGCATAATTTATGACTAGCAAGGGCTTGTGAGCTGCTCCAAGGAAAAGGCAAATTGCGTGTATGTGCGCAGGCGCCATTTAAGTTTACGCACGCAACCTTAAAAGGATTGATAGGGGGGTGAAAGGGTTTTCACCCCCCTTTAGGAATTTTAAGAATTTTTTTTTCTCCCAGGGGCTAATTCCATACAATATTCCTAGATTAACGTGAAAAATGCGTGTAATATATGCAACTATTTGGAGTTGTGCAAGGGCCTAGGCACCCACCGGCACCCCTTTGTGTCCGCCAATGGGTGGGAGCGCAGAATGAGGTTTGAGAGCAGGAGCAAAGGCCCCTACTGAAGAATTGTGTGACTTGGGTCTTGGGTTAAAATGCCCATATCCGAGACCGGGAGGATGTTAACATTATTGCTAAGAAACGTCACAGAAAAAACTATCTGAATCTGTCAATCTGTTTTTCTTGATGTATTTGTGCAGAAGAAGCTATGCTTTTCTTTTTATAAAGGTGTTTGAAGCACTGTGAGATCAAACCCACTTCGCTCCTCTGATAAACTATTGAACGACAAAATGGAAAAGAACTCAAAGGAAGTTTTGGTGTTCTTATTTCAATGGAAATTTTACCAATGAGGGTGGAAAATGACTCCAATTCACTATATTACTTACAATAGACCCACCATGAACACATTCCCTACTGGGCATTGATATCTTAACCTGTTGCAATTTGTACATTGATTGACCTGTATAGGTACAGATAGCAGATTTGGATTGTATAGCTGCTGGATAGCTGATTCAGATCTGTAGTGTTTTTGCAAAAAAAAAAAAAAAAAAATTAAATTTGCTAAATTCCTATTACCGAGGAAATAAATGGTGCATAATTCATTTGAGATTTCAAATTCGTACATTTTCCTGTATACTCTATTTATCAAGGAGTCTGGCTCATTGTACTGCAGAATGGATGTTGCTCGCTACAGACTTTCCACTTCTATGAAGTCATATGAGCTCAATTCCGAAGAGTTCTATCGGTGGAATCATAAGAGTTTGATCTTTGATGGAGATAGTGATATTGATGGGCTGGACAAGAAACTTAAAGCTGCTGGGCGCTACTGGTGTGGAAAGTATTTGGCGATTGAACGCCATAAGAACTTGAAACGAATTCGAATTAGTTTGCCTAAAAAATCCTCAGTAACAATTTCTGGTGAGTTCATTCCTTTACTGCAAGATGAAAATCCTGTACAGATAGTTGATGGTGGGTCACTTTCTAGAGCATCTGTAGTTGAAGAGTCTTGGGAAGATGAGGTTCTCCGGAAAACAAAGGAGTTCAACAAGATGCTGAGGGAGCATCCACATGATGAGAAAGTTTGGTTAGGGTTTTCGGATTTCCAAGACAAGGTTGCAAGCATGCAACCGCAGAAAGGTGCCCGTTTACAGACTCTTGAAAAGAAGATTAGTATACTGGAGAAAGCAACTGAGCTGAATCCAGAAAATGAAGAGCTGTTGCTATGTCTTTTGAATGCATATCGGAGCAGAGACGGCACTGATGTCTTCATTGGTAGATGGGAGAAGGTTCTCATGCAGCATTCTGGGAGTTACAAACTCTGGAAAGAGTTCCTGCGTGTTGTTCAAGGGGAGTTCTCCCAGTTCAAAGTTTCTGAAATGAGAAAGATTTATGCAAATGCGATCCAAGCTTTATCTGCTGCATGCAGCAGGCAGTGTAGGCAGGTTCACCAAACATCTAGTTCACCTTCTTTGGATCTTGCTATTGTCCAACAAGAACTTGGTCTGGTTGATATATTTGTTGGGCTTTGTAGGTTTGAGTGGCAGGCTGGGTACCAAGAATTAGCTACTGCTTTGTTTCAGGCACAGATAGAATATGGCTTGTTCTGTCCTTCTTTACTTCTCACAGAGCAGAGTAAACATAGGCTGTTTGAGCACTTCTGGAACAGTAATGGTGCAAGAGTTGGGGAAGATGGGGCTCTTGGCTGGGCAACATGGCTAGAAAAAGAAGAGGAACAAAGGCAGAAGGTTTTAACTGAGGAGTCCTCTAATGAAAACGAAAAGGGTGGGTGGACGGGTTGGTCCCAACCATTATCTAAAAGGAATGATAGTAGTTCAATTCCAGAAAATGTTAAGGATGATGATGTGGCACTTGAGGAGCTTGATGAGGAATTTGAGACAAAAACTGCTGAGCAGGAAGATGATACTGAGGCTTTGTTGAAAATGCTGGGCATTGATGCTAATGCTGATCCTAATAGTGAGGTCAAAGACACTGCTACATGGACTAGATGGGCTGAGGAAGAGTTATCAAGAGATTCTGATCAATGGATGCCTGTTCGTGCAAAATCTGGGGGGATTTCTCGCAATGATTCCACACCAGATAGAGAGAGCGATGAACAACTTTTGAGAGAGATAATATTTGAAGATGTCTCCGAATACCTGTTCTCTATAAGCTCAGAGGAAGCTCGTTTGTCTCTGATGTTCCAGTTCGTTGACTTCTATGGCGGAAGGATATCTAAATGGACTTGTACAAACAGCTCAAGTTGGACTGAAAATACTATGTGCTTAGAAGCACTGACGGATTCTCTATTAGGGAATTTGAGAAAGGTGCATGATGTTGTAAAGAAAACAGAAACGAGTCCAAGTAATTTCAGTTTTGAGTTCCTCTTAGGCAGCTCCAATGACATCTCGATGAGGACTGACATGATGAAATTTCTCCGTAATGCTACGTTACTTTCTTTAACTGCATTTCCTCGTAACTACATTTTGGAGGAAGCTGCTCTTGTAGCTGAAGAGCTATTGAACACAAAAATGGATACTTGTAGCTTTTCAGTAACCCCATGTCGAGCTTTAGCAAAGAGCCTAGTGAAAAGTAATCGTCAGGACGTACTATTATGTGGAGTTTATGCACGAAGAGAGGCTGCATACGGGAATGTTGATCATGCGAGAAAGGTTTTTGACATGGCATTGGCATCCATTGAAGGGCTTCCATCGGACCTTCGATCCACTGCATCTCTTTTGTATTTCTGGTACGCTGACATGGAACTCGGTTATAGTTCTAGTAGCGGTTCAGAGTCATCACTGCGTGCAGTACATATTCTATGTTGTTTTGGGAGTGGGGTTAAATATAGTCCATTTAAATGTCAAGCATCAAGTCTTCAACAGCTGAGAGCACACCAAGGGTTCAAAGAACGAATAAAAATGCTAAGGCCGTCTTGGGCACGTGGTGTTATTGATGATCATTCTACTGCTCTCATTTGTTCAGCTGCATTATTTGAAGAGTTGATCACCGGAGGCATTGCTGGTATTGAAGTTCTAAATCAGGCTTTTTGCATGGTTCTTCCTGAAAGAAGAAGCCAAAACTATCAACTTGAATTTTTGTTCGACTATTATGTGAAGATGTTTTGGAGACATCGTGCCACACTGAAAGTGAAAAAAGTATGGGAGTCAATCATACAAGGCTTGCAAATATACCCTTCCAATGTGCAACTTTATGATGCTTTGGTTGAAATAAGCTGCCTTCATTCTACACCAAATAAACTACGATGGATATTTGATGACTACTGTCAAAAGAACCCATCTGTGATCACCTTGCTCTTTGCATTATCATTTGAGATAAGTAGAGGAGGTTCACATCATAGAATTCGTGGATTATTTGAACGGGGATTTGAAAATGAGAAGTTGCGCAGCTCTGTATTACTTTGGCGATGCTACATTGCGTATGAGGTTAATGTTGCCTGCAACCCTTATGCGGCTAGACGACTTTTCTTCCGAGCTATCCATGCATGCCCACGGTCGAAAAAGCTATGGCTTGATGGTTTCCTCAGATTACGCGGTATCTTAAGTGCAAAAGAGCTATCTGATCTTCAAGAAGTAATGCGGGATAAGGAACTAAATCTTAGGACAGATATATACGAGATCTTACTGCAAGACGAGATCCAATTGTAGTAAACATGTGGCTGAGATAGTGAGTACACATCTGTTTGTTAGTCAACTGGTAGCAAATGTGATGGTTCTCTTTCACTTCCTCCAACAAACAGCACTTACCGAGCTTGAAGAGGGGGGGATTAGGGCTGCAACTTTGGTAAACTCAAACGACCCGAGCCCAACCATGTATTAGAGGACTGGGATTTGGTCAGCAGCATCCGGGTTCAGAGTGTAAATCTATTGAAATTCGTACTCTTCCTTCCTGTACTTCTCTTGAAGAGGTTGTCTTTTCGTTTTTGTCTTGGCCATTGATCTGGATTTGTGTCTGCCTTGTTCGGTCATTGAATGGATTGGGTTCGTAGATAACCTTATTCAGTCAGTCATCAACAAGGATTCTGACAAGTCATGAGTGTCGTCAAAAACAGACAAACATGCGTTGCTCGCCATCAAACAGGACACTTCTAAAACTAAGAAAGCTGAGTCCGAAAATGTTAGAAGTGGAAAATAGTTTGTTAAAACATCTGAAGTTTGATGTTCTGACAGTGCTGTCTAGTATACTGCTGTGTAAATATTTCCTTATGGAAGGGGATGCGAGAGGTAGACCATAGTGGAATTAGGAGGCGGTAGATTGATAGAATTCAGGTTTTCTGAATATCTACGGGTTTTCTGAATATCTACGCTCTCGACAGAAGTCAACGAAGAAAGCTGATCTATATAGCTGATCCCAATTGATTTCGACTTGGAGGGTCGGTTTGGTTATTTGGTATTGTCTTCTCTGTTAGTGACAACGCCTCAGTCTCAGAATAGAACGGTGAAGCTGGTGGCTTCTTATTTTCTTGTTTCTGTGTTATTTTTTCCTTTCCTCTAGAGGGTTCTGAATTGTAAATCAAGTGGTGACATTGTGTATATACAAGTGCATTGAAGTTTTGAAAAGTTTCTCTATCCATTTTATGGAATATTCAATTCCTCCATGCATGATCTACCGACTACCAACCCAAGTTCCAGGCCCCATTTACATGATCTTCCTCCTTCATTACTTTCCCTTTTAAAAACTCAATTCCTCTCTCAAAGATATGTGAATTGTCCAACTACGTTTTCCATTCATGAGTTTGTGTTGATCTCTCTCTCTCTCTCTCTCTCTCTCTCTCTCTCTCTCTCAAAATAAGGTGAAAGTAACTAAATTTGAAGCCCTTTTCGATGCTCAAGTGTTGTTCCGGAAAAGATCTGCCTTCAGTCAGGGTCCATACAAAAACCGGTAAAAAAAAGGTATGCTTCTTAGTTCTCGCCTATATTTTGGGTTTCCTCTCTTCATTTAATTTGTTTCAACTCCAACTTGAGAAACAGTAATTCGGCTGTTGGTTTAAGTCCCAAATTGACGAAATATGAGGTTGAGGCACACACAATTAATGTGTGTATTAATATGCGTGCAAGTCAAATTATGAAAAAGTACACAATAATTTCTCGCTTATTGGTTGATCAAAGTTTAAAAAGGAAATGATTTTGGCACTCTCTTTTTTTGTTAACGGTACTCCCCTACAAGTGTATTTTTTGTGCAGCAACTAAAAGAATGCAAAAATTCAACTTGCACACGAATTGCGCTTGGTGGCCTCTAAATATAAAGGGAGAACAACTTTTGGTGTGGACTCATTTCTTAGGCTGGCTCACATTTCTTATTCCAAAAATACACACAAATTAATTTCAAAGGCATGTTGATTGGAGGACAGATATGCCAATTAGCATTCCAATAACCACCCATTCCCCACTTTCTCTATTAACTGCTCATTCAAAAATACTAGTTTGAAAAAACCGAAAAACAGAAGAACGTTACTGCTTCCAATTGAAGACAAAGTTCGTCCTCCCAACCCTCTCTTTCCATCTTCTGTCCGTCTCTTCTGTCCATATTCTTTTAATACAAACTTTGAAGGTACACTTAAATTTAAGCTTTAATTTCATTTTTATTACTTTTATCATCTTTCATCACATATTCCTCTGTTTTTCCTGCGAGGGCATATTTTTATTTCGAACATTGTAGTGTTTAGTAGTATTTCAATGTCATATGGTTATAAATGATGGTGTTTTCTTCATCACTTGCACACGAATCACGTGTGCCCAGATGCTAATGGGTATAATACTGTTGGAACTTGTAATCCATAATTTTCCTAGAAATTTTGGGTGCACGTATCTCTCCATCCCTTTTTTAGAGTCCAGAATTTTATTTTGGGTTGTCCCTTAATAAGTGTCCATTTTGTAAAGTTAGTGGGTAAAATTTGGTACATTTTCCATTTTGTCCCTAAAAGTATATTCTATTTTAAAAAATTAGTGAGTAAAAGTATAATTATGATGTCTTATAGAGGGTAAGTATGGAAAAGTATAGGTAAAAGTTGATGTGAAATGTAATGATGATATCTCCTTAATAAATTATAATTACAAAATTAGACACTTAAAAAGAGATTGAGTAGTAATATTTAGTTTTATTAAAGATATGTAAAGTGCTCTAGGGACTTGTGATTCATTTTTCGGATTCATCTTTGTAGTCCTATAAAAAGACATCCTATGTTACCGTAATAAAAACAATTAAAATACTATCACATATTCAGAATTATCATCAAATCTTTACTATCAAGCTTCTTTGGTAAAGTCTAGTTAAGCAAGAGTCCGTAGGGCTCTAAAAACACCCTTGCCGAATAAAATATTAGTCGGGAAACGTCCGATTTTAGTCGGCAAATATAACCAGTAGCTAATGCCACTGAAAATTTTATGAAGAAAGAAGACTGAAAACCAGAACTCTGAAGCTCATTGCTTATGCTGATCTTCAGCCCAATGGAAGAGTACAAAGCCATAGGTATAAAGCTAACATTGGGACATAATTCCTTCAATTTATTAAAGACATCACTCATATTTTTTCTGTGTCTTAAACCATTTCCGAAATGCTGAATGCTGTATTTATAGGCGAGGGCAGGGCTTGATTTTTTTCAAATCAAATCGGATTGCGTTTTGATTTATCACACGTTTTTTCAATTCGTTAATCAGCCAGAACTTCCCATGTGTTTCAGATTTTTAGGCAAAAACGTGGGCTTAACTAGTACATGCGCGAGGCTCAAATCCCCGATTTGCAATCCCCCTGCGCAAATAACCCGTGACGCGCACCCTGTTAACTAGTTTCCGAATCAATTTTCCAAATTGCCGTCCATTTTCCTGAGCGCGCGAAATCTCTCCTTATATCTTTATTCACAAACTCATTTGTGTGCAAATTCATTTAAAGTGGATAAAAATTTTGTGATTTAGCAATGTTGGACTAGAGAAAACATGCACAATGTGTTTTACAAATACACGCCAAAGTTCCAACAGCTAATGACGTCACACATCAAAGACATAATGGACCCACAGACCTCTCTTCAAAATACAAAATCCTTTACGAAGTACTCATAAAGAGAATTGGTTGACCTTTGGTGGATGGCTCCTCCATCGCTATTTAGTTGCCGTGTTGCCGAAAAAGCCCTTCTTTTGGTTGGCTTTGTGTGTGGTTTGGCTTGGGATGTTTTGGTAATTTTGGTTGTTGCAAATGTTTGCGTGTACTATGGCATGTGCACATGGTTTACCTGCTCTGCCGTGTGTACTTTTCTGGGCAGAGTTGAATTATGGCGTGTAGTTCCTTGTGCACTAATAATTGGCCGTTCATAGAGCTACTTGTCTCTCCTATGTTTTGCAACTATGTCAAGCTATTTTCGCCAAACGAACGCAAAAGGGGGCCCTAACAGACTCAGGTTCTAGGATCAAATTGGAAGGCTATCGTCTGTTGAAGGCTATCTTTGTCTCTCATTAAACGTTTGCAACGTTGAGCAACTACTGCTCTTGTTGCTGCAGGTGAAAGATCTTTTGCCCCACTATCGTTCGCAAATGAAGTCTTGACATTCTTCATGATCCGCGGTTCAACAAGGTAATTCTGTAGTTCGATTGTACTGAGAATTTCATACCGACCGGCGACCGATGAAAAATCTCACCACATACGGTTAGAGTATCTTCTCTCTTTTTTTAGGTAAGTATAAGAGGAAGAGAAGAAAACACATAAATTTTCTCCTCTATCTGCTTTAGTTCACCCATAAATTTTCTCTCTCTTCTTTTTTGTTTTTTGCATCTTCAAATGGTGGCTTATGGTTGAGAGAGGGAGAAGAACAAAATTGCACTCGTTCTTAGAGTTAAAGAGAGGGAGAACAAAGAAAAGTGGATAGTGGGGGAAAGTTTATGAACGAGAATATATAGGGAGAAAGGTGAGGAATGGGTCCCAGATAGAAAAGTAATTAGAGATCTAACAAGGGAGAAAGGTATGGGTCCCAGATAGAAAAGAATTGTGCATTTTCTTTTTGAACACCGTGCAGGACCAACTTGCCATTTTTATTTTTTTTGAAAGGACCAACTTGCCATTGAGGTTCATTGAATTCTCACAAATGTGGGGTACTCACCTGCACATACCTCTGAACCCAACAGCCTAGCTGGAGAAACCTTTTTGTATACCGGGGGCGCTATTACCCACCATTTCCTTTCTGTTCAATGAACTTATACCATACCCCATCTCCCTCCTCCTAGATAAAGCTAGCTACTCCCATGCTCTTCAAACCCCAATTCTCTCTCTCTCTCTTCTCTCTCTCTCACAGAATGTTGGTGCCTAATTTTTCTAAAGAGGTGCATTTGTCATTTGCAATCTCATTGCTGGGGATTTTGTATCTCTTTTTGATGTTCTTGGAATCCAGATGGTGGTGCAGTGCTGGATCAGTTTCTTGTTTGCCCCTAGACTGTTGCTTTCCTCCCATCAAAGATGGAAAGAAAGAATCTGCTGCTGCTAATTCCAGCTTTTATAACATGTATTGAGAAGTAGAGATTTTCCTTCTAATTGATGGAATCTGCAGCTGGTTCCAGCACATTAGCATGTATGAATGAGAAGCAAAGATTTTCCTTCTGATTGATAGTTAGTTGGTTGCACTTGCTGAATTCGGAGATATTCATGGTGTGCTAGAACTAGTTGTTAACTGCAACTTGCAATGACCCTTTCAAATTGGGTAAAGATTTTGATCGAGAATTTTTGGGTACTAAGTGGCAATAGATAGATAGATGAGAATGGTAAGTAAGAGAGAAAATTTATTAAAAATCGTACAGAGAGAAAGAGGCAAAGCGAACAAAGCGCAATTTGCATAACATGTCGGTGGGGCATTGCTTTATTGGGAATTGAAAAATATCAATCTATCCGATTACCAATGAAGTAGGCAGTGGAGGAGTTAGGATTTTGTTACCGGGGGTCAACTTAACAGACATTTTTTATCGGAACGTATAATTATTATATCATAAGATTATTGCTTTTCCGTTCATTACATTTGTTACATTGAATTGATTCTTTAGGCTATTTCAACTGTTAAGTGCTTATTTTTTATTTATGAAAGAAATTGAGAAATAAGAATAGTAAAATAACCAATTTTTTTATCAAATCGAAACAAAATTATTAAGATTATAAGTAACTATACACGAATAATTATCAATAATATTTAAGATCAAGTATATATAAAATAAAAAAATTTTAAATTCGGACGCTCGGAGAGCCGGGGCCGGGGCCCCCGGGCTCCTACATACCTCCGCCCCTGGAAGTAGGTCACATTGGCATGAAACTCGGGATCCTCTAGGGTGGCCGATCCGACCTTCCATTTCGGCAATAGACGGCTCGAGTTTTAATCCGAACAATCTGAGTAATGTATGGTTCAAATTAATGGGAACTCGGAATTAGATCCGAGCTACCCGCGTCGAAATGGACGGCAACTACAACCCCATAGTGCGGGCCGCCTTACAGCCCCTGCACTGCGAATTTCCAAATTCGGCATGTTGTGGACAATATTGTACAAATTGTACAAGATATTCACGTAACACGTTTGTAGTTAATTCAACCCATTTTCCACAAGGCTTATGCGCTCGTTTATCTCTAATTTATTTTTGTTAGTATATCATGGTCTGACTACTTCATTGAACATGTATGAACGTGCATCACGACTAAAATCTTTAAAATGGCTTTCGTTTTCGCTTTCTATCCTCGCACTCACAAATTTTACTTATTTAAGAAATTTTTAAAAGACGCTTTCACACTTGCGTTCCGGCACTCGCATCCGTCCACGCACTGTGTGACTATTACCTACGCAATGTAAGTACAATGGGATCCTCTCGTGTGGTCCTCATGGCACCTAGAACAAAATTCACTACGATTTCACTTGAGTACCATTCATTGTAGATATCAAAAACTTTTTCATCATTTATGCAAAAATATTATTGATCCGACATCAAAATCGATCTGGACGAAACGTGTTGACATGACTGTCCATTTCTCTTATGACCAATATGATTCAATCATGCCATTTCAGATGTTGATCAATTTATTTTTTTTTTGCATTGGATAACGAACACAGAAGGCAAATAAAGAATGTCTAGGATTGTTAAGTGAGACCGTGATAGGTTTCAATTTGCATTACATAAGAACCATACGAGAGGATCATCACAGAAGAAAAAAAATTCTTAGTTCATGTAAAATGCCCATAGTTGAATTTTATAATCAATCAGATCTATGATGGAATGGCTTGCAGCCTTGGGTGTTAAAGAAATCGATTCGAGCACTACGAAGTGAAAGGTATGTATGGGATCATGTTTTCGGGCTCAGGACGAGGCCCATCTAGAGGGCACGGCAGAGCAGGCCACCCCGTCCTTCCGAAACTTACCCAAGGCGCGACGTAATCTCTCTCACTAAATAGCAGTATAGCACCACACAAGTGCACATAATTATGAATGGAAACTTGAAAAAGTTCCGCAGAAAGATGACCACCTTGAATCATTGGGAAATTGAAATGCCATTGTAGAAATGCACTACTGAGAATATTTCCAGAGGCAAAATAAGTATCTCCGGTTAATTTGAAGCTCGCACTTAACAAGAGTTTTACCCAAGTACGAAAATCTAATGCCTGCTTTGGTTTTCTGTCAATCTCCTCCAAACCATCTGCCCACAGTATATCAGGGTCAAAATAGCCATGAAATAGAGGAGAGGAATTCCAACAATGCATCCCCCATTAGCAAGGTTTATCAGCGTCTGAGGAGAAAAAAAAAATAAGGTAAGAGAATCAAAGCAAATCAAGAAGGTTAGTCTAAGTACACTGATCATTAGCCCACAAAAGATTTTTAAGTTTTCCACTTCACCACCCTGAAAACCCATCGGCACAAACCGTTGACAAGACTCGTAGTTCAGTAAAGGCAATAAAATCAACATTCAGATACCAAGACAAAAACAAAACAAAAAATGATTTCTTATGTGCATCAGAGCACCGGTGCATCAGCACCTCACAAGGCCTTTTCTTTTCTTTCGGATAGATAGTATCTCATAAGGTTCTTCTTAGAAACAAGAATAAATGGTGACAACAAGAACATCCGATTACATTCAAGAAAGTTGAAACAGAGAGAAGGAGATAGAGAGATGCATATGCCTTTTTGAAAGGAAAAAAATATGTAATTGCAAGAGTTGACATGCATGAAATGCGAATATGCTTTCCAACCTCGAATAGTAGAGAGGTGACCTACCAGCATTCCTGCAACAAGGTGAACTATGGGCACAAATAATTGGTCCACTCTCTTCTTCTCTGCATATCCGTTGAATGCGATGACCATTGAGAAAGTGTGTATTGTAACGAATGCAAGAGCAATAATTGCTGCATTTGGCAGAAGAGTTATCATCAAACCAAAAGCCTCCACAAATCTGATTAATATAGGCAAATTGAGTTAACTATAAAAAAGTTGAAAAATTAGAAAGCCTTGTGAAAGGATTGCAAAGGTGCTCGTGCTACCAATTTTCTGGCATAGATGGGAGCAAGCACCTCAGTTGTCCAATATGACACACCCAGCAAAAATAACTGCCAGTCACCCAGCAAAAATAACTCGCATTTGGTCCCCAAAAGTAAAAAATTAGTAAACATATTCCACATACATACGCAAACAAATACAGGGAGTCCGCTCCATTATTCTAATTTGTCAAAACTATCTGTTTTTGCATCTGGCATTCTAATTCGATGTACAGTTACAAAAGGAGAAAACAAGAAACACCAAAGGAGAGGGAGATAACACAAAGCGAAAAAGAAAAGTTACATATTGATGGGTCATTGGAGGGCTAAACAGAAAAGAAAGATACGAGATAGGAACTACAGATGTCGCGAAGACTCAGTACACTAAGTGATGAAAGAAATCAGGAAAAGAAGGAGCACGACCACAAGAAAAAGAGATACCAGTGTATCATGACTTCTGTTCTCTACCTTGGAAGAGCAATCAGAAGACTTTATCTGAATCTAACAGCCTCCATGTTAACTTCCACCTCTAATACTCAGCTCAATAGGTCCAAATGGTCACTCTAATTAAGTTACAAATGAACCATGCTACCAAAATACAGGCTTATTTGGTCTAAAGACGAATGGCCCGTGCATTGTTCAAGCTTACGAGCTTTCTGTGGTTTTCTTAGTGATATAAATGGATGCTCCTCCTCGTTAGATTCTTGTTTATCACAAAAATGCTGGCATAAAGAACAGCAGGAGAAATAGCTAGACTGGCCAACACCCAAACCCCACCCAATGAAAAAACGATTAAAAGAAGGCAATTAAATGACTTCAATGAGAGAAATGATGGATTCCCCAAAGCATCTAAAAGCAATAATAACAACTTGATAACAGAGAATGGCTAACCAGAAACAAGAAAAAAGGGTATCTGTGAGCACTTCTCAACGTAAAATGTCGCAGACCCAAATGCAGGAGTTAAGAGGCTGATGCAGAAGAAAACAGCATGGGCCACACCATGACCCAAACCACCAGCTGCATACATATGATTTAAACTGCATCAGATTACAAAAGGTAGATAACAGTAACAAGAACATAGTTACCACTCAATTTAACCTTCATTGATAAATAAACACTATAATTTACAACTTCAGTTCCAACAGGGCACCAGTGTCATAAATTTGCAATGGCTCTAGAGTTGAGCTCCATCAACATGATCAGGATTAGGATTAGGATTTATTATTCCACAAATACAGTGTTCTAAAAGTCGCTAGGCACTAGTTGAGCGGACGGGCACCTTCGAGCACCTAGGCCTAGTAATCAGGGATTAGTCGGTGCCTAGCAATTGATCGGATACAACTCAGGGGTTATATTATATTATCTTCAAAATCTCAAGGGTTATCAATGTAATTACCTTTACATATACACTGTATCTACTGCTGCATCTCGAAGACGATTAAAGACACAATCGCAGAGAGAGACTGAGAGACACGATCGAAGGAGAAAAAGAGAAAACAAACACAATCACATAGAGAGACAGAGAGAGAGAAGAGAGAGAGAGACGATCGAAGGAGAAAACGGAAGACCTGGACTGAGACGATCGAAGACCTGCCGGCAATGATCGCCGTCGATGGAAGCTGAGGCAGTTAACGACTGGAGAGTGGAGAGGTTTTACGTTTACACAACCGACTGGTTAGAATACACTATAGTCCGAGTAGTCGCTGACTAATTCCCAACTAATCCGACTAGTCTGACTAGTTGCCGACTAGAGCCAACTAATTCCCGATTAGTTGGATGGCCGACTAATTAAACGCCTAACCCCTTACTTGAGTCGGTCAGGCGCTGCCTAGGCCGAGTTTTAGAACACTGCAAAAATATCCTAAAAGATATTAGCAACTAATTCACAGCACTGAATAATATTGGGTTACAGAATCAAGTCAAATTTCTATAAGAACAACCAAGACCAATATCCCTGCATAACCTATGCACATATAGAACTGGAAGAGAAGTTGCAGCATGAATAACTAATGTTCCCGAACTTGGAAGGAAATTAACCCTGATCGCAGAATAAATTTCCAATAAGAGTATTGAAAATCAGTGCGATCACAAATTCTTATTTGGGAATACTTAGGTTGCTGAAGAATGTGCTACAAAGCGAAATCAAATACAAAATAAAGAAGAAAGTAATTGCTACTGTTGCTGATGCAAGACAAGCTGCTTCCCTCCAATTTTTACCAGAAATTTTCCAGTTTATTCCGGAGTCTGAAAAGTGGGATCTATTATTTAAGGACAGATTGTGAATCAGTTTTCAAGCTGTGCGACTTCCGAGGAAATTTCCAAGCTTAAGAGATGTTTGGTTGGTCACTTACTGTTAGAGAGAGAGAGAGAGAGAGAGAGAGAGACGATCAAAGGAGACAACGGAAGACCTGGACTGAGATGATCGAAGACCTACGGGCAATGATCGCCATCGATGGAAGCTGAGGCAGTTAACGACTGGAGAATGGAGAGGATTTAGGTTTACACAACCGACTGGTTAGTATAGACACTATAGTCCGAGTAGTCGCCGACTAATTCCCTCCTAATCACGACTACTCTGACTAGTCCGACTAGTCTGACTAGTCGCCGACTAGAGCCAACTAATTTCCGATTAATCGGATGGCCAACTAATTAAATGCCTAACACCTTACTCGAGTCTGTCAGCGCCGCCTAGGCCAAGTTTTAGAACACTGCAAAAATATCCTAAAAGATATTAGCAACTAATTCACAGCACTGAATAATAGTGGGTTACAGAATCAAGTCAAATTTCTACAACAACTAAGGAAAAGGTGATGACAGTAAGCCAATACCAATATCCCCGCATAATCTATGCACATATAGAACCAGAAGATAAGTTTTCTTTTTTGATCCAAGAAGATAAGTTGAAACATGAATAACTAATGTTCCCGAACTTGGAAGGAAATTAACCCTGATCGCAGAATGAATTTCCAATAGAAGTATTGAAAATCAGAGTGATGATCACAAATTCTTAATTGGGAATACATAGGTTGCTGAAGAACGTGCTACAAAGCGAAACAAAGTACAAAATAAAGAAGAAAGTAATTGCTACTATTGCTGATGCAAGAAAAGCTGCTTCCCTCCGATTTTTACCAGAAATTTTCCAGTTTATTCCGGAGTCTGAAAAGGGTTTTAAGGACAGATTGTGAATCAGCAGGGTTGACTACACAAGTTTGCAAGCTGTGTGACTTCTGAGGAAATTTCCAAGCTTAAGAGATGTTTGGTTGGTCGGTTAGTATCCATTTCTTCTCTTTCTTTCCAAGCAACTACGCGTAAAGCCTGAGTAATTCAAGGTAGGGAGTGGCAGCAGGCGTTCAAAATTGAAGACATGAATGGTGCTCTTGTACTTTCAATCCTCCATTAGCTACAGAGGCAGAGACATATCTGGGACAACAAAATTGAAATTTGAGAGGCAGTCCCTTTCTTTGAATGGTGGTGGCAATGAAAGGGTGTCCCAAACAGCAGGTTGAACTGAAAGTGGTTTAGAATCTTTGGATTGAGGCCTTAAGTCAACCCTTGCACTCACAGTGTGGAAGCGTGTTCCAAGTGATCAGGGTGTGGTTTTAGGACCATTGAAAATACCACAGGGGAAGGCCAAGACTCGACAAAAAACTTATTTACTGGAGACACGCCACCATTTGCCCAAAGACGACAAAGTTAAGATATTTGCAAAAGATGATGGCATGCCAAGCACACTCTGAATCACCGTTGGGTACATGTTAAGTGATATCATAGGGTTGCAACATGTTGTCCCTTTTGAGCAACCTTTTCCAAATAGAACAAAGCACGTTGCCATTCAGAAATTTATATTCATGAGGCGAGCATAATGGCAATGATGCCAAAGCAGACAGCAACAGGGGCATGCAGTGAAAGAAGATCCATTTTAGCAAGCGATGCTGTCACGTTGAATAGATTGGGCTTGGGGATAAGTTAGCCCTTAAGAAGTAAACAAGGGCAAAAAAGGGAAATGAGTCATCTTGGGGGGTTCATGAAAAGCATTGAGAGGCTCACATATACAGATTTATAGATGATGGCCAAATCCATTTGCCTAGGCAGGCCACTTGATAAAGTGTGGTTAGCATACAAAGCAACTTCATGCCCAAATCATAGCAAGGGCCCGAACAGTGGGTGGCAAGAGTCACTGAGTCACAAAGATGGAAATCTTCATTAAGGAGGTTATCAACAGTGTTTATAGTGATAGGTTTATGGATTAAAGAGGTGCCTCAGGAGGAAATGGCAGATGCCCTGCTATTGCACCCTGCCTTGAGATAATCCATGCTAACTGCTTACCCGTTGTGCTTCCTGTTTGGGAATACTCCCATCGTCCTTCGTAACGAGGGGCACGTGTATCTGTGGGCACCTGATCTGTGGGCATCAGAAAGGCTCCGATTTTAACATACCAATAAGCATACTTAGTCCTGTCAAAAAGTGGGAGTCTCATGTCGAGGATTCTCCGCTAGGATTTCGGTAAGACTACAAGGTAATGCCGTTGAGAAACTTTCAAACACTTTGAGCCATATGATGAGGTACCAAATTAATAAAAAATC
Organism: Rhododendron ovatum; assembly: GCA_019656835.1. Taxonomy (NCBI): domain Eukaryota; kingdom Viridiplantae; phylum Streptophyta; class Magnoliopsida; order Ericales; family Ericaceae; genus Rhododendron; species Rhododendron ovatum. Next base: position 34,488,672 of record CM033799.1, read on the forward strand.
TACGTACTCTAGGACCTCTACTGACAAACTCCAGGAATCCTCAAACCAAGAGCAATCAATTAAAATACTGAAGCTAAACTATCAACAAGACCAAACCTTATCCACTTGTGTGTATTTATCTACTGATTAAAGCAAGCAACAGAAAACCCAAGGATTCAAACCCAAATTCGTGGTAACCACAAGAGACAGACAAGCACTTATACCAATGGGTGAATGCAAGAGTTTCTCACGACTAATGACATAAAACCAGATCTCTATGATAATCATCTCCAATGCTAGCCAAATGCCTTCAAAACCACCATTGAAGGTCATGAGCAAAGTAGAGAACAAGATACCAGAAGACAGTCCAAACTCAACCCTAAACTAGTTAGGATTTTATGATCAGCTAAAGCCCATTTAGCTCAAAGAACACAGAAATACTAGAGGAGGGCTTGGCAAGCTGTTTTAAGGAAATTAATGTGGGTTGATAAAGACACGAAACCAGCTTGAAAGGAAACAAATATAATGCATCAGCATTGACCTCACAATGATTGAACATTTAAAACTGCTACGTTGCTGGATGCATTCTATCTTAGTCAAAAAGAATACACTGGAAATCATAAGATGATAGAACTTGCCTAAAGACGGAGAACCCTTTTTGGACAATCCAGAACTAGAGAGAGATGAACCGTACGGAATGCATAAAGAGAATAAGCGTTAATAACTGATCCACAATCAGATCGTTCGATGATCTGTCAATGTTCGGAAATTCCTTTTAACATAAAATTACAGACCTTTCAACCCATGAGTGCAGTTTTAGTCGCTTCTAAACCATCAACAAATCTAGTCTAGGCCTATAGTTATGCATGTAAAACTGGTAAATACCTAGTGCATACAACTTGAGATTTGTATGCTTGTTTGTACAGAGTTACAGATATTATGTGGCAACCAAATCATAAAAACTTGAGTGACATGTAAAAACAGTTACTAACTAAATCTCCCACTAATACAAATTTAAGGAAATTTTGGTAGATCACATCGATCTATCCTAGAACAGTGGAATGAAGGAAAAACCACGTCGAAGCTTACCAAGAGCAATTTGCATCTTATCTGTCAAAAAGAGCCGTGGTTTCGCAACTCTGTCAGCGAAAGCATCCAACATATCTTCCAACCTCCTTGACAAATCCAAGAAATGAACCACCTTTAGGTTGCAAGAAAAGATTAAGGAGCCAGAAGTAAAGACACTATGACCATGTTTCCGCTATACGACAATGTGAAGAGTAATACTTGCCCCCAAAAAGGAAGGCGTGTGTATAAAGACTATCGGGTATTTCACTAATCATAAACAAGAAGAATGCAAGAAAAACATTGTAAGTGTAAGACTAATGTCTCGAGACATACCATAGAAATTGCCCCAGAAGATGGAACAAATTGAGCATGAGCAATTTTCAAACCAACTAATCAAGTAATGTTCAAGAATGTGACGATATCAAAGCAGGAGAAAGGTTCTACGTAAAGAATGCCAAAACCTGTAGGGGTGGGGGGTGTAGTTGTGCAAATGTAGTGTGTCTCTCTCTCTCTCTCTCTCTCTCTCTCTCTCTCTCGGCGTAGGAAGTGTGGAAAGAATTGGCATGGTATTTGATATATTAGTTATTCAATGGAGGCACCCAGCATATTACAATGGTTTTTTAGCTTGATATGGAATCTTCCTTCAATCCACGCACAAGCAACTCAAAATTTGTAGCCCAAATGTACGTTAAGCACTTTCGTTTCTCTAAATAAACTTCCACACGTTATCTACAACGCAAGTGTTGTTATTTGGTAATTTTTGATATTAATCTACATGCAGGCCATCCCTAATGAACCTTGTTGCTTGAATCAAATTCTTCGATCAATTCAGAAAGATCAAAGACATTAGGACATTGTGGACAAGAATTAGAATGCAAAGAAAATAGACAACATACTTGTATACTCTCCAGAAGCCAACGCGAACCCCTTCTTGAAAGACAACAGAAGTGAGAATAAGGATCCCATATGGCCACCATGCTGTTGTTTCAAGTGGAAGAAAAGCCCTCCACACCCCTGATAGCACTATCAGACTTACAAGCCACACCAGCGTACTACACACATCAATTCAAGAAAAATCTATTAGAACCCAACAAAAATCCAATTTGAGAAAACCTATTAGAACCGATCAAAAATTCCTACTATAACACATAATTTACACATGCTGATGGGAGAGAGTATTGAAAAATATCAACTTCTATGTTCTTCAGATGGAAATTTAGACTTATCAACCATAACATTGTCCTACACATCAATTCAAGAAACCAGCTAAAATGATTCCTTTAAAAATAAGAAGCGTTCGTATTTTCTTTGGAATATATCTACTTATATATTTCTAACATAAAGGGAACACCTCTTTTGGCATGAATGTCAGTTCTGAGGCTGGCTGAGACTTCTTCTTTTTCAAATTGCCCCTTTAACAACATAAAGAAACTAACAAGAAGGAAAAAAAGAACTGCAAAACCCACATTTCTTCGCCCCTCAAATTTCATTACAGATTAATCTCAATTCAAGATTTTCCTTTCCCGATATTTTGCATAACACGATTTGCACTCGCACAGCGTGTGCTCAGGCATCTAGTATTTATACACACATACAAGTACGTACTAGTGTTTGTGCCTGTTCAATGCACGGGATAAAAAAATCAAACGCGCACAATGCTAGTGATAAAAAAGATAATTTAATATTTTTCGGTCCCATGTTCGATGCACCCTAGCATTAGTCTCGTCTTATGCACTGAAAGACGTGTGGTGGAAAACGAATTCGGAGTACCACATGATGGTACCCTGCAAGGGAATAAAATAGTTTTTTCTCCATATTCAACACCCAACTCTCTCTCTCTCTCTCTCTCTCTCCTCTCTCTCTCTCTCTCTCTCTCTCTCTCTCTCTCTCTCTCTCTCTATATATATATATATATATATATATTATAAACAGAAAAATATATAAATATATATATATATATATATAGAAAATTAGGATTAAAGGTTTAGAAGCTTTTGAAGGAAAACACATTTGCTAATATTAGGAAAATATAATTTTTTTTTATCCCGTGCATCGAACGGGCACAACGCTAGTTGATAAAAAGATAGTTCAATATTTTTTTTATCCCGTATTCGATGCACGCTAGCATTGGTCTCATTTTATCCATTAAAAGACATGTGTGGTAGAAAAAGAATTGGGGGCACCACGTGACGGTAACATAGAATGATATTTTCTCCATATTCACGCCCCAGCCCCCACCCCCCCCCCCCCCCAGCCGGTCTATTTTATCAACCAAAAATAAATAAAAACTCTAGGAAATTAAGATTGAGGATTTGGAGGCTCACACACATTTGCATAGGATATAGATAGAGAAAGACAGACATTACAAAACAATGAACTAAATCGGTCTTCAAATGAAGCTTCAATTTACCAGCCATAGCAGTTTACCCATTAGAACCAACAAAAACACTGACTCCATAATTCATTTAAACAAATGCACACGCACAGAGATGAAGTAAAAAAAAGATCAACAAAAATGTTCTTAAACATGAAATTAACAGAATCTTTACAAATTTGATTGTAAACCCAGAAAAATTAGAGGAATTGGATTATATATGAGGGTATAAAAATTACTACCTTGAGAGAAGGGTGAGGATCAAGAAGGGTTTCTTGGAAATGACAGCAACGAAGAGGGAGAGAGAGGGACCAAGGGCCAACAAGGCGTACCCAATTCCAGCTGCTACCGTCATGTTGTGTATGTATCACAGCGAAATTTATTGGTAATGATTTTCCATTTGGATTGATCTTTGTATGTCCAGCTCTTTCATGATAGTTGAATTGGGAAGGGAATTCTCTTCAACGGAGTGGAAGGAAATAGATGAGTTTTTTCCTTTTGGTAAATTTCACTGACACCCCTGACGTTCTTCTTAATGATACCTTTCCCACATGAGGAATGGCAATAAATCCCATGAGGTTTCAATGTTTATTTTACCGGCAAATCAGTAAATATTTGACAAAACAATGTGATGGAATCAGCCAAAAGTAACTTATATTGACAAATTCATCAGTTTTAATAACAAAAGACTATCAACTCTCGCTTATTTTAAATCAAAATGATTTTGTTTTACCGATTGAAATAGTTATTTTGATTAAAAATGATAAAATCTAGGCCTAGAATCTATAATTAGATTTTTATTTTTTTCCAACCAAATTTTGTGATTTTGGGTCCAAAAAATTTTCTAGCTTTTATTTATTTTTTTTAATCAAAAGGGACAAATTTGTCGGGATAAGCTCCACAGCAAGACCATTTAGCTTTCCCCATTTTTGGGCCCAAGAAGGGCCCAAATTGATGATCCAAATCTTTCACATTTTAGATCTCGTTGAGAATACAAATCACATTAAAAATCAAGTTGATCAAATATCATTTGTTGTGATTTCGGAACATATTTGTCTTAGAACATAACAAGATTATAACGCTAGATCGAAACCCATTAAATCCATTTATCTCAATACAAAATGGGAAAATGACGGTCAAAGACATATGACATTTTCAGCATTAACAAATGTTCTCAGCATGTCATTAGCGGATACTCACTCCGTCCCCTTTTTAAAGTCTAGTATTCCATTTTGGACTGATCCTTAATAAGTGTCCATTTTGTAAAGTTAGTGAATAAAAGTTGGTATATTTTCCATTTTGCCTCTAAAGTATATTTCATTTTGAAAAGTTAGTGAGTAAAAGCGTAATGATAATGTCTCTATAGATAGTAAGTAGGGAAAGTAAAGGTAAAAGTTGATATGAAAAGTGTAATGATGATATTTTTTTAATAAGTTGGAGTTACGAAGCGGAATACTTAAAAAGAGACGAAGAAAGTATTAATTATCAAAATACGTCATGGGCTATCATTTTTCCATACAAAATACATTTTGAAATTTTATCAATTGGTATGCGATCAACTTAATTTTTGACGTGACTAATGTTCTCGACAAGCTCTAAAATATAAATGGTTTGGATTATCATAGTGGGCCCACCTCAGACCCACAAACGGGAAAACTTAGGGAAGAAAATAAATTGTCCCTCTTTCTTTCAGAGTGGGCAAACGACGGGGTGCGAACCCGCACGTGAACAATTCAGTCCATGAATGGACTTTGGAGAATCCTCCTCCAATTTTATCAATGTAGGTCATTTTTACTGATTTCATCACATGTTTGTTCAAACATTTTTTGATTGGGGTGTCGATGAAATGAATATTGAAACTACAAGATTTATTTCCAATTTTCATACACAAGTATAGAATACTTACAACTCAATGCGGAAGTACTTCATATGAAGTAATAGTAAGTATTCCACATTGAGTGATAAATATTGTATACATCTGGAATACGTACCACTTAATGTGAAATACTTACCATTCCTTATGAAATACTTACTATTCAATGTGGTATATTTATCTCTAAAGTGACTTTTTAGGTATCGTACATTAAAAAATAATTTGTGTACCATAGTTGTCTTCTTTTTTTTCTAAAGAAAAAGATGGGTTAGGACGACTAACGTACCTGATCTCTTTTGGGCGTGACCATATATATAAGAGAATCCACTTGCCATGGAATATCTAAATTTGAGCTAGATCTAACCGGGGAGAAAAACCATCAGGTCATGGGAGCCGTCACCAAAATCCCACCAAAATGCAAGTGGGCATGAGAACCCCCACAACCCAGTTTAGAGTCTAGCATGTGGATTGACCTTCGTCGGTGGTAACATAAGAGCATCCACAATGTAATAATCAAAATTGGATAACCAAAAATTGCCACATCATCTTTTGATTATCCATTTAGAGGTTGTTAAAGTTAACAATGTCAAGTCTCATATTGTATACTTTTTGCCCATAATCAAAATGGGTTAGCAAAAATTTAAATTTAACGGTCAGTTTTTTTCTTCTCAATCTAATAGTCTACATTGAATGGCATTTTAGTAAAATAAGTGAAAGTGGAGAGCATTTTTTAAGATTCATAAAAGTGGTCAATATTGTCAAATGCACAACTACTTGCCAAAGTGGATAGTGAGTTTCAACTACCAATAAAACATTTGCTTTAGGGAGAGTGAGTTTTACTCTCCCATGATGGGTGTACTTGATTGAGAAGATGTAGAGTCCAATAAATTTGGTTATTGGCAAAAAGTTGCTAATTTTGATTATCCAAAGTCCAAAATTTAATGAGTTGCTAAGAGGTTGCTAAGTTTGGTTATTACAATGTGAGCACTTTTTTTAACACACATTATTAACTTTAATAACTTTTTGATTTTGATTATTACATTGTGGATGCTCTAAGTTTTGGTACTTGGTTTCATAACTGAAAATTTATTTTTGTCACCTTTCTCACTAATGTTCCCGGAAATAGATGGAATAATCGATGGCAAAAGAAGAAAAAATAGTGAACAGTAAGCCACGTTTTCATGTTCCTAAGATTTCATGTTCCCAAGAATGGATAATTACTGTTTCCTTAAAATAGATCTTTTTTGTTTCCTACTCTCGCGAGATGTACATTAGATGGATTATGTTGGAATTTTACGATGGTTAAACATTTCAAACATTGTTCGATCATAATTTTTTTTTTGCATATTATGCATTAGATGGGTTTGGAAGTGGAATTCTCAGTGGTCATTGGGATGAGAAATTTTTGAGTGCTGAGCAGGTACCACGGGACGGTACTCATCGGCGATTCCAGCCAACCAAATGTGCATGTTTTAGACTGCCCAAGTTTATTCCATCTCTCTCTCTCCCCCCTCAACCGACCACTCTCTCTCCCCTCAACCATTGATTGCCAAAATGAACAGCTGTGATTGCGCGAAGCCATGAATAACGGCCCCTCTGTGAATAAGTTTCTCTTCAAACGAGATGGTGTAATGCATCATGTGTTTACAAAAAAAAGGAAGAAGAAAGAAAGAAAGAACGTCCCCAAAGTGTTCAAATGGAGCAATAAAATATAAAGAAAAAATCATTACCTGATATGTAAAATGTTCTCAAAGAGCCAAATGAAGCTGCTCTTAATTAAGAACTCCTTTTGAAATCTAAGGGTTACAAATTCCCACGATTTGAAATTCATGTGTCCAAATAGACCTAAGTGTGTGAGTTTACATGCAATAGGGGCTACAAGGAAATGTATTACAGCTTAAGGGTGTTAATTGTTATTTACTCAAAGAAAATTCGTACAAAAAGGGGTTAAATTTCACCGACACCCCTGAGGTTATCTTTAATGACAAGTAAACCCTTCATGTATAAGAAATCAACACCCTATCATTTCAATGTCCATTTCATCGATACCCCCAACAAAGAACAATTCAAACAATCGTGGGATGAAATCAGTCAAAAGTGACTTACATTAACAAATTTGGAAAAGTATCCTCCTCCGAAATAAACTGGACCATTCATTTTGTTGATTCCATCATGTGTTTGGTCGAACACTTGACTTGTTGACTGATGTATCCATGAAATGGACATTGAAATCACAAGAGATTTATTGGTAGTGTTTGGTTGGGAGTTTAGTTTAGTTTAGTTTTGTTGTGGGTAGAGAAAGAAATAGAGTAATTATTGAAAATAGAGGTAATGATTGGAGAGAGATAGAGAGAGATGAGAAAGTAATAATTGGAAAGATAAGGTAATGATTGGAGAAAGAAGTAGGGTAATGATTGGAAACAAAACTAAAACTAAAACTAAAACTAAGTTGATAAACGAACAAAGCCACTGTCATTTCTCATACGTTAAGAGGGCATCTGATATTAAAGAAAACGTCAGGGGGTGTCAGTGAAATTTACCCCTATTTATACCTGTCATCATAAAGGGCAGGTACTTTTCTTCGAAAAGGAAGGGTAGGTACTTCTTCTTCACTCCACCATACTGAAGCACAGAGACGAGTTATTGTGGCGTAGATTCTTCTAACATTAGGGCAAAGACGTCCAGATATGACCTAATATACATCCAAACATACAAGCAATGTTTTGGTCCCCTGAAATAAATCAAGAAATGAAAGAAATTTCGCCATGTCGGCCTCCCAACGGAAGAACCATTCACCTAAATTGCGGAACGATGATTTTGCTCGTTCCTCGTAGTATCTGCATCGAACAAAGGAGCATTTCCTACCAGCTTCAATCAAATTAACCGAACACTGCCACAGAGATTGCCTCTATGTATTCAACTCAGCTTTGCCTAGATGCCTAACAAGGACACCCAACCAGCTTTGCTTTGAGTTTGACATAAACCCCACCAGTTCGAATTGAAGAATTTCACAATGGTTAACAGAGAGAGAGAGTAGTCAAGAATCTTATTCTCTAGAGATAAGGAAGAAAATCTGATTCTGTACATGAATTGAACAGGAACAAGAAACTACTTAAAATTTTATTAAGAAGCAAAAATAGTTATCACAGTTAAAAAAAATATTACGTCAAAAATTTGTCATGTTCTCTGCAAACTTCAATAAATAGCTAAAAATTGCAGGTCTAAGATCATACCCCGGTTCACTGGCTTTGGTTTCAAAAACGCCCTTCATTACCCGAGTGTAAAGCCTTTCAAGCTGTGGAACGCCATAGCCATCAGTGCGCTCCATCAAAATACTTTTGACCAAAACAAATTTCTCAGAAATCTCACTATCAGACATCACAACATCTTCACTCATGTCCTTTTCACAAGTTTCAAGCTGCGGGTCATCTGTAAAAGATATTCCTGACCTATTTGGAACTGTATCATCTACTTCTGGTTCTTGAGATGAGTTTGGTGGTTCTGATGGTCCTCCTTCAACTGCTGTTCCTGGAAAATGAAACAATAATTTTAATTTCTTCCAGAAAGAAAGAAAAAGAAAATGCTAAAACAAACGAAAAGTTCTGACAAACTCTTGTTACTCAATCAGGTGTCGTATAGGATGGCACTTTGAAACTGAAATTGGTCCTGAGTGTAACGATAAGGCAAACTCAAGCGAATTAGAAAGGTTTTTCAAATTTTTTTAGTTTGAATTACTCCATCCAATGGAGCAATCAGCTATCATAAATCAAATGCATATCCAGACAGATCACTACTATCAACGGGTACATTATAAAAAGTCCAGTGAGGAGCAAAGATCCTTACGAGCAAAACTATTTCAACAGAGCTCACAACTTCATGACCACTGACCAGATTAACGCTATCCATAAAAGTTTATGTTCCCATTGCCGTGCCCGTTTAAGCCCTTCTTGCCAAGGAAATCATCAAGAATTTTGTCAAGTCACGATTATTTGCATGATAAAAATGTGGAAACAGATCAGTTATTCAATGAATGTTACATAATTTGGCCAACTTACCCATTTATCTAACCTTTGGTCACACAATTTGACTACCGGATAGGATAATCTATCCTATGAATGTCATACAATTCACTCGCACGGCATGATGGGACAGGACAAACTTGAGACAAGCTAGAGCACATTATCCTATATCATTATTCCTTATCCCTTGGGCTACCCAAGCCTCCAACTTATGCCCCCAATAGTTTCCACAATACCTTTCCTATTTAGCAACCAAACGTGGCGTGGCCTAATGGTTTCAAAAGCGTCAAATCAGGAGGGAAAAACATCATAGCACCAAACTACCGTGTTACAGACCAAACAAAGGGTATCAGGTTTGCATCTCTGCCAACACCAGGAAAGGTCTACAATGTAGCCATTTTTATTCTGCTTTAGTCATGATTTGCTCTGCTTGTTTGTACCTAGCCAAGTGATGTCCAACTTGGAACTGTCCACCAACCTCTATCTTGGCCACAGGCCTTTCATTAAGTAGTTTTACCATCCAGGGTATAGAAATATTGAAAATTGACCTTTGTACCCGTTTTGAAAGTTTCTCTCTTAATGAAGGTCATCAAAATGGGAACATGTTGTGTATATGTTCCCATTTCATGCATCGTACGGGACAAGTATAGCGCATCGTAACATACCCATTAACCAGACTAAATACAAGTTAAAAAAGAATAATAGCTACCCAGACTGAATGTAAAATGTAAAATCTATGCATATATTTAAAAAACTTCAATGATACAAAATTTTACATCTTCAACCACATAACATGGTCTAGTAAAAAAAATTTAAGGGTCGTGTATCTCAAATCACTATCGCATCATGGTAGTATGGGTATACATAAGTATTTACACAAAAGCGTAAGATAGGGTTAGTGATACGTATCAGTCTTACCTCTAATCGTACGTATCGCATCGTATCTCTATCCTACAATTTTTTTTAAACATAAGATACAGTTAGAGTACGTATCTATTTTACCTCTAAACGTATCCAATAGTAAGGTATGTATCATTAATGACAAGATTTTGACAACACTGCATCTTAACCAATCTTTCTTTTGGTTTGTTGAATCAGTCTGAATAAAGTTTGATTTTCAGCTGCTTTTCAACTCAGTGTCACGGCCCTCACCTAATTGAAATATTTGGCAATACATGCGCGATAACGTAAAGTGCACCTAGTTTATCTCCCATTAATGAGGTCTGGAAAGGGTAAAATGGGTATGAACTATGGAACTAACCATAGATGTTATTTGTGCAGTGGTTGCCCTCAACTAACCATAAATATTCGGACAATTTTTTGATTGAACCAATGGATCCCTATTTGCATTCTACGGAGTATGATCGTTTTGACTTTTGGAGTAGCATTGGCTGCCTTGAGTGAGCTAGATTTTATTTTTGCAATCATCTTTACCGATTTTGATAGCTATTTGTCAAAAAAATATTTTTCCGTTTTGCCTTGGTGAGATGATTTGGAAAAGTAAAACACATAGAACAAATTTTAAATAAGGACTACTAACGACAAAATAAGACACAAGAAGCCAATACGCCAGCTATCTTTCGCTAACATTCGTCTTTAGTGGACGTTTTTCATATGTTTTTTATTTTTCCTATACTCCTTGTCAAGATGAATCTGAACATCAAAAAAGTGAGACCACACAAAAAGAGTTCATGAAAGACGAAAAGATGGCTTATTTGTACCAATGGCCCCCAAAGTATTAGCAAAATATCAATTTGGTCCCCAATATACAAATCGCGTCTATTGCATCCCAAACGTTCACCCTCACCTCCCCGACGTCTGCAATATGAAACAGCCAGCAGCAGTCGATCTGGAAATTCAGTTACCAACTTAGGGTTCAACCAACAACTTGACAATCTTTCCCTCAATGATTCCATATGGAGCAACACCCACGTGTCCAAGAGGCCTGAGGAGCGCAACTTTGATATCCCCGTGACTGCATCGGCGGCGACCTCAACTCGGCCAATCCGTCCACCAATCTGAAGTCGATCAATCAACGAATCCGACTTCAATTCGTTGTGGAGCGGCAACAGCAGCAGCAATTCATACGCGCCGAAGAAGCCGGCTGAGGAGCAGTGGAATTTCGACATTAGGGTTGGCGGCGAACTTAACAGCTCGGGTTAGGGTTTATTGTGGGTTCAAAGTACAATAAGAGTGGAACCGGGAAGGGTGTGGAGGATCATCACAGTAATGGGACTAAATTGGGGAAGAACAAGAACAGGAATAAGGATAAGGATAACAATGAGAAGAATCACAGTGTGGACAAGCGGTTCAAGACACTTCCACCGTCGGAGTCTCTGCCTAGGAATGAGATGGTTGGGGCGTATATCTTTGTTTGCAACAACGATACCATGGAAGAAAATCTCAAGATAGCGGAGAGAAGGGGAGAGTAGGGAATGGAGGGGTTTGATGATAATGCCCTCGTTTTAGATGGCAAAAGGAAACAGAGTGTGGTCTGGGGACCTTTTAAATGCACATTGTAAACGTTGGGATGCAATAGACACAATTTGTAAGTTGGGACCAAATTGACATTTTACTAATACTCTGGGGACCATCCATACAAATAAGCAACAAAAATATCTTTGGAAAAATGAAAAAATAAAACTGAAATTTTGAGATATCCCAAACACATAAATGAACTTAATAGACACTATCAAAACAAAGAGTGAATGATTTGGCTATGAGGACAAAGGAAAATTACTGGCCAGCTACAGAGAGTATTCTCAAATACAAGGTAAACAACATGACGGTATTGGGACAGGAATCTAAAGGCTACTATACCTGCATGTGTGGCATCGACATTCTTCTTTGGTCGTTTTAGTGCTTCATAGCTTTGGTCTAAATTAACATCAGGTTGGACATTTCGAAGTCGGGCACTCGCTCTAGTAACTGATGCCAGCTGAACAACTGTAGTTGTTGGAAATGAAGATCCAGCCAATTCATCAGGCACAGGCATGGGACCCCCTTCGGCAGCTATCTTTTCACAGAATGCCACCAGTGCAGGGTCCATCTGTGACAGCATTCCATGCACCTGAAAAGAAAGAAAGTTTTCTCGATTGTAGCCAAGATTGCTTTACACCAAAAAAAGGCAAGAAACCAAAGCCCCAATCTCCACAACCATAAAGAAGAAAGAAAAAATAAGTGAACATACTGCATCTCGAAGCTCGTGAGCTCTACTCACGATCCTAGATCCATTGTAGTCATCTCCATTATATATCTGTACAAGAAAAAGCGACGAAGGTGAAAATATTGCAAAATTAACAGCAAAAGCATGTGGCTCACGGTAGACCTTTATTTCATTTCGCTAAATCTTGAGAAAACCAAAGTAGTTGCATAGAAACGGCTGGTAACATAATATGAAATGAAATGAACCATAAGTCATTTGTCTTGATTTTTGTCAAAGTCAGCATTCTCATTAATTTTTCCACAAAAATGCTTTTCCCAAGATGAATGGTTCTTCTACTCAACCCAATAGCGTTCTAGTGACACGTGCATTCATGACGCCATGCGAAATGCACAAGTATTGCGACTCTAAGAATATTGTACTTTTTGGCCACTAGATCCAATTACGAAGTCCTTGAGTCATGGAGTGAAAAAGGCTGGTTTGAATAACTTTTTCAAAACAGATTCTTAGTCAACCTGCAGGTGTTTTTTTTTGATAGGCAACCTGCAGGTGTTATGTTTTATTCATTTCGTAGTTTTGAAGAAAGAGGATGGTTCCTATAGCCATGAAGCTAAAACTATCCAAAATATCTCTTAGCGCATTTCTTGAAGTATTTGTCTAACAGAAACCATAAAAAGTATTTTTCAAAAAAGGAAAATTAAAATAGTACTGTATCAAAGAGTACAGTAACCATATACCTTTGCATTAACCAAAATGAGATCAAAATCTTCCAAGAATGCTTGGCATGTAACATACTTTCCACTGTCAACACGCTGCAACAGAGTCGCAATGTCCATAGGGTTCTGGATGATTGACCGATAGTTTGGTGCATCCTCCTCGGAGACTGGATAATGGAAGGCACTAAACCTTTTGTCGTACAGAATCCTGCAGCACAAGAGACAAACAATATATCTAACTTAGATGGCAGATGACACCTAGAAATGAAAATAATGACAACACTATCAGAGGGTTGTTTAGAGTCGGGTCAGTCTGGGGGCTCTCAGGTTTCACCCAAATGCCAAATCCAGAACCTCTCTTAGAGTCTTCATTAGCTTTTGCAGATGACTTATTCATCATGAGTGGGGCAGACAGTCTGCATTTCACATTATTATATTAGTGTTTGACGACTTCTACCATTTCTCTGGTCTTCAGCCAAATCTAACCAAAAGTTTCATCTTTTTTGCTGGGGTAAAGGATGAGTTGATCCAGAGCTTAAACGTCATTCTCCCTACACTAGTGGGCGAGCTGCTGTGGAATATATTGGAGTGCTTCTTATATCCACCAGTGACCAGACTCAGCCGGTGAGCTGAATGTCAACATCTTAAACAGAATTCTAAAGCTGGAGCACTGAATTAATCTCATACTCCCTCCACCCCATTTTGTGTGCTCGGGAACTCAACTTTTTAAGGGAACATGCAATTATTGCATCTCTCTAGATAAATTGATTAGATTTCCAAGATTGCCCCTCATTCTCTGCTTTTGAAATTACTATTTTCCAATGAGGGTTAGTTTATCGAAATATGAAAAAAAAAAATCCTTTGACTTTCCAAAGAGAGCAAACATTTTGGGTCAAGCCAAATTGGAATAGTAAGCAAACAAAAAAGGAACAAAGGAAGTATTGATGGTAGAGCACAGCTTATCTCTTCAGTTCTGTGCAGCATGCAGGTGTATTGCATTGCGGTCAGCTGTTTGCTATCCATCAAAAGATGACTAAGGAGTTCTGTGACGCATGCAGGTGTATTGCGTTGTGGTCAGTTGTTTGCTATCCGTCAAAAGGTGACTAAGGAGATTGAGGGAAACTTAATGGCTGCCTTAGTTCAAGATCTGATCTTAATCACATATTTGTAAAGTTAAAATGGGATCCTATTTCCAGTCCAAAGGAGGAGGTTTGGCCATCACGGACCTTAGGGAACAGAACAAAGCTTCCAGTTGAGGCATCTATGGGTCCTTATTAAGAAAACTAATACCTTGTGGCTGAAGTGGGTGCACACCTTCATTATCAAGAATTGGAGCTTATGGCATATGAACATTCCAGATGGTGATACTTGGTTAGGAAGGTTCTCAAACATAGAGAATTGATCAGCCTCTGGTTCATGATACTGGGCAGTCAACATTACTATGGTTCAATGACTGGCACCCTCGGGTGCTTTGAAAAATAAGTATGGGGATACGGTTAGCTTCAACCTTGGAAGGTCTCTTTAAGCCAAAGTTTCAACTGTAACTCAAAATGGGGAATGGAAGTGGCCAAGACACAGAAGCAGTATTATCCAGGAAATCACTCTTCATTCAATGGTGACCCAGTCCCTCATCTTTCCAACGAGGATCAGCTTATTTAGAACCCTTCCCAACATGGGGTTTACAACTTCACACCATGAAGTCTGCCTGGAAAGCTTTGAGGAAAACTTATGAGGTTTACTGGTTTAGAATTGGCAGAAGGTAATTTGTTAATGTTTTGACAAAAATGTTTGCAGGTGGTTTTTTTTTGTGGCTTGTTGTGCAAAACAGTTTAAACAACAGGGACAGATTGGCTGTTTCAAGAGTGGTAAATAACACTAGTTGTGAGGGAGCAGTGTCGGAATTTCATGATCATATGTTTTTTGAGTGCCACTACAGCTGACGTTTAGAGAGCCATTACGAGGAACAGCAAGTTATCTAGACTCCCGTTGCCTCTGATGAAGTCAAATGGTTTGTGCAGAATACTAGGGGGAAGAATTTTAGGACTTCTGTATCAGATGTCTCTTTGGCTGCAATGGTGTACCCCATATGGAGATAAAGAAACACATGAGGATGCTTCAAATGAAAAGTGTGGAACCACCATATTTCAATTTTCATCCCTCAGGCCCTTAATGACATTAGAGATGCCGTTAGTGCTTGGAGGAGAGTCATGCCTAGCCAGCTAACAAAAGATATTTGCAAGGAGTGGACTGTGTCTCATAGGATTTTGGAATACAATCAATTTCAGTTGTTTTCTGTTTCATGTATTTTGCTTTCCCCTTCTTTTGGGTGTAACTGTTGTTGCAAGACCTTTCAGTTTGGGTGTGGCCTTGTTCTCATAGGAGCCTGTTGAGGCTTTTTGTTGTTTTGGCAGGGATTTGCACCATTGCTGGTGTATTCAACCGGTAGGGCCTTTAAATGAAATGTACATTCACCAGATAAAAAATAGAAGATTAAAGGCTGCGGACGTAATTCATCTCAGCAAGCCTTTGGCACAAAGATGGTATCAGCTACAGGGATCCATTCTCTCCAGTTGATTCTATTCGTACTTATATCGTTACATTTGAAGAAAGAAAGTCCTATTGTATCGCTTCATCCCATGTGTTTCTAGGCATTCTCTATACTATACATGGATCATATTCCTCCTTAAACGTTAATTAGTCTTATGATGTGAATGCCCACTCCCACTCCCACTCCCAATGCCAATAACAAAACATAAACTGTTTCTGGTTTCACAAATAATAAGCCATAAACGTGCAAAAAAACTCATCACAGGTACAAGCTAACAATTTTCATTAGATCTCGCCACCTAGAAAAAAGACGGAGAGATTACTAAACTAAAAAAACCTATGCAAGAAAAAATTAATTATGTTACCCTTGAGAACTTAAAAGCAATATTGGGAAGGAATTCAATAAAGATTAACACATATTGATGCAACATCCTATCAATATGTGTTGTTTCAGTGAAAATATGACATTAAACCATTACATAATACGCATGAGATTTTGTCAAATTAAGTTTCACTTCAGAGTCAGTATCCCCTTAACTGGCCTAGAAACTTATTTAGTTCCCTTTTGATGTTTCACTTCAGATTTGGTATCCCCTTAACTGGCCCAGAAACTTAGTTCCTTTTCATTATCTCCGAAGTCATTAATACTTCTACAGACATAAGTGTTGTAGACTCATAACCCTAATTGGTACTGAAAACAATCACCACAATCAGCAACTAATTACCAAAAGTACACGAGCAAAAAGTATAAAAACACCAATAGATAAAAGGATGAAGTTAATAGAACAGACAACCTGGATAACTTACCGGTTGCAAATGTCACGAAGGCACATTCGCAGTCGACGCAAGGCGTGCTGCTCAGCCTCTGCCTTGGATTTCAACTCAGAGGCCTTCGGCCGAATGTCCACTTTTGGAGCTTTTGGGAGTTCAACAAGCGTATCCAATTTCTCCAACTTTCTTCTCATCTCCTCTGATTGTATCGACAAAGCAACTTCAATCAGACGATCAAAAAACATAGACCTATCTTCAGCTGATGGCTTGTCTAATTGATAGCTGTCAAGATAATATGAACAGGATAAATAAATTCCTCAGCATTAGAACCTGAGTAAAGTCTTTGCAGAAACAAGATGAAGCTTGTTACATGTAGGAAAATTTCAGGAAAAACTGCAAGTTTCAGCGGAAGGTTTTTAATGACACTCAATGTCATAGCAAAACAGATTTCAGGTCCGTCGTCTATTACGCTTACTAGTTACTAGGTGCTTAAGGAATAATATTTTATTGGAGATTACAAATCATGGTTGTGGTGGAAGTGTTATTGCGCAATTCATTTTCAGTCTAAACAATCACTTATTTTACTTTCTTTCTTTCTTTTTTTTGGCAAGTTAAGATTTATTATTCACTTTTAGTCAAAAGTAGTTATTGAGCAATCACTTATTTTTGAAGCTAGTACATACAAAGATTCAAAGTTTGCAGTTGGCCACTTGCTGATAAAAGCTAGAAGCCCAATGCGATTGCAAGGCAAAGATGCCAACAATCAACCTGTAGTAGGTTACATAACATGAAAGCAAGAGCCAAGTAGTGAAGCAACACGTAGCAGCTCATAGGCTGCAACTGCATCATAGATATTAATAGCAACTACTCTTAGTAAGCATGTGGAATAAATAAGATGTTGCATCAACTACTGGGCAAAGGAGCAATTCTTTAGAGAGTCTGCAGCAATAAATAAGATGTCACAGAATATGTTCCAACCCAATACATATACTTCAAATCCAGACACCCTCTATAGATTAAGGTTTGAAACTAATTGAAGCCAGTTAAGATACAGATCCACTTTCTTCATCCTAAGAAGCACGGATACAGAAATGGGACACGTATATGACACAACAAGGACACAAATAGGCCATATTCTCGAAAAGTAGAACACAGATACATTGGGGTTATGCCATCTCGTATGTATTCAAATATATAGCTCTGTATGTATCATCATAAGTTCAGTCCTGCATTAAACAATAGCTAAGATACAAGAAGTTATGAAGAATCATGATGGACACGGGACTGAAGTAATCGGCTAAAAGAAGGGCATGGACATGGATAGGAAACTCAAAACCCTCTCCTTTATATTTAATATAAAATGTAACTTTTCATTTCTCTCCAAGTGAACTTTAAAAATGCGTACCCGGTACTCCCTCCGTCCCTTTATAATTGTCCACTATTCTATTTTTGTTTGTGCCTAAAAAAGTGTCCATTTTGAAAAGTCAATGGGTAAAACTAGGTAAATTTCTTATTTACCCCTTTCTTTTATATTCAACCTTCCAAATTCAAAGAATCAAATTAAATGCATCAATTAAATAGAGAGGGTATTTCAGAAAAGTTAACAATTTTGGACTGCAATTAATGTGTCTCCTTAAAAAGTTTGACTGTCAAAGGTGGACACTTATAAACGGACAGGAGTATAGATACTGATGTCGAGTTTCAAAATTTTGATAGTTACAACTTACACGTTAGCAAGTTTTTTAAGAATTGCCAATTGCATGCCGATATTATAGTTATAAGGACCTAAAAAAAACATGTTGCAAAAAGAGGACCGGACATTAATCAATCTCTTATTTATGCAAAATATATATATATATATATATATATATATATATATATATATATATGCGACACATGTCCAACTATCCAAGAAGTGTCGGAGTACGACACATGCTGGACACAGACACATATCCTTCTATGATGTGTCCGTGCTTGCTCGTCTTTATCTACACATGCCGGACAAAGACACGTATCCTTCTATGACGTGTCCGTGCTTGCTCGTCTTTATCTATATACGCTGACCATTGGGATATAGCTGGGTTTTCTGAAGTAATTAAACACGATAAGCCAGTATATGCCCAACAGAAGGCTATGGTCTCAAAACCTTAGAATCCAAATAAGTCTTATCTCGTCAACTCTATATTTTTATGGTTAAAATTTCTACAAATTAAAAGAGCTATAGAAGTTATTACTGTACTTGAAGATTGAAAACTAGATAGGCAGATAGTTGAAAGCCAAATGCAATCTTATATTTACTAGTTTAAGGATTCATGTAAAAATTTATATTTCAAACACTACATCTTCACAAATTTCAGAAATACTTGGGTCATCCGACTCATCCCATGCTGATAGGCAGTGGCCAACGGAGATCAACACATTCCATACTTGCAAGGAAAATACAAGATAACCAGCAGAAACAAAAGTGAAATTTTAAGGACTGCATAAATTGGCAGTCATGGAAACAAAAATGGTGTGGAAAAACAGCTAGGCAAGCATACAATAGCAATAGTCAATTTCTCACAAAGATCACATTCACTATCACCGTTGTAAGCAATTAAAAGATGGCATTTTCGAAGGGTGAGCATACACATTACGAAGAAGAAATATCGAAGAAGGCTCCCCAGCTTCTATTTCAGAAAGTGGAACTGAGGATGTCCCCAGTAATAATATGGGGAAGTCAGACGGAAGTTCTTCCAACAGAGTCATCAGAACAGCCTTAAGCTGCTCATGTGCCTGAAAGTAAAAACTTATCTAGATCAGATTAGGACAAGAACAATAGATCACCGGATCCACTCAGATGGATTAACAGGAGAGACAAAGTCGAAAGACGAAACAAACAACTAAAAAGCAAAGCAGATGATACGCTCTAATTAGCTGGACATCAGCAAAACAAAAAGCACCAAATCTAAACATTCACTCACATTTTCCCACCAAAGGCTGAATTGAGGTAAATAAAGTATTGATGGTGTGGTTCTCCTTGCTTCCCCAAATATATGAACTAGTGCCTCCTCAGGTGTCTTTGCACTAGGATCAGAAAGAAGAGATGGAAGTCCAAGAGAGTGAACGGGAAATTTCTCAAGTTCATGCAAAATTGCTGGCCCCAGATGATCCTGTACAACTAAACGACTTAGTATTCTTAATTTTTCATTCCCATTTTATCACCATCTTGTATGAAACAAAAGGTTCTGAAATAATTACCAAGCCACCACCTTCACAGCCACATAGCAAAAGTCGAGGCCTATACACAAGTGGAACAGAAGAACCATACGAGAGCATAGAAAGCTTTGTCAATTCTGATGAAAGCTCCAGAACAGGGAAAATGTCCG
Source organism: Rhododendron ovatum (assembly GCA_019656835.1). Lineage (NCBI taxonomy): Eukaryota > Viridiplantae > Streptophyta > Magnoliopsida > Ericales > Ericaceae > Rhododendron > Rhododendron ovatum. The sequence continues at coordinate 34,508,550 of CM033799.1, forward strand.
ATATAATCCCCATGGATTTCTTGAGATGTCGCTGTAAACATGGTGCAACAACTGATGACAATGGCCTAGAATGCACAATTGAGCCTCTATGAGCAGCAGGAGTGATTGTAGACATGGCTTCAACAAAATGATATTTTTCCACCTTCACAGAATCAACATCAATGAGAAATTTGTCATCACTAGTGTAAACTTGAGGATATTTTTCACGAAACGCACGAATGGCAGCTTCAGTGCAAAGAGCCTTTAAATCAGCACCACAATATCCCACACAACTAGCTGCAAGCTCCGATTTCAGCTCCTTTGAAGGAGGCTGCTTCCACTTCCTAGTATGAATGTCTAATATTTCAGCACGTGCCTCACAACCAGGCAAGGGAAAATTGAATTCGCGATCGAATCTACCAGGGCGCCGTAAGGCTCCATCAATGGCATCAACCCTGTTGGTTGCCCCAATCAAAACAACTTGACCACGCGAATCAAGTCCGTCCATCAAGGCAAGCAGAGTTGAAACAATGGAGTTGTGAATTTGCTCTTGTTTGCTGGACCTCACGGGAGCGAGTCCATCAATTTCATCGAAGAAGATAATTGATGGTTGATTCCTCTGCGCTTCTTCAAACAGCAGTTTCAATTGTCTTTCAGCCTCACCAACCCATTTGCTAAGCACATCCGCACCCTTTCGCATGTAAAAGCTAACCTTCTGCCCAGCCTTAGAAGCAGCACAAGCTAATGCTCTTGCAATTAGTGTTTTTCCGGTTCCAGGTGGACCACATAACAAGACGCCTCTTGGAGGGCTAATATGGTAACTCGCAAAAAAATCCGGGTACAATAGAGGAAAGAAAACCATTTCTTTCAACGCATCAATATATTCAGAAAGCCCACCTATCTCATCAAAACTCACACTCTCGTCAACCTGTAAAGGTTGAATATCGGCGCCTCCTTTGGAACTTGGCCCCGCAGTTTGGACCCCAGAAGTCAAATTAATCAAAGAATCACTCTGATGACCCCAACCGGATGCAGCCGCATTCAAACCCCATGAAGTTGTCCCTTGCATATCTAGTCCCCCGAAAAGCCAAGGTGGGCCAGATCTGCTCCCTCCTCTCCCCCAAGGTATAGGGGGTCCTTGGTCCAGCTCATCCACAAGTAGGGAGTCATCAGAATCTTCAGCTCTAGCCAAGCGATGACGTTTATGAACTCGAGATCCACCCCTCCTCACCTCCCTTCCAACCTTGGTCGTCCCCATTCCTTGTTGTAGGACTCTTCGAGGAGATCTAGGTCTTTGCTTACCCTCCTCATTAGAAAACCTACGAACATCTGTACGATTACGAAGATCGTATCGCCTCCCAACTTCCAGTTCTTCACCCTCTTCATCATCACCATCTTCTTCTCCCTCATCTTCTCCATCTCCCTCTCCCTCTCCCTCATCTTCTCCATCACCCTCATCTTGATCCTCCCTATCATCTGCATCATCATCATCATCATCATCATCTTCACCATCATGCCCATTTTCAGTTTCATCTTCAGCAACCTTCTCCTCAGAAGTGCCTTGTTCATCGTTAGATTCTATAATTAACTGGCCTCTTGAAAGCGCTTTTGAACGACGAGGTCTTAATCCTTCCCGCCGAGGCAATGATCTAGTTTCAAAGGACTTTTTCCGCTTACGGAATGAGAAACCATCTTGACTTGCTCTACTACTGATCGGGTTCCTGGAACTTCGATATGTAGGTCTCTGAAACACGATCAAACAAAACTTGAGTCCCAACATAACAAAAACGCCATAGGATGGACTACGAAAATGAAGCTCTGAAACACATCAAGGAAAGCTAAGACTGACATCTAGAAATGATACACACTTAGGAGACGATAAAGCATTACCATTAGGTCATTGTCCTCTGTTCCAGAACTATCTGTGTAGTCTTCCAGATTAACAGAAATCCTCCTCTTCCTTGTAGAACGACGAAGGTTGGTTGCCACTGACTGGCAAAAAATGAACATAGAACCGTGAATAACACATTACAATCAAGCAAGATATGAGATTAAGTCCACAGCAGAGAAATGCAACTAAGAGTTTAAGGAAGAAATATCAAAGCCCACGGAAGTTTGTATGTCCACAGCAACAACATAATACAAATGCCACCAAATGTCCTTGTTCCAAAGCTGCAAAGTAAGCCCACAACTGCAACAAAATACCCCCTCATTCCATAAATGCAGAAACATCAAGCCAAGCAAATATGTTCTGGCTTCTGAGTGTGAGTGTGGTGTCCAACTCCACACAAAGTAAATATAGTGACTGAGTGAATTCATAGGGAAGAAACTTTAAAAATGATAAAAACATACCAGTGTACCATGGATTTTTTGTGCTTTTAAAGTTAGCATAACCGCCATTTCCACAAAAGTGCAAACATTTGTCAATTCTCATCAACAAGTAAATGGGATATTATTACTTCAGAAGAAGGATGCAAATAAGTGGCAAAATTTCACCTAGCTACGAGAACACTTCCAAACCCGTCACACAACAAGGACTTCCTTTATCTTCGACTGCTCCAACCATTACAACAGTGGAGTAAAAAACTACTACGTACTATAACCACTTACATTATTTTTTGGGGTCCGCATCGACTGATTACCAGGGCGCAACATCTTGGCAATCTGAGAAGCTGCTGTTCTCGTCTTAGTCTTGCTTCTCTTAGGGCGCAAAATGTTTGGAGAATAATACAAGTGGCGACCATACATCTTTGGCCTTCTCCTGAGCCTATCGCTTGTCCGCACTGGCCCAGAAACAGGTCCATCCCCCGGCCCAGATCCCTTAGAATGCATTGGCGATTCCTAACTTTGCTGCTTATAACTTCCCATAAACTTCAAATGACCAGCCTTAGTGCACATACAAACATCAACAAGGAGCGAACTCAATATTCATCATCTTCAGCCAAACCAAGACAATAAGAGCAAAACAGAACCATCATTGGAAGTCTAGCAAACATTGCAATAACTACAGCAAAGAAAAATTTTGATCAAGAAACAAGAATAAAATATTTCATTGAAACAGCTACGTGGACCTAGGCAATGGCCTAAGTACCTACCTACCCATAGTTTCTAAAATAGCCAGACAAATCTAAGCATGTTGCGGACAGCAGAACCAAAGAGAACTACTAGGAATCCTGCTTCCATGCATCTCGTAACTACTAATTAGATTTTTGTGATAATGCAATTCAAAAGTTTAGACAAGGCAACACCACTATACGGGAACACAACAACTACTTATTTTTCGTTCGGTTAAGTACATTTCTCAATGAAGCACAACTCAAAGAAGCAAGAGCAAAGGGGCTCATCCAAGGCTTACAACCAGACCAGCTCAGAAACCCATAGCTCAAACAACTACACCACTTAACAGCTATATAAAATACAACCTAAAATTTACTCCAACACAAACGACATATAAACAAGATCAAGGCAAAAAGGGACACACCAATCACCACTTTCATGGCAGCTTTCAAATTACAGGGGGCCATGTTACGTTTCTATCATTGAAAGCTGGAGAACGTTGTACTTTTAGTGTGGCTATGGAAATGAGATTCCCACGTAGCGCCTCAATCTCAACCCACAAGGGTAACCCAAAACCATATTCCACTTGAACATACCCATACAATACAATGATACCTGGGATGAGATTCCCATTCCAGCCATTGAAACCCAACCAAAGTGTCAAACAAATCCGAAAAGCATCCACATTTGACAAATGGAAACTCACACTTTGACCAAATTTCCTTATTTGGACTTATGCATTTTTCCTTTTCCTTTTGTCCGGGGTGTGCAGTGGGGAGGGTCGCATTAAGGAACAGATCACCTCTACAATGCTCATTTATACACAAAGAAGATCAGAAAAAGAAATAAACAAGAGTCAGGAAAACAAGGACAAAAAAAAAAAAGGCTAGGTCAGACTCTAGTGGCTCCTACAAGAACAAAAAGAATGGAATATGTGAGTGCTTATCTCCTTTGTGGACTGTATTTCCTGTTTCTGAATGCAAAAGAAAATACAAGAGGGGATTACAAATATGTTGGACTGCTAATGCATATAGGTTCAGCTACTAACCCCACACAAAGAACAATATAGACAATAAATGTCAATAATCCCCTCGCTGTAAGCCCGCTGGCAATACTCATCCTATGGGCCCACCCAACCACATTTATGCACCACATTTGGATACCATCTGATATCGCCTAAACTCATAATTTGGATAGGCTTCATTTTTTTTAACTCCACTAATACATTAGCAGCACATCAATGGGACCCAACATAGCACTCGAATATGGGCATTCACATGTAGGGCTGCAAACGAACCAAGCTGCTTGCAGCACGGTTTGTTAAGGGCTCGGCTCAACCCCACTCGTTTAGTAATCGAGCCGAGCTCAAGCTCAAGTTGCAGGCTCGTGTAGCAAACGAGCCAAGCTCAACACTCTAATGCTCAGCTCAAAAAGTTCAGCTCGTTTGTATGGCCTCGGCTTGTTAATTGATGCTCGTTTAATAAATGACCTGGGCTCGTTTCGTTCAAGCTCGAGTTTGAGGCTCGTTCGGTAAATTAGCCAAGCTCGAACACTACAGATCGTGGCTCGGCTCGTCCGCACCCCTATTCACGTGTTAGTGATAAGAAAACGGTTCTAAAGCTCGACTATGATCCCACGCCCCATACGACCCATTATTTAGAAGCTACCTCACAAAAGCAGACAATGAAAGATAACTGAAACAATGGAGTGAGCATGCAAATTCGATCCAAGCAACCAAGCAGTCTTCGACAAAAGACATACTCTCAGTGGTACTACTACTGACTACTACTGACTAATTAGTAGCAACCAGGGCCGGCCCTGCCTAAGCAAAAACCTACAAAGAACGACCCTGTATGTATGTCTCCAATAAACGCGCGCGCGCACACACATACAGAGAGAGAGAGAGAGAGAGAGAGAACCTGTTCGTGTTCGGGAGATTTTGGCCTGGTTGTCCGATTGTGGTCGATTTAGGGGGGACAAAGTTGCAGGAGCATATATAATGCGACAACTACATAGAAAGCCCTAGAGTATGTTTTGTGTAACAAATTACTCCCCGTACTTGTTTGTTTTTCTGTTTACTCCCGTACTTCTAATTTACGTATAATTTGTAACCCGACATGCAGGGGTGTAAACAAGCCGAGCCGAACCGAGCTTCGGCGAGCTCGAGCTTGGCTCGTTTACTTAACGAGCCAAAAACTCAAGCTCGAGCTCGGCTCGAGCCTTAACCAGCCGATCTTAGCTATTTACTAAATAAGTCTTTTTAATCGAGTCGAGCCTTTCTTGACGAGCCAAGCTTTTGTCGAACGAGCTGAATACTCGAGCTCGAGCTCAACTCGTTTACTAAATTAGCCGAGCCTTAACGAGCCAAACTAACGAGCTGCTCAATTCATTTACAGCCCTACCTACGTGTATCCTGCCAAGAGCAAGAACAGTACCCATTTATAGTTTAGCCAGCCAAATGTCCTTTCCAAACTTTAAAAATGCCCTTCATTTATTATTTTGTTGAGGTCAGTTTCCTACTACTGAAAGCACCACAATCTCGACAACGATAATCTGCTCTAATCCGACTTTTCATCGGTAATGTTTTACAATTTTCATCAACGGTCATATTCTATTTTGGAACTATAGAATGAAATATTGTCTATCCTCTTGGTTCATTTAAATGATCTCTATAGCGTTCTTACATGTTTAAGGGAAAAAAAAAATATGTTCTTCATAATTCGTTCATTTCTTCAATCCTTCAATTTATAGCTCTATAGCGCCCAATCGTGTACTGTTTGGGCTAAATTAGCTCAATCTTTGGCAAAATAATTATGTGCGGACGTGCTAAAAAAGAATAGATTTTTTCCTTTTGCAGATTAACTCAAAATAACTAATTTAATCAAGCAATTGCGATTATCCGTTCGATTACCTAAAGGTATCAATCAATAATAGATTGACGCTCTTCAATCAGAAAAGATAACAGAATATAAACAAGCTTGAATTTAATCAAAAGCAAGTTTATATACTATTACTCTTAAGATTTCGACAAGAATAAGACAAAAATATAGGCACACTTGAATTGAATCGAAAGCGAGTCTATATGCGACTACTCTTTGGCAAGAAAAAGAAAGAAAGATACTAGTATAAGATAACTTGAATTTAATCGAAAGTAGGCTTACATTCAAATAAATCTTCGAACTTGCAAAATATTAAGCTATAACTATATTATTCTAAGTCCTAAACTACTATAGATCTCTGAGCAACCATTTTGTATGGAATGTAAGATGATGAATTTTTTCGGGGGTCTTCCTCTTCGATTGCTTCTTCTATTTATAGACGACAGGTCTGTCTTCAACTTGTATTCTCCACGTTTTCTTTTAGCGCCCAAGTCTTCATTCAAATTTGATTCGGACTGCCCGCAATTCCCTCAAAAAACGGTTGCAAAGGCCTTCGAACTGCTGCTTGACTTGGTCTTCTCAGAAAACTCTTCTCCTTCCATGTTTGTTGATGTAGATCATGGAACTCTTCTCCTTCCATGTTTGTTGATGTAGATCATGGCTAACTTTTGGATAGTGGGCTCCTGCTTTTGTGCAACATTAATTAGTGCTTTGAAATTTACAGTAAACATAACCGATTTTCCTTATGAAACGGGCTTCTAATGACACCGTTCGATGGTCTTAAGAATTAATCAACGGTTATGCTTAATTATTATCTTAATACCTATCATTTGAATGACCAAACGTGGTCGTTTCCAATCTAAACAATACCGTATGGTACTAAAATAATATCATAATTAAAGCCTTCGATTCTCTGTATCTTAGGCCTAATTATAACGTGTTTTGATTGGATCACGCACTGTTTAGTGCCACATGTAATTTTCTTATTGGGTGGTATATTTTGGGATGTAAACACGTATGTGATATGTTTATGAACGATTGGGATATCTCAGGCTCTAACGATGAGTTGAAGATATTGATGGAATTTGCCATGTATGAAGAAAATGCGATGAAGATGATGAAAACGCTTGGAGAGAGAGAAAGAGAATAAATAAAATACTAATAGAAAAAGAAAATATGTGTAACTAACCACATAACACGTTATATATGGACCCGATTTGTTATTCAAATCGACTATGATTATTGCTACGGTTTGCAATTTCCAACAATAATTACCAAGAAAATTACTACAACTCGTCAATGGGCATATAGCGTAGCACAAACATTATTACTAGTACAATTCTTGTTGATGTACGACTCATCTTAGTAGGATAAATGATTTCGATCATTCTGATTCCGACGGAGAAAGAAGTGAACCCGAATTTGGTGGGGGAAGGTGGATGAACTAGACCATGGGGGAAAGAGGAGTCAAAAAGTGGACAGATTCGGTTGCTAAGACGATTCCCATTCAAGTATTAAATATCTTCGCCAAGAAGGAGCTCCGCCAGCAACCCTAGCGCATGAAAGCAGCTCAGAACCCACTTCCTTACACTTAAATGCCGCCACCTTTGCCTTCCTACTTAAGGCATCTGCGACCTTGTTGGAATTTAAAACCCGATTTCCTCCATAAATTCTCCAAAATCAATGAAAATGGATCATATTTGAAATGTGCTAAACAATAAACATTCCTCGAATCGTAGTTTTATAGATATGAAATTTCGAACACCCACCTCACTCGTAATTTAGATGCGTAACTTAATTCGGACATATATGAATTCCAAAACTTAATTTTAACAGGTAGTCTAAATAGATATAGCTCAAAAATAGTTAATGTATCATTTCTTAAATGGCACTAGTTGATAGATAGAGATAGTAGAGACAGATAAATGAGAATTTTCTTATGCAACTTGTACAAGTTAAATGACTGCACGAGCGAAGAATTATACAGCCGCTACTGTTTCCTCCCTTCAAAATAAAATCGATGATAAAATACTAGAACTTTATACCAAATGAGAGAGGGGCGGGGAGCTTTACTGTTTGCCCAGTACCACATTTCGAAATTGGCATGCCAAAGAAAGAAAAAAGATGCCTTCCCACAACCAGAGATTCTCAGTAAAACACACATGAAACAAGAGAAATGAAACTAAAAAGCATTGTGTGTAACGTTGGTAAATAATATGAATAATCAGAGTAAGATATGAACAGTGTTTGACAAACTTGTCTCTCTCTCTCTCTCTCTCTCTCTCTCTCTCTCTCTCTCTCATATTTTGCTACAACTTTGGGATGGAAGGAGAAGAATCTAAACAAACGGAAAACTCGTCGACAAACAATGCTCTACAATGCTAAGGGTGATATAAAGAATGAGAAGAAAACAGAAGGCAAACCGCAGGGGGACGAAAAGGTGGGAGAAAACAATCGAATCTAATTAATTTACAAGTAAAAGAAACCCATTACATCTCCTCAGCATCCAGCAGCTTTCAGGAATTTGTCGTAGGGGCTCGAAGGTGGTAACCTGAAAGACTGCTCCTGTGCATAGTCCAGTGAACAAACAAGGAGCTCCATGTTCTTCGGTATCGGTTCCCCATTTGAAACCTCAATTGTCTGAGAGAGGAGTGCACAGAAATCCAGAAGTAATTATCATGCTTTTATATCAAAATGGACAAGCTAGGAAATGGACGTTACGGGGGACCATGTCAAGTGTAAAAAAGAAAAAAAAAGAAGCTTCTAAAAAGATTATATTTTCATACGTACAAGCGTTGTGAAATTTACATCATAGTACCCGCAATTACCGAAAGTTGAGGGGGCCATGGCTGCCCTTGGCCCTTCTCGCCCTTCGTCCTTGCACATCAGGGTTTCCAATCAGGTTCCTACAATCTGAGAATTTGTGGCAGATTTTCAGGGTTTCCTTTCGAGAATTGTAGCGGCTAGTAAACTTGGCTATAACTAGATTTGTAGGTATGTTTGAAGTGCGAAACTACTCCATAATAAGCTCTGAGGATGCTAAAAAGGTTGGAATACAGTCAATGATAGCGAACCCTTCGTTTCTAACGTCTATGGGCAATATGTCCACCTCACGTCAAGTAAATATCAGAAGGGTCACTTAAAAGTTTCAAATTTTCAAATCTACCCATCTCCAATTTAAGTTAAGCACCAATTCACATTCACAAAGGAAAGGCCAGATACGGAAATTTACAGCTTTTGGTGCATTGACTTTTGAAAATGGACAAGCATTTTGGGATATCCCGAAAAATAAAAAATTGTAAACGATTTGGAACACAAAGACTATGAGGAAAACCAATGGAACTGTCCAGACCTTTACTGAACTATGGAACCATTTACCAGCTAACCCCCTTTGGATTGTGAGAAAGAGTGTGATAAGAAATGAGAACTCTTTCTCACCAAATCTTGCCATTTTGGTGAGAAAGGGGAATGAGCTAATCAAAAAATTATCATTTCGATACTTCTCTGTACATTTCACACCAAAACACTCTATCCAAATGGGTTGGGGGGGAACTATAATCCTTTCTTCTCTTTTCTCAGCAAATCCCTCAATCGAAAGGGGCTGTAATGAAGATCCAATGTCCTTATCCTCATAAGGACGAAAACACGAAAAAAGTGACAAAAGAAAATAAAAAGAGGATATTCTCACCAGATTTGGAAGAGTCTTCTCGTCTTCATGGGAGAGAACTATGGCTTTGCCTTCCTGTTGCAACTTGAAACTATGGAGAACTGACATCTTCTGTTGTTTACCAGTTACAAGAGCCTCGCACTGATTTGTCACTTGGTCATATGGAATGGGTGTAGAGGAAACAGGTAGGCTCGCAACTTGCCGGGCTGTTTCCAAAACCTGTTTGTAGTTAAGAGCACATGATTGTTAAGGGGTAGGAAACTACATATATATTTTTTATCTTTCTTTCGAGAAGTGAGGGATAGAAAGAAAACACCCATTTGTAACAAAAACAATGAAAGTAGAACAGCAGACAATATGTAAAAGTGCAATTTTGAAACAATTCAGTTCGGGCAGCGGCCACCACTGGACCCTTCTTCCCCCCGCTCTGCTCTGTAAATTACGAAAGAAACTTTTATTTCTTGATAAGCAGGGGGCTAACAATGTGTGTCAATGTTACGTGAGCATGACAAAGGAATTATCAGGTCCCGCACCATCTAAACTAGTCTGAGGCCTCCAATGAATTATCACAACTCTCAGAGAAATTTATTGCACAGGTACAACTACGTAAGTGCCTTTTTGTCCTCATCTATGTTTAGATGCCAAAGAGGATACTGAAAACAAAATATGGATCTTCCAAACCTATGGGGTTGGAATCGCTTGTCCAGATTTCAAATTAGTCCCCACAATCTTATCCACAACAAAACCAGGCTGCTTAATGAAAATTGCAGAATCGTACATCTACTTATAGGCAAAACTCAAGTGATGTGTTCTACATGTGGCAGGAGAATTTATACATTACTACTGGTGAGCTACAGGGTGAATGCAATGGAGAAGTATGTACACGTGGACAAAGATCCAACGGCAATTACCAGAAAGGTTGAAGGTAGGTAAATTATATTGCGAATAAACTCCTTAAATTGATTATTGGTCCTCTCCATAAGCTTCTCTTTATACCAGGTTCACAAACATATAACCATACTGATCTCTCTACCCAGTATCCAAATCAAGATTATATTTTGTTCATGCAATGTAAACTATTGAGAAAAAACTGGAGGTTTTCAGTTTCTCTGCCAAGACTTTAGGAGCTGATAAATATGCCTTTTCCATGTTAGGTTTACGGCAATTGGAAAAATCTTCTAATTTCGCCTTTCTTGACTTGCACGGTTCAGATCAGGTTGTAGACACCAAAAGCTGAATGAGGAAAAAAACTGCAGTAACTAGCACAATCGGACACTAGAAGTGCACCACACTGATTTCATTATACTCAGTATGAATCTTACATTCACCATAATAAGACACATTCCAACAAAGGAATCACTAATTAAAATCTGAAGGAAAAAAACGAAAATGAAATAGACTTACAGAGTCCAGAAGCTGGTTAACACTTAGAATGTCAAGTGAATTGACGGAGAGAGATGTTTTGCGACCTGATTGACTTCCATTTGGTTCAGGGAAGGCTTCTTCATCTGACAAGGCATCCAAATTCATGACCTAAATGAAACCAAATCATGCAATGCAAAGTCTGTCATGTGCATAATGAGTGCTAGACTCAGAAAACTTGGGATATACCCTGGCCAAAAAATATATTACCTCATCAAACGCTTGAGACTCCATCTGGGCCTGTGGAGAACACGGTCGGGGTGTCTCCATGAACAATGGACCTCCCAATGGATATGCATCATCAGGTGAAAATCCCTCTAGAAGTTGCTTCCTTATGCTTGATAATTCTTCCTGTATACGAAATTAATACAATGAGCAATCCCTTTCCAAATAGGCTACAACTCTAGAACTTCAAAAAGGATAATTCACTGAAGCTTTTTGAAGTTGAAGCAACATGCTAACTGAACACCACATGTGATATGAACACAAAATGTGCTCTTTTTGCATATATCCTTTTACCTTGTTGTACTGTGATATGACCACACAATGTGCTCTTTTTGCTTATATGAGTTATATCCTTTTACCTTCTTATACTTTTGTGTTGGGAATTAATAAACTTATTTATGGCTATCAAAACACAACAAAGGGCTGTCTTTTTTGCAAAAAAAAAAAAGAATCTCCATAGACTATGAAATTTTGGCAGTTCGCACCAAAGTCGATTGGGGACATCTCAAAGAACATCATATGTCTTACATTCCCAAAAGGTCAAGAAAAAAAAAATCAGAACAGAAGAGCAGGCCAGAAGAGTGGATGATAGTGCCAAACGATTGTGCAGTTGAATCCATCGCTCCATTGATAATTACATGCAAAAATGGTCAGCATGTCAAACTCAGAGCCTTGCATATCTAGATTCTAGAAGACCAAGAAATAAAATTCTCATTTTTTTTTTCCAAATAAAACTGAGGAATTGGCATTCTATGTACTAATGGATGTACAGAAGAGTTGTTCTCTAGAATCAAGCATCTGCAGAGGACACCAAAAGATAGGAAAGATACTATTATGAAGCCACTGGCAGTGCCTGCTGTATCTCTGCCCTAGGCTGTTTCCATCAATGACGCCATTACTTCAGTGGGATGGTGGAGTGTGTTGGAAGGGGGTACCTTTAACCAGAGCATTATTTCCTTCATTTTTTAAGACTATCAATCAGCCTTTTTGTGAAATTGGATAGTCATTAAATAACCAAAGTAGTTGCAATTTTCATACCTATCTTGCGTTGTACTGGCAAATTCTGTTGGCCTGGTTCATTTGAGATGGAATTTTCAAAGACTGATATAATTCACCTAACTGCAGGACTAACAACAGGGCCTTAAACCAGCATTTGGTGATTATTCTTGAGCACATTAGGCATCTGACAACACCATCACCTTGTGCAAGAAAACTCGTATTGACATCTTAAATCCAATCAACTTGACATTTCATAACTTCATTTGATCAACGAATACCAATTTGGAGCTAAACAAAAATCTCTTCAACCCCTCCAAAAAAAAGACAAGTGCAGAACAACAAAATTGCGCATGCTGATTCTGTGCTATTTTTCTCTTCCCATAATTAGGGCTCCGTTTGGTTATGAGCTCATTCAAGTGCGTTGTTCACTAAACTAGTAAGTGACTGAACTTAACTCTTAAGCCTACGTTTTACACTTGTTTTGAAAACAAACTCACGTAAACAGAATCGTGATTGCCTTGCAAGGCTTGTGATACTTGCATTTGTACATAATGCAATATATGCACGTATTTTTAACAGGTAAGTGCAAAAGGCATGAAAAATGGAATATCCAGAATATCCAGGAACCAGTCGTTGGAAAATTACCTCGGATAGTTTCCCAAACTTTGTCATGAGGTGCGATATAACAGTTTCTCTCAACTCTTGGTCACCCAATTCTATTGCTGAAAGGGACTTCAATGCAGCAAGTTCATCTTCGTCGGATCCATAACTTTTCTCCTCGCCACTCAAAACAGCTTGCAGCCTTATATCTTCAACCAACATAAGATAAGGATCAACCTGTCAAAGGAAGTATTATTGGATACATCAAACATCAAAGCTATTGCAAAAACATTAAAAGCCAGCGAAGAAGTTATTACTGCCTCCGTCCCATATTTAGTCCATTTTGTTACTTCCAACTTCTTAAGGGACATGCATTTAATGCATGTCTCCTTAGAAAGAGGGATTTGATATCCAGTATTGTCCCTAAATCCTTACTTTGAAACTACTTTTAATCAGTTATGAGGGTTAGTATTCTAAATTAGACACTTTTTCTTTAACTTTTAAAGAGGACTACACAAGGGATGGAGGGAGTACTAAAAAAAATAAAGAAAAAAGATTATAAGGAGTTGAAGTTACTGTTTCATTCGTCAAAGATGATTTGATTAAAGGAACTAGCTCTGGAAGAGTGCCTGCCCTGGCGGAAAATATAAGCATGCAAGATGCCATAGTGAAGAGAGACCTTCTGCGAGATGGTTGCAAACCCCCTTCAATATGCACACAAGAAATTTACATGAGACAGATTCTTCGCCAATGTAATGAGGTATGGTTGAAAGGAAAAAACTTCCAAAGGTAAAAAACCCCAGCTCAAGATATCCAAAAACAAATTTTGCAGGAGACGAAAAGTGGAAATACCTACCTATGATTTCTTCATTTCTAGTACCAAACTTCAAGTGGAAGGAATTCCTCCAAAAACATGTTAGAGAAATCCTTTGTAAGCCACCTGATTATCCAAATCTCTCTCTCTCTCTCTCTCTCTCTCTCTCAAGATGTTATTATTTGAGACCTCTCTCTCTCTCTCTCAAGATGTTATTATTTGAGACAATTACACCCTATGTCTTGCAGTCAAGGCAATCAGCACCCAACTCTTACACCCTATGCCTTGCCGTCAAGGCAATCAGCACCCAACTCCTTCAGTTGAATTGATTCATTGGAATGTCATAAAGAAAATTAACATCTTCTAGTTAGATTGTCTCTCAATTTTCAGTTTATATGGACACAGACAATCATATTTTGTGATAGTCACCTCTGCAAGTGTGGTTTCAACATCGTCCCAGTACTAGCCAATCTTTCAAGTCAAAATTTACATTTCTTTGTTTAAACTTGTCTAATAAGACCAGACCGTATTATAGAAATTTAACTCACCTTCTTGATCCAGGGAGATGCTCCTAAGAGAGAATGCCAACTGGAAACATCGAACTAAAGCAACATGACTAGAGTTCTGTGAGGAGCAAGAATCGCCATGAAATATGAGAAAACAGTCATCAAATAACACAAACATAAAAGAACAAAAAAAAAAAACTCTCGGATCACAGCAATTTAAGTGAAGACCAGATAAATACTGATAAAAAGGAACTCTGTAACATATTCAAGAATTGCTAGACAGAAGGAGACTAAAATCAAAACAATAGAAGCGGAACTATAACTAATGGAAAAAGGAAGTAGAATAGAGATGACAATTACACACCAGAAAGTTTCTTACAAAAATGAAAAACCAAATTATGGTACCCACCGAAATCTCCCTCTAATGTGGGTCAGCTTCCACATTAGCCTACTTAGGAATCCAGGAGGGAGAGGTACCTCTTGGAAAAAAAAAAGAGGTACTCTCAATGCTGATAGCCAGATAAAGTTCAGAACTATGGTGTACATAAAAAAGTTCCCACGGCGAAGAAGATCATTAGAAATCTAGATACGGAGTGTTCAGAGTATCATTTCCCGACCTATCTATAATACCAGAGAGCAGGCTGTCATGCGACTTCTACGGTTAGGAAGATGGGGATTTGCAAGCAAGCAGGAACACAATATATAGCAGATGCAGTTCCTCAGAGCTACTTTTGCACGCAAAACGGGATACCCACCCTCTAACCAAGAGAAAACAAGTGTAGATTGCAAGGGCTATACGATGAACATTTTAAAGCATAGGTACGAAAATGATACAAAAAACAATAGCAATAAACAGACTGTGAGCATATACCTTATATCGGGTAAATAATAAAGCGATATTATAAGTATGTGCCATAGCCTCAAAATTTGCAGGAGTGTTTCCTGCAGATGTTGCCTGCACCCAGATAGCTGAAAGCAAAAGACGCACTTGGTGACTACTCAACCGGAGGGAAGTCAGTTCCTGGATAAAATATTCAACATATGTCATCCGAAAAATGGTAATAACCATAGTAAAAGGCAAAACCAAATGATAGAATGAGTTGTTCATAGAAGATATTTATGACATACTGCTTTTCCGTGGACCATAGCATGCTTGAAACTAGAAGATTGACTACGCGATGGACTTCTTATGGACTGTGTCACACCATTAGGCAAAACATGATTGACTTCCTCCACCAATACTTCCTCTGTGGATTCATGTTTTCCATTGCTTTCGATTTGAATTGTGAAACTTCCACTCTTTATCCTCTGTGAAGTAATCGGCAAATAATCCTGCTGGACTTGTGAAGGTCCTCCATTGCGGACTAACCAAGGACAAATAAGAGATGGCAAAAGCACAATGGAGATAACATGGTGGGCCGCAACTCTTGTTTCGTGATCTGGGTGGGCCATTGCTAAAAGTAGCTGGTGAAGTAGAGCATCAGGAAATGCCTGAAGCAGGAAATGGTATCCCCAGGGTAAGTTAATTGTTACAAAATGCGAACAAGTAGTACTATTAACTCAAAACAACGAAATTCGAGACTTGCCTTCTTGTGATACGATTTATTTGGTAAGGGACAAATAATTTGTGCTGTCCGATAAACGGAGAATATTGTAGTTCTAGCAACGATGGCATTACTTGAGATGTTCTCTAGTGCCACGGCCATCATATCAAGAATGGGCCCCGCATCGCCAACCTGTTAATGACATAAGGGGTTTAATAAAACTGAAAGTACAGCACTCAAAAGTGAATACCATAACTGATGATATGTCCTGAAATTTTAGTACTGAATTGAATAAACCGTTTAATCTGTACAAATAGTTGAAGTCTAAATTGCACTAAATATCAATTTTGCCCTTTGCAAATCAAGATTGAAATGTTTAGCTATGTAATGAGAAACTGTGTCATACCTAAATTGCTAACCCTAATCATTACACCATACAGAAAACAACCAATGTACTAGTGAAATTAGTTCAATTGGCCATCGCTCTCCAATTTCCAAATCACCTTGTCATCCATGTTATTCACTGGACCTTCTAATCCGATTATTGAGCAAAAGCATCTTCCATTCGATCAAATTACTTCTAAATTCCATCCTCCATTCATTAATAAGATTGAAATGTTTAGCTATGTAATTATGTAATAAGAAACTGTGTCATACCTAAATTGCTAACCCTAATCATTACACCATACAGAAAACAACCAATGTACTAGTGAAATTAGTTCAATTGGCCATCGCTCTCCAATTTCCAAATCACCTTGTCATCCACATTATTCACTGGACTAACATTCTCCACCTTCTGATCCGATTATTGAGCAAAAGCATCTTCCATTCGATCAAATTCCTTCTAAATTCCATCCTCCATGCATTAATCACATCTCCTGATCTCCGGACTCCAGAAAACGCACACGGGAGGACATAGACATGAAAATAGCAGATCTATTACAACACTATCCCCCGAGAAAAAAAATTCCTGAACTTTTTGTCCCTGACAAAAATTGAAACCAAATTGCAACAAGAGGAACTCTAGTTTCATGCACGTAGAGAGAGACGTATTCAAAGAGACATCAAGCCACGATTGAGATTGACTACTGAGGGGAGAGAGCAATAGCCCAAGATAGGTGATAAAGTTTCAGACCCGAGGGGAAAGTTCAAAACATAAAACATTTCAAGAAGTAACCGTTCCAATACTTAAATCCTTTTAGCTGAGCGTATTCTGTGTTCAGAGTTAAGTAGGGGGTGGGGGAGCTACTTAAAACAAACATGGGAATGATTGACTGGAATGGAAAGAGCAATCACAAGTATATTTCAAGTTGACCCTATGATCATACACATAAAAGAGAAGTGAAAGTGGAAATTTTGTTCAGTGTTTGACTTCAAAAATGCAACAAGCAGCATAAGTCCACAACTCCTGATGTTTAAATGATTTCAAGGAGTTAACTATATCCAACACTAGCAAGGTAAGCACTCATCTGAATCAGAAAAAAAGCGAGAATGAAAGGCTGCTAGAAAGTTTAATGCTTCACAAATGAAATAACCACTTATTTTCTGAAACAATTCACATAATACGTGAAAAAAAAAATCACACTATCTCATCTTCTTAATAATTTTTTTTATACTTATGGCTTGAAAAATAAAGCCCTGCAGGAATCAGGTCACGCTGAAGATAGTAAGATTTGGAATGAATACTTGGAAGAATTCCAGTTATGCAAAACAACTCTATACAGACCTCATGACCATATATATACACACACCACACCTACACATGAGGCTATTCAATATCCTTCGGAATTATGTCCCTTATGCAAATATATAGACCTTAAACAATTTGATACAAGCACCACAACCACAAATGAGGCTATCTGATGAGGACTTGCATATCACCGCATGTAATAATAGGGCCAAGGAGTCATATTCATTCTCTCTCCAAATGCCAGGACAAATCCGGACTACTTGTTGCCAAATATTTTATCAGTTATGTTTTTCTCATTACACATAAATAATTTCTTCACTCATCTAATGGCCAGCTTGGTATACTAAGTAATTAAATCTGTCTAAATGGAGTTCTAATCTATGATCTCCATAGGTTTTTCTTTTCTTTTCTTTTTTTTTCTTTCCTTTCATCCGGTTTTCATTTACCAGGTTTTCTCATGTGTATCAAAGTATGAGATAATTTTGACATCCTACATTTTCAGGATCATTTTGTAAGGTACCAAAATTCCCTTTACAAACCTTATTTGAGAGTTGCAAGATGCATTTTTCCAAGGCTGACGGAAGCTCTCTGTTCCACTTGTCCAAACTATCGCTAGGGCTTGATGCTTCAGCTGAATATTGCATGCATCTGCGTAAATGTTTCATCAGGTCACTTATTGCACCAATGATCGCAACTGAGGCCTCCTGCTTTGCATTTTGTGCAAGTTGTGTGGCGACATTAACAATATCAATCTGCTTAACGGGCTGTTTGACAATGTTCTTGTGATCCAAGTGCTTGACCAAAATAGATAACAAAAGATGGGAATTCAACCCTGAGGTTAACAACAACAACAACAAAAAAAAGGGAAAAAGTAATTATGAAGAACTTTTATGGAGTAAGAGAACGGGGGCAAAGGTCCAGGAAGCACCAACTAGTCGCCCTTTCTATATCAGACCCACAGGGGACACGGTGGGACACAAATGGGACACACTATGAGGTCTTTCTAATTATTTTATTAATCTTAAGCAGGGAACACACCATGGACACGCCAGGGGCACGAGTCTCAAGTTAATACTGGTGGGGACACGGAAAGGGCAATATTATAATTTTAAAAACATACTGCAGAGATCAAGTACAATACTTAAATAAAAGGTAAAATCTCCAAATGAAAAGACCATCGTATAAACTAAGTATAACTTTTAAAACGTAAAAGGTAAGAGTCATTATAATACTAGTTTTAGTTCTTTTTGATACACTACATACATATTTACATATACACAAATGTATGTAGCTTCGTTTATTTCAAATGTATGGGTGAGTATAAGTATATCCATACTAGAATGAACCTGTGCTATGCACGACATTTGAAAGGAAAATATGAAATGAACAAGATTCCAAGAATGTATTTTCTTACCGCAATATATGCATAGGAAAATAGATTTGATTCATCCCTAGCTAATAGGGTTTTTTCAAATTCTAAGTTATCTTATTGTTTGGACCAATTGGATTTTAAAATAAACACACAAATGTATTTAGAAATTTTAGTTTAGGCCACTTGTCGCACTAAGGGACTTTTCGAAAAAACACCCCCTGCAATAATATAGAGTGTATATACACACACACGGGGCGGTTCCAGGGACCTCTAAAAAAACCCCCCAAAGTTTCCGATCGAATTTTGATGATCTGAGCCGCTCAATGTAATCAGAACGTGATTTTAATGGTACCCGCGAGAAATCAGCAAAAAAAATGACCAGGAAGGGCTTCATCCGAACAGTTTTTTTATTGAACTTTATTGAACGGTTCAATAAAAAACTGCTCAAATCAAGCCCTTCCCGGTTATTTTTTTTTGCCAATTTCTCTCAAGCACCCTTAAAATCACGTTCTGAACACATTGAGCGGCTCGGATCATCAAAATTTCATTGGGAACTTTAGAGGTTTTTTAGGGGTCCCCGGAACCAATATATATATTTACACACCCACACCCAACACATAAATATAACTAACAACTAATCTGTATACTTTCTGTCATGCTCCCCCACCATGTCCATGTCCCATTATTTTAGAATTGCCGTGTCGCTTGTCTATATCCATGTCCAAGTCCTTATCCATGCTTCTTAGGGTGAAATGGTTCAAAGTTAAACCTGATTCCTCCAACAGCAGCTGCATATATGTCAAAACAGACCGGGCCAGTCCTTTCTCAGAACACCAATAGTTTTCAGCATCAAAACTATGAAAAAAGGGTTCAAGTACACGCCGCACTGTTGTAGCTTCCTTTGCCAATCTGGCCATATTATACAAGCAAATCCTAGACCAATAAGAGGGACTTTTAGATGCATCCCTGTTCAAATGACAAAAGGATTGATGGATGTCAAGCACACAGAAGTGCATATAAATTTGAGACCCAATATACATTATGAAGCCTTACACTGCCGGATCCAATTCAGGTTTCGAATTGATATTGTTCTTGCCATTCTCTTTGAATGATGAGCCAAGATCCTCTTCTTTGAGAACTTCTTGCTCGTACTTTCCTGAGTTTACTGGGTGATCCATATAGTTCTCCAAAGTCACCAATATAATCTAATTGAGAATCAAAGCATTACTTAAATGTAAACCAAATCCAATAAATTCAAATTATTTGTGAACTTCCTATTTTTGCAACAAACTGGCAGGAGTCTTGCAACAATTGTTGCAAGCTCCTAATATGATGTTTGCTTGTCTACAGATGATAAAAGGATACAAATACAGAGAAAGCAAACTTACATTGTCGAAGTCCATCGAGATATGGGAGTGCTCGCCCATCAAACACACCTAGGTACATCAGATATAACAGAAGACGGAAGCTAAGTAACAAAAGAGAAATCAAGAAAATCCGGAAAGAGAAGAACAAAAGGTAAGCTCGAAAGAGCAAATATAAATAAAATAAGCATTAGAAAGGGATGAAAACTAAACAACAGTATCAAATAAATATCTCAACATTCAAGAAACTCTCAAGCAACAAGAGGAGAAAATACAAGCAACAATAAATATCTGATCTCGCCAGAAACCGGTCAACGAAAACATTCAGCAACCCAAAAATAGTGCCAGTACTTCAAAGTGAACAACGAAGAGTTGCAGTGGAATCCAAGCAGTTCTACTATTCCCCGTCACGGTTGGAAAACACCTTCCATGCATTTTAATCCTATCAACTTGTATTCTTCCAATTTTAGCAAATAATCTGTAGATGAGTAAAGATATGGACACCCTTTTGGCCTTCTAATTCCATGTCATTTACATCAAACTGATTGTTTTGCTAAGGGAGATGACAGCTCCCTTGAATGGAGTATTCCATTATGTAAAATTCAGGAAGTGCTTGGACCAAAGAAACCCAAAACAGTGAATATAACCCTACTTAGTATTTGAAGAACTAAGCTCAAAGATATGGAACACTACTGTATTAATAGAACCAAGTGAATATTTGAAAGAGTTACAAATACTGAAACTGAAATATCGATGTTACAAGCATTATTCGAGACTGTCTACATGTAATCTAATTAGATACAATGAGAATTATACATGAAATATTGTCTTTTCCCTAGGGTGAATCATGTTTTTAGAACTTTTGTACAGCTCCCAAGTTTTTAAACCATCAACCCCCAAGAATTTTTGGATTTTACAGAGAAAATTTGAGGGCCAATGATTGGTACATACATAGTCTAGATATAATTGGCTATGTACACTGGTAGCAGCCCTTTCGTTCCCTGACAATCTACAATCTCCTTGTAATATAAGTAAGTCCATTCATTCCCTTGTAACATTTTGCAATAACAATCAACCATAATGCACTTGGGGCAGATATGAGGAATTAGTGAATTTGTCAAAATTTGGCATTTTTCTACAAATAGCCATGAAATTGGCAGTCGTTTATCCTTACCACTCGGCAAAGTTAAACAAGAGTAACCACTGCTATTGGTGATAAAAAAAAAAAAAACTGCTATTCACAGTCCTTCTAACGTCAAAGTTACGATGGCCACCTTGGGCTTACACAATCTTCACCGTTCTGGAAACACAAAAATACAAAATGGGCACAAATACATTCATAAGCCCTTTTTTTGCTTCTTATCCCTTTTAGTATGGCTTTTAGAAACCATGGCCTGAGAACAATGGGAAACTTCAATGCAGGATTTAGAAACTAATAAAACCCTAGGTTGTAAGAAGTATTTTTCTGATTAGCATCCAAAGTTCAAGACATAAATACCTTTTTTTCTTCTGTGTGGTATCGACATAAATACCATACATAGACTAATAACTTCTTAAAATTGTATACTAATTGACACATATACACAAGTGGTTGTTGTTATAGATAACGAAGAAAATTAAAGGCAGGAAACAGACTGTACCATGAAAGCCAATGCTTCTAATCCCGCTGACCTTAAACGCAAAGCTTTTTCATCATCTCCAAATTCTTGAGCCAGTTGACAAAGTTTAGGAATGAGGCCTTCTAAGTTGAACATGTACGTACAATCTGTCTGCTAATATGAAAAACAGAAGGTATATTACTGTCCATTAACACGACAACCAGTCGTAATTTAAGTTTTCACAAAAATGAACTTCCAACAATTATGGAAATAAGATACTGGCCTCCTTGAAGACCAAGCGCTCAAGGAATCCCTAACATAGCAAGAATCAACATCATACCATCTGATAGGTGAGGATCCATGTTTCTTAACAAATTCCTTTCCCCAATGTCAAAGAAATTTCTTATCTGGATTAGCTAATTTCACTTATTTATCTATTTGTATTAGAGCAGGTGGATTCGTTTGCAACCTCTTACTAGCTCCATCTAGCAGGCCAACAAATTCACCCGTCTATTGAAAACGTATTACCAACTTCTATCTCAACCCATAGTTATTGCCATTTGTCAATGCCCATTTACTTGTTTGTGCCATAATGCACGTTGTGGGCTTCTATGCCATTTTGTGAACTTTGTTCATGGAATGCCCAAGAGCGAAGTGGATGTGGCAACGTTTGTATTCTTCTTGAACTGTCACAGATTTCTTCTGTTGCACACCCAAAGAGAGCAACAAATTTGGCACCATTTACAATCCCCACTATTGGGATTGCAAACAAAAGTTCAAGATCTGGTTGCCACTTTATTTCTTCTTGTTTGTTCTTTAATATTCAATACGATGAGCATACAAGAATAAAAAGAAGAGAAAGTGAGGGCTCACTACACACACAAAAATAATAATAATAATTGGAAGAGGAATAAAGATGAGCAGTACTCATGATCCATGGTAATGTCAAGGGAGAATTTTACGTGCATGACCAATGTTACATGGACTTGGGCATGGGCATGGGTATCGGGTGCCAGTGTATGTCTACAAGTCAAACAGGTCAAGCCTAGAAATTTAGCATATGTAGGTATTCATCCGAATTTGAATACAGGTACTGAGATACATTAAAATATTATTTAACAATATATTCTTCCACATAAAACTATGGTAAAAAAGTGGCCAAGAAATCTTTTTGTATGGAATTTATTACAGTAAAAATATGGATAAGCCAATTTAGGCTTAGAAGTCCAAGATTTCAATAAATTATCAGCCCAGGAGCCTTATTCAACTTTTCTTATTTGATGATTCAGACTAGAAAATAGTAAATCATAGCACGTAATGCAAGTCATAACTGCCCAAGCCAGTGCCCAAGCAATAAAAAGAAACAATAAATGTGCGCCATACCAGCCATATAGCCCATAGGTGATACATGCATTAAAAAGACATGAGCGACTTTTAAATGGCATGTCCAGTACATTTCCCACACCCATAGCCGTGTTGTATTGTCTCAAACAGGTGCTTCACCCAAGTGGCAGATCCAAACATAAGACATATATTATCTCATCTTTGGTGGTCCGTTAATAAGGATAAGCTTTAGGTTGAGGGTAAGTTCCTTGTACGCAACTGTGAGGAAAAGGTTCCTCCCATGAACAAAAGTCATCATGGACATACAATGTCAAACTTGTTCCCTCTCTTTGTCTCTGTGTTTATTCATCTGTAGGTATATTGAGTTGTTCTACCATCTAGAATGCTTTACCTGGCTATTTATAAAATCAACAAGAGTAGTGCAACCCAGAATTCGCATCTCATCTTGTCCTGTCTGATCAAAAAGAGTGCGGACGATCCCTAATAAGCTACTAGCAAAGAGCGGCCTGCAAAAATTCATGGAATCAAACGATCAATAGGATTAATAGGAGTAGATTGCATCTCCAAATCGAGCAACAAATTGGAAACTGAACAGTTGCAATCCAATGGCAAAATCAAAAATGAACACGAGAGATTTATCTCTTTGTCCTAACATTGAGATTTATCCAGGCCTTAAACCAATCTTTATTTGAACTTTAGAAGTGATAGTGTCCAGGTCTGAGAAATTTTGGTCATGTTCATGTCATCATCTAGAGTTTAAAAAAACTGGGAAAAAATAAGTTCGTTTCAATGCCTTCTTTTCCAGAAGAGACATATCTAACCTTAAACCCATGAGTGGTACTTCCACCGTTTGCAAGTTTATCTTCCTAAACTTTATCCATCAAACTTAATAACACTTTTACAGTAATAGAAAGGTGGTTCGGTATCTTCAGACAACCCCACTTTATGCACACTCCATGGAGATTGCCAAATCACTTCTTATGTAATCAAAGCCATCCATAAGCACATTCATAAAAGGTAAGACATTGGAGAATGTCCACAAATTCACTAAGATTTTTTAGATCAGGCTAAATTAACAATGACGATAACTAGCTAGTATAAACTACAAGGATAAGCACAGAAAGTACAAGGTTTTTTTAAAGGAACTTGTTGATAGTCTAGACACAATTTTAGAGTGTAGAGATGTGCCCATCATACTTTTGTTAATGACAAGGAAGAGAGTATATGAACGCACAATACATTTGATTTAGCCAATTTAATGGACAAGCCAAATAAAATAAATAAATAAAGTTATAAACGCTTAAGATGGCTTGAAATAGAAGCAAAATACAAATGTTAAGAGTAACTTACATTTGCTCCTTACACGAAGATAACAATTTCCTATATATGCACAGCACAACCTTTACAGAGCCAAAGTTCCCATTCCGCAAATCCTTGTAAAATCTCTGTTCGAGGTAAGTTGTGATCTGTAGCAGAAACTTATTAGTTGTTAATTCCAAGAAGAATAAACAGATATAAAGAACTGTGATTCAAAAGGAGTGTTTATTGACAAAAATGGAAAGGCAGTTTTGGAAACCTGACTTATTCCTTAATGCACGACACAATACACTTAGGCGATGGATTCTAATTTGAAACAGCAACAAAAGCAACCTTTTCAAAAGTAGAACATTTTAATTAAATCGAACAAAGTGAAAGGAACTTTCTCGAGCTAACTTTTATTTCCCCCTTGCTATATGAAATAACACACAAAAATAGAAGACAGCAAATTCACAGTGCCTAACTGTTTGACTAAAAATTTAGCACGTAACAAAGTAAAAATACAAAAATACAGAACTGAATTGCAAAGGACCGGCCTCTCAAGAACAGGAAGATGACGACTTACCTTTGGTATTCGTAATGGATTTTTGGCGGCATACTCACAGAGCTTCCCAATTTTACGATCATTTGGCTCAGCATTCTGCAAACAGTGATCAGATACACGAACGTATAGATTCTAAGTGGCTTTCCAAAGACCATCGGGGGTTGCAAAGACTACAAATCTCCTCTTTCATTTTGCATAAAAAGAATTTAACTGATAAAATCTTTAGAGGAAGAGAGTAAAATATTTCCTAATAAAACTACGGCCATCATCAACAATTGTTACAACCACAATCAAGACACTGAAAAATCTAGCCTAGAGAAAAGAAAAAAAAGAAAAGAAAGATAAGCACTGAGGTCAAAATACAATATTCACCTGAGACCGAGGGAAGATTTCAGAAAGAAGCTTTTTGTACCGCTTCACAGGCTGTCTTGAACTGGCTCGCATAGCAGGACAGAAGCAGCAGAGGCTACCACAGACGGGCAAAATCCGCCTAGACATAACCCCCATTATTTATTCAAGGATATTCAACCTCTTCTCCTGCAGTGCCAAATCACAAGTCAAAAAGGAAATGATAGAAGGCAAGAGAATCCAATTGATCAAAAGAATAAGCATTCATGACCCCCTTCTCTTAAGGAAATTCAAGCTCAAACCCTTCCCCATAAAACCCAAATGGCACCCAGACCAAGGTTTTGAATCTCATGCCGGATATACTGTTTTTGGTTGAATCCGTTACCCTAGAGCTGTAATTCTGTTCCGGCTCAAATACCAGTTGGTACCGGCCGATTCCAGCCAATACCATTTTTTTTAAAATCAAAATATGTTTATGCTAAACTTTTCATTGAGGGAAAATAACACTAATGGAGATAAACCCGAAAACAGTATTCAGAACCTTGTTCCAGCCAATACCATTTTTTTAAAAATAAAAATATGTTTTATCCTAAACTTTTCATTGAGGGAAAATAACACTAATGGAGATAAACCCGAAAACAGTATTCAGAACCTTGTTCCAGACAAGAATTTATCGAAACCACCATGACCCAATTCATGAAACGAATAATAATTCGCGATAATCCCCAAGAATCGGGTCCAATAAAATCGCCAAGAATAAGTCGATGAATAGATCAATCTTGCAAAATCTCAATACAAGATTATGAAAAACAAACTGTAACATACCCACCAATCTAAGCAATAGGAAAAAATTAAACTTCTACACAATCCAGCTATCAAAGATCGCGATCTGGCCAAGCCAACAACGGGCTCAATGGTGATAAATCTACATCATCAAACAAAAAAAACTAAGTTAAAGGATAAATCTAAACCCAAATAAAATCCAAAAAACCCAATTCTAATTATCAAGAATTTCAGAGGATCAATGATTCAAGGGAATTACCTGAAGACGAATGAATAATAGCCAATTGGGGAGCAGAGGCTTGAAGCCTGAAATCTCCAACTGGCGTTCCCCCTCTCTCTCTCTCTGTATGTCGGTCTAGCCCACTACATTTAATTTAATTGATCGTTACAGATGGGGCTCACCGAAAGTTTCATTGAAAATGGGCAACATTGCATGTATGCAACGGCTTGTTTGTTTTTATATTAGGCCTCCTTGCCTTAATTTTTCTTCCTTTTTTTTTTTTGAACGTCAAAGAATTTTTTTTTTTCCTATAATTGTTTGAAGCGCTCTCTCTCTCTCTCTCTTGTTATATTTTTCTGATTCTCTCGCCGAGCCGCCAAATACTGTAATGTAAAAAATTGACTCAAAAATAATAAGAATTAAAAAAACAAAAAAAATACCGTCCTAAAGTTACGCCAAAGAAGTCTTTAATAGCAGTAATTTTTTTTTGGACAAATCTCACTGTACACTAACGGAGACCCAATTAAAACAAGAGCAAATGCCCAGTATAGACAGTTAGACACTAAAGGGAACAAACCTCTTTAGAGTATCTACATTGTAATGAACAAATGAGTGTGAATAAACAAATTTAATAACAATACTCAAAAAATACCCTATATTGTAATAAGCAAAATTATAAGTCTTTTAGCAAATAACCAAATTTTATCCATTCCATAACCAAACTTAACAACTTTTACCAATAACCAAACTCAAAACTCAATAACTCAAAAACACCCCACATTGAAATCGTCTCACCGAGACAAATAATTAAGTGTGATTGGGTGCGTGATTAGACAAATGTGCATTGTGTATTGTGGGATTTTTTTTGGGTTATGAATGCAAAAATAACCAATATGGAAATAGAGGTTGTTAAGTTTGATTATGGACTAAATGGATAATAAAATGCTGACGTGGCACATTTTGATTATTAGTTTTGATTATTACCATTGCGGATGTTCCAAGTCTCAAACTTTGAAGAAATTTTTGGGTGCTGGTAGAGTACCATATTTGTGCATGGTACCTTATCAGTTATCAAACCGTCCAAACGTAATTTGGACGGTCCGGATTTGAGAGAGAAAAAAAAAAAGAGGAGAGAGAGAGAGAGAGTGGTGGGGGTTTTTATATTAGTAGTTCTTAATATTCACGGTGTTTTGGGGAATTATGATAAACTCAAACGGCTCCGGGAATTAAGGGCTCTTTTTATTCATTACATGGCAATTGGCAAAAGCATCCCTAACCTCTTCCTGTCTTTTGACTTTTATCCCCAATCAAATAATTACTTCGTTTTTATTTGCAAAAGGAAATGGTTATTGAGGTTAATTAGGTTTTTTAAAAATTATTTTTTACTGTATATTGTTTTTTAGAATTTTTGTTACTTTTGTTTCGACTTTTCGAATCAGGAATTTTCTTGACTAGAGTAAGCTAAAAGATAAATAATTGTGAGCCAATATTAAAAGAGTAGAAACAAACAAAAATCATCCAATAAATAATCTCTGAGATTATTTAATTATTACTTTGGATTTTTTAAAATTTCGGTCCATATATTCTCTCGCCTTTCTAATACTTCTCGTTGACACCAATACGAAAAGTTAATATTTTGATCAAAATCTTAAAAAAATCACTAGCAACAAAAATAAATTTGTTTGATTAAAAATAATTACTCAGTCACAATCCCACCTTACAATTTGTTATTTTTCGTTGATTCCTTTTTCTTTTCATTCCATTGCGGTGAGAATCCATCACCAGCTACGCTCGTCATTGAATTTTAGTTAGTTACATAACTTACTTTTAAGCGGTCCCATTGATACGGGTTTCGTTTGGATTTTCCGTTATTAACATTCCTGGAATTGAAAAGAACAAAAAATTGTGTTTGATGAATTGTCTAGAAATGTGAATTTGTGGGAAAACTTTCCAATTACAGGTAACTTTTTACTTTTTAGAGATAATATTCTAATGTTATTAGAAGTCCGTTCTCCAATAAAATTTAACATTATTTAAATAATTTTTACACTTTTCACCCTTTTTGTACCCAGAAAAAGTGCAAAGAATGAAAATGGAGAAAAAAGTTAGGGATCAAATATCTCTTTAATCTTAAAAATGTGAGATTCCGAGGATGGGGTATAGTTTTAAAAGATGTGACCACTACTAGTATCTCGTGCTATGTGCTTTTTCTCTATTACTAATAGAAATGAGTCAAATAAGATAACCTAACTTCAAATTTTCTGACTTATATTTTTTTATTACTCAAGTAAGCAAGCTATATTACGCGCACCTTGATTAATTTTGGAGGCCCAATTCCACCATCCATTTATAGGAAGTCGAATGAAAACGGAGCAAAGCTCCATATGAATTATTCCTAAAGAAGTTGATAGCAACTAAGAAGGTTTTAAACGTGAGATGTTTTCATTTCTCTTCCTCTTCATCCTTCTCCACATTTTACCTTGAATGCTGGACCAATTTACCATGACCACCGATTTGATTCAATCTCAAAAGAATGATGGGTATTTTTATCAATTTTTTTTTTTTGAAAGTCATGGGTATTTTTATCATGAATCAATTTGAAATTTACTATAGTATGAATGTTGAACCAAGTTACTATGACCATTGGTCCATTGGTTTGATTCAATTTGAAAGGAATAATCATGTTATATTTATCATGCAAACTTCTTTATATTTATCATGAAATATATACGCTTTGTCTCAATATAGCATGCTTGATGGTTTGATTCATCTTCGAATTTATCATAAGTGCTAGTTTGATTCAATTCTAAAGAAACCAATCATATATAAACTTATCATGGAAAATAAGAAAATTGACCATGAAACCTGTTTGGATGATTTTCGAATTAACCATAAATGCTAGTTGGATTCGACCACTGTAGTATTTGATCAAGTATGAGTATGAGAAGGAATGTGAATTGCCTTCCAATATTTCGCATTCACCAATAGATTTATCAAACCTCAATAGAATAAGATGAAGAAAAATGATTTGATGTCTATAAAACTACTTACGAACTCGAGCTATGAAAGACCGTCGTTTGTAGCCATTTAGGGTTTTTCCAGACAAACTGTAGCTAGGCGATATTGGAGGAAGTTGCCGAACATGCATGTGCGACGGGGATGGGGGACGGAAGGTGACGGGGATGCCTAGTGTTTTTGTTTTGAGTGGTATGTGGTATACATACATAGGAAAGAGTAAATGATGGGATTTGGTTTCCTAAACTGCATCTCATTAATAACATAAGGACGCCGACTATGATATCCTCCCAAAATTCATCGCATATATATGGAATGATTTATCGCAGAAATAATAAAAAGGGTAGTTTTAAAATTATTTAAATGTTAGGATGAAAACCTAATCTTGAATTGACATAAGCTACACCAGGATAGACGACTAATATTTAAGTACCCCTACTGTATATCACTATAAAACGATCAATTTTTATGTCATACTTACTCCTCCAAAAATGGACTAAATTATCAACTTAGACGGAATTAACTAAACAAGATGTCACAAAACATTAAAAATTAATAGAAACCACCAATGGAAGTCGATGGCCTAGATTATTTAGTATATATACTTGGGATATATTCCTTTGTACCAAAAGATTATATGGTCTGCAAAACAAGAACTAAAGAATAGTAATACACTTTTATCAAAAAAAAATAATCGAATTATTTACATAAATTAAAAGAACTCATCGATATTTAGCAATTTGCATGTGAGACCTATTTGCTTCTTTTATGACTTCCATTCTACCTGAAAAAACGCAACCTCCATGTTCAGCACTGCCCCCACTCATCTTAATTAGCTTGTTGAGGAACGGTGTTTTCTCAATTCTCTCTATCCATTTTGTCTATCACCTCCGTCAACAAAACTAATAAAAACCACAAATGATAGTATGACACATTTTCGGACCTGAGGACTACAGAGTTGCAGTGAGTATCTCAACAATTAACGGTCTGAATTTTTTTAAATTCTTCTAAGGAAGAGTTATTCTCTTTCATGGAAGAGTTTTTTTTTTTTAATTCAGACCATTCAAAATACTTTTGGACAGCTGAAACTTTTCATTTCAAGTCCCCGAATTGCACATTTTCTTACTATTTTTAAACGGGACGGTTCCGCGGACAACCAATTAAATACCTAAAAAAACACCCCAAACCTCAATCTCATAGTTCCTGATCAAATTTTTATGATCCGAACTATTCAATGTGTGCAGAATGTGATTTTAAGGGTGCCCGCGAGAAATTAGCAAAAAATATGATCGGAAAGTGCTTGTTTTGAGCAGTTTATAATTGAACCGTTCATCAAATTTAAGCTAAAAACTGCTCCGATCAAGCCCTTTCTCTCTTTTTTTGTTGATTTATCACGCGATACCCTTAAAATCACGTTCTGATCACATTGAGCGGCTCGAATCATTAAAATTTGATCGAAAATTATGAGATATTTTTTTAGGTGTCTAATTAGTTGTCCCCGAAACCGTCTTGATTTTCAAAAGTCAAAAACTGTAAAATCAATGGTAAGGCGTTTTTCAAACTCGAAGACCAAACCACTTTTCTTTGGCTCGATATGACAATATAGATTTGACTAGTAGTATTAGGTAGTATTAGTCAACAGATCTTTTTTTATTTTCGTTGACTATGCATTACCAAATGTCTGGATTCTCAACCATAGAAACTGACCCAAGAGGAAAAGACAACCCACGGAGAGCCGCCCCTCATTTTTCGGTTGCCTAAAAATCTAAAATGAATGTTAAAGATGAGTCCTTTTTTGGGACTATTTTGAAGGGAACCAAAATAGGAGAAATCCTTAATATTTGTAAAATTTTTAACCTAAAGCAAGTTTAACTTACGAGTTGACCATTTAGTTTAACCTCAAGGTATGCGTTTGAAAAATAATGGCCATGATCAATGGCTTTCCCTCTTTCTTTTAGTTATTGGGATATCTCTTTTTCTTTCTTTTAGGACCATATGTAACGCAATATATTATCCAATTTCTAAGTATTATCACTAGCATTTTTTTTTTTTTTAGTAAATCAAAAAAAGATTTGTGCAAAAACATATATGGAGAGAGTAGGCCTTAAGGTTGGCATAGATGGTTATTCATTTCTTTAGGGGAGCACAAATCATGTATATATTTCCTTTAGATTTTTTTGGATTTTTTCATCTCTTTTTCAAAGGACAGACGAAGAATGCAAGAGAAGTGTCGCTTGAATTGGACATACTTATTAGTGTGTAATATAGAAGTTAATTTAGATTTCATAGATCACAAAATACTAATTATAAGCCAAACAATGCTCATCTGCAAAATCTGATAGCTGACCAATAACTTTTCATGATTGAGTGGAACACCTAGGTCTAACTCCATATTTTTAGTAACTATTATTGCTTATTTGCTAATTTTCCTTCTTTTACATATTGTTACTTGTTACCAGCAGTGAGTTTGTGCTATGCATGTATGGGATCATTAAGGTCCTGTTTTGCCAAAGTTATTATTTTTTAAGTATCCATTTCACGTGACAAGTCATTCTTTCACAATATATCACATTTAATTCAAAAAATAAGTATCAGATAAGTACGCACTTATCTTCCTTAACGGAATGGGGCCTAACAAGTTTAAATATAATGCATATTTTTTAACTACAATTTTTGTTGATATTAATACGATATTACGGTGTTAAGTTATGAATGTGTTGGATTACTTGAAAATTTGAAATGAAAAAAACTACAGGAAAATTAAATTCCTCTCTAGCTACTCACCTTCCGTGAGTGTGATGATTGAATCGGTCATTGATTTTTATTGCAATCAATCATTGATTTTTATTGCAATATACCACGCCATGGAAAAACAATAATAATATGTACACTTCTACCAACCACTCCTGATCACTCATCTCTCATATATGTATCAGCCCCACATATTTAATTGTAAGACAGGCTCCACACATATGTAAAAGAGGAGTGAACGTCGGAGAGTGGCCAATAAACGTGTCTGTAGCATTGATGATTGAATGAGAAAAGAAGTCATGCCATCAAAAGTGACTTGGGAAGGTTTGATTCATATAGGCTCACACTGTCCATGCATCATGCTTGCATCCACCTTTTAGACGAAAATCACTGAAGGTCGACAAAACGTTTAGACAACATCATTGAAGGCATGCAGGGGCGGTTATAGGGTGCAAACGAGGGCCCGAGCCTCTGCACATCTTTTTTTTTCCCCTTGGCAAAAGAAATTTATTACTAATTTTTGAAAGGAATACAAAGATGGAAGGTTACGTAAGGACAAACAAAAGCAACTCAAGATCCAAAACGTTGACAAAAAACCAACAAGGAAAAGACAAGACCATAAAAAAACTGCCACTCCAACAAAAAATCAGCCGCCAAGACCAACAAAACCAGACAACAGCAACAACAAACAACAAGCAACTCATGGCCAACGAAACAATAGCAAACACCAAACGACCCATGACCAACAAAGCCAAGAAAAACCTGAAAGCCATAGAAAACGAGAAAATAGCCAAAAAATCATCCCAACAACCGCAACATAGAACCCAAAACACCAAAAACAAAACAGCCAACCAACAGTAGAAAGAGCAGCAAGACCAGCAAACGGAAACCCAAAAGGAACAAAAGCAAACGGCATCAAAACTCTACAGAGATGGAAGCACCTTCTTCCAAATCATCATATCCATCAACAATAGCCTCAAGCTCCCCTTATCCGAAATCTCACCATTCTCCATTTCCATCTCAATATAATTTTTAATAATTTCTCTTTCCCCACCATGATATATAATGCCCAAAGTATTGCCTACTTCCATAAACTTGCGAGCTTGCTTGATTAAGAGGGAATTTCTATTGCATATGTCTTGAGAAGAAAGAGAAGAAGAGGGAACCCTCTTAAACTTCTTTAACATCAGAGCCTCCTTTAACCCAAACTCGAATAAAGCTTTCTTCTTTCTAACCTTCCTTTTCGATATCCTATTCTTAATTTTTTCCATTATTTTATATTGTCGGTTTTGTTTGAAAAATTGTGGAAAAAAGGTAATTACCCAAAAAAAATTATGAAAAAGGTCCCGTCAAAAATTTTCCAGTAGTATAGAAGGATGATATATATTTTTTCGGTTGTTAATTTACATGTACTTTGATTTGGTCTCCGCAGTTTGAATCATGCGCCCGTCACTGAAGACGTGCATAGTTTAGAAAGCTATATTGTAACTTGGTTTCCTATGATCACATATACCTAGAAAAAACCAAAAATATGGATTGATAGAAAGGTGTATTGTACAAAAATGATGGTAATATCAATTTTCCTATAACTTCCATAGTATTAGGTAACCAAGAAAGGAACTTTAGTTTTTCCAAGAAATTTCTTGTCTAGAGAACGCGCTTGAAAAAATGAATTTCATTTGTCTTTATTTCACGTCACTTCATTTTCATGGGACCGCGCAATATTTCTGCAAGCTGAACGAAGCACAAAGAAAGGATTCAGTTTCATGCAACCTTTTTTTGTCAAGAGAAGACAAACATAAATTTATTTATTTATTTTCACTTCACTTCACTTTCTTGAGAATCATTTCTCACCCACCATTAATTCCCGACAACTGAACTGAGCCTTCGTGCAAAATGAAACTTTTAAGGACAAATAATGTACACCAAAAGTTTAGCCAATTAAATGCAGTAACTAAACATTGGGACCATTTATGAAGAACAAATTAAAAACCTAAACAAAGGGGCATCTAAAATTTGAGGTGCATTAATTTAGCAGCAGTACCATTCAAATGGTCAGCATGAAGGGTGCTGAATATTCATGGTGCTGAATTCATTTTGAAAAGGACGCATATCAACATCGTACCTAATATTGTGTGAAGGTGAAAATATTAGGTGAGGCTTTAATAAGTTTGTTTTCCTGGGTAATGCAAGGTGTCCCGGGTCAGCTTGCTCGCACCTCGGATAAATTCCTACAACCACAGTCACTTCACATGCTTACACGGAGAGATAAGATGATCCTTAGAGTTTCTAGCAAGGGTATTCGGACCTAAAATTAGGGAAAATGACAGCCAATGACGCGTTTTGATAATTAATATCTGTCAAAAATATTTTCAGCATTAACAAATGTTCTTAATTTATCCTTGGCGGGTATTAATTATCAAAACACGTTCTAAACCGTCATTTTCCCAAAATATTAGGAGATAGCAAACCCTAAGCCTCAAACAGAGACCACCAAGCCAATTAATAGGAAGTATTTGTAACTATATTCTCTCTCCTTGTTTAACTAACGATAGCTGGTCCAATTGATCCTTTTGTAAGCTTTGTGGCCATTCTGCAAAACTTAGATAGATCGGGGCATCATTCACTAACTTAAATGTAAGGTATTTACAAGACAAGTTTACAAACGAGCAGTGGCAGACCTAGAAATATGTAAAAGTGGGGTGCAAATTAATCGATTTAATTTGCACATTTACAATTACAAAAAATAATACCCTATGAAAGTGCCTAAATCACTAAAATGCTATAATAGAAAAGTGCATCCTAAAATCCTTATAAAAATGCTTAAACCTAAATCCTAGGGCTCTATGAAAGGGCCTAAACTTAAACCCTTAGGTACCCTAAACCCTAAAATCCTAGGGCATGCAAAAACCCTAGGGTACTCTAAAACCCTAAGGTGACACTTTCATTAATGGTAAATGTATTTTATAAAAAGTAAACCTAGTGATAATTTAGTATTCTATCTTACCTTAATGAAAAATACTTTTTATTTTCTGTACCTAGTGATAATAATCTCAAAATAGAATACTACTAGGTTCACAGAACGAAGCTGTAATGAAAGGAAATCGAATATATCAGAAGACAATCTAATAAGTCAAATGTAGAACATACATAGGATTCTCCGATCCTGGAAATATTCCTGAAAGGGGGGAAAAAAAATCTTCATCTGCATTCGTGCAAATAACTTATCCCAAATAAACCTTGTCAAAAAAAAAAAAAAAAAACTTATCCCAAATAAACAAAGGAAATGATTTTGCCATTCCCTTTTTTGTTAACGTCACTCATCTGTAAATGTATTTTTGCACTTACAGGGGAATGGTGTTAACAAAAAATAGAGTGGCAAAATCGACAGCCATAAACAATACAAAAAATCATGCCCAATTCACTCATCAAGTTCGTTAGTTGGTTACTCGAATGTAGATACAAAAATATGTAAACTCGTCAACTTTCCACAAACTAATTCTGGATCACCTGGGTACAGAGTGCTTAAACCAAACAGCTTTGTGCATATGCCAACAAACCACAGGATTATTAATAGAGCTTCTAACAAAATGCCAAGCAAATTTAACAGAAAATTTATTCACATTCCACACCACCTTGTCCCTCCTTAATTAGCAAAATATTAGGGAGTAGAGTAATAGAAGTACAAGCCCCAAGCAGTGCCGGTCCCGATATTTGGGTTGCCCAAGCCCAACCTCACACTTGGTTGCCCAATTAGTATTAATTCATAAAAAAACAAACAAGTAAAAATAATATTAATAAAAATAAGGTTATATTGTGCTTTTACCATGAATTATATCAAAAATTCAAAATCAAAATGCAATCCCGATTATGGTACTATTTTATAATTTGTTTTTTTAACTTTTCATCATCATTTTTGAAATTAGTTATGGATCTTGTTGAAAGGAACAAGAAATATATAAAAATGTGAACCAAAGTTTTAAAAAGATTCAGATAGAACAACATTAAGGGCAAAACAAAAGTTGTGTTCTTTAGTGACCTTTTTTTTTTGGTTGTATTTTTTTAATTTTTACACTCCTCTCGTCGAGATAAATGATTAATCCAACAAATAATGAGTTTCTATAAAAAAATCAGAAAAGACAGAAATTTTTTCTAGGAAGAATATAATGTGGAAGTTCTACATATTGTAACATAGCTTATGTTTTCTTTTTTGATATTTAACTTGTTCATTTTAAATATTTAAAAGAAAAATAAATGCAAAAAATAAAAATGTTAAGTTTTATGTTTTGAAATACGATCTTAATTTTTTTTTTTGGGTCTCTATTTGAATTATTTCAATTAAGATCAATGCAAAAAGTACAAATATTTGAACAAAAGATAAAAAAGAAAGAAAGAAAGTATGCCAATAAAATTCGATCACCCAAATAAAATCTAAGGCTCAATATTAAAAAAGTTAAACCTTAGACCATGACGGAAGTTTTTTAAAAACAAAGATAAAGTGGGTTGCTACTACTCCTTACGAGTATTGAACCCTTATGAGAGAGCAAGATTGAAAAAGAACAAAATCCTATACAGATCGAGATGGAAAGTAACAATTAATTCCAAGCTAGTAATTTCTAGTTGGGCCACGTAACATCAACAACACTATTTTGGGTGTGAGCAAAAAAATGAATTCTCGTTGCTAGGCAAGATTCAAACCCTGAGCAACTGCAAGAAACAGTGCTTAACCCACGCTACTTGCCAACAAGCCATCACAATCCGTAGACAACCAAACAAACACCCCATCTCAGCCCTCCATTTCAAGGGCTGAGATTAAATCTCAACCCATCCTTAAAACAAATTACACGCTCCCCTTTCTCCTCCCATCTCTCACATCTTCTGAAATTCCACCATCCTGGCAGCCCCTCCACCTCCCTCCACTCCGACCGACGAGCTCAGCCCCTGCCGCCAACGACCCTCTCTCTCCACCGACGACCTACCACCAAGCTGCCGCAGGCCCCCTGCCGATTTACATTTAAACTGGGACACACCAAGGTTTCTCTCTCTCTCTCTCTCTTTGACGATGACGACGACGACGACGACGACGACAACAACAATAACAACCGAAATCAATACAAGAAGCAGAAACCACAACAGAAATCAACCTTCTTGTCGAGAACCGGAAGTATCTTCTCGCTGGACTAATCTTTCAAGTTCTTAATTTGCCCCAGATTCTCCATCTTCAAACCCCCAAAAATTAGGGTTTCAAAATTTGGGGAAATTGCCGATTTTTCGCATTCAATTTGATTGCTAGTTGAACTTGTTTCACGTGGGCTGCAAAATCCATCTTTGGAATGGCGTGGTGAATTGGGAATGGGATCTTGGGAAAATCAACAGTGCTATTTAAATTTTTTTTGGTATATATATCTAGTGGTAAGATCCATTTCCTGAATTGGTGCTATGTCTGCATTTGCCTGTATAATTCACAGTGTATCATATTTATGAGTTGCTGATTAATAAAGAGTAACCTATACTTAGTTAGGTTTCTGAATCCTTTATGTGAAAGGTTGATGAAACAGAAAACGTGAACCACCAAAAGGAAAAGATCATTCTTTTTCTCCTTTTCCTTTTGTAGATTTGATTTTTGCTTTGGTCTTCATCTACTTAACCTAGTGGTGGGAGCAAGAGACTCTAATCAATGAGCTACACTAAGGGTATGAGCTAACAAAGCAACTCAAACGCCCCATTGACAACCCTCGAATCGTGTGAATTTCTGGTTGACAAGATAATCTCCACTTATGACAAAGCCCTTTCTTTTTTCTTGTTGATTGCGGTTTGTGATTCTAGTTACCTACTTAACCACACTGTATACACCATGAGTTTCTTCTTGTTAATTATCTTTGGCCTGCAATAAGAATGAGATAAGAATGCTAACAACTTTACTGTTTTGCAGCTTTGTTTAGATGGGGTGTGGCATTGCAGCAAGGATCACGACAACGACCAAGAAATAGTAAAGAGAAGGTGAAGTTACTACAGCAAGCAAAGAGGCTATTCGGGTTAAAAAGAGAGAGCAAAGAGGCTGTTTGAAGATGCAGCAACCAAAGAGGACTGCCTGTTATTTTGGAATTTTTTTTTATTTTTTTTTGTAATCTAGATAGATAGAGCTGTTTGAATTGGATTTGGATGGAGCTAATTTTTTGTTGGGGCTTATAATAGAGCTATGTCTTTTGTTGGCTGTATTTTGTAGCCTTAATTTGAATAGAAGCTGTAGTTGAACTAATTTAAACATTTGACAAGCTTATCGTAGTGGGCAATGGATTATTTTTTGATCAATGTATTTCGATTGTTATACCATAGCTTGTGCAAATTGAATGGTTGAGACATGGCTGCTTGATAACTTGGCAATGGATTTTATGATTTTTGTTGTGAAAGGTGATTAACCACTTATGAGAAATGCTTGTCATGGACTTATGCGTAACTTGATGCTATTCCTCCTGTTTTTATTGTACTGATTGAGACGCAAGACGTCGGGTTAGGACCAAAAACAAGGGAAACTCTGCCAAAATTTTTCATGAATGCATTGCTATAAAATTAAAACCATGAAACTACCAGCTGTGCAGCAGCAAGCATGGTCCAACAACAAACATGATTAATGAAATTCCCATGGCTCATCACCAGTTGTGCAACAACAAGCTACCAATGCAGCAGCAGACCAGAATCTAGAGAAGCCAGAGAAATCACAACTTTGGAAATTCAACCTGGAAAAAGAGACTCACAAATCCAATCTACCCAAATGAAGCAAAACAACACAAATGTAATTGAAATAGCTGCAACAATTGAACTACCAAGTAATAGCCAAAACAAGGACTTCACATATGACTTCCAACGCATACAAATGTCCAACATAAAATGGCAAAAGTTTCAGAAAAACAGATGAATTACTACCCAGAGTACAGGGATACTATGATTTAGCAATTACGTATGTTCAAGCACAGATTCAAGAACTGGTCCAAAAAAGAACTTTCTTACAATTGACCTAAAAACTGGTCCATCCCATTACATTCAATTTCAAATTGAAAGCACAATTACTACATTAGTATTCTATAAAGAACTTTCACTTAACCTGATCCGTACAATTACTACATTAGTATCATTCGGAGCAGTCTTTCTTGCATTCAATTACATCCCAAAAATTGATCCATTCAAAGAACTTTCACTTAACCTAAGAATAGATCATTACAAAACAAAGCCAACAAGCCAAAATATTCCAAGATCATTCAGAGCAATCTGAGCCGTCCTCCCGTCCTATTGGTCACTATTTGAGCCTTCTGCGTCCTCTTCAAAGCCTATTGAATAAAATTGACAATTAAAAAAATAAGATGAATAAATAAGAAAATCTATGTCAATAAGAAGAATATGATTACTAATTGAGTTACCTTTGTTAGTTTTACTCGTTGGATTTGAAGGACAAGTTCTCTTATCATGTCCAAATTGAAAGCATACGTGACACTTTTATTTTCTTCTTATTTAATGGCATCTCAATACCGCTTTTCAATCTTTCGAACTGTGTAGAAGCGGCTTTGCCCTTGACATCCTTTTTTCTACCCTTGCAAATTGAGATATTCGGATCCAAAAGCAATATCTGAGACGGCGACGGCTCGATAAATTTCTCATTATCTTTTTCAGCACAAATTTCAATTGGAGACACCTTAGAAACTTCTTGGATCTTCTCGAATAAATCATTCATACCTTCAATAAAAATTGTGTATGCCTCATTTGATGGGGCGGCCAAACAAGACAATTTTGTAGCTTCTTGACACATATGACTAAGCCTTAACGCCTCAGATTCTTCTTTGCCGTCGTCATGCACCAATCCTTGGGAATCAATTATCCTAAATTTGTTGGCCTTTTGCCTCCATCGTGGAACAATAAAGTGTTCCGGTATTTCATCAATGTCTAGTCGGACAAACATTTTCAAAATGTGCGCACACAATATCCCAACAAACTCAAATTGTTGGCATTCACACTTACCCTCATAGGTTTGTGAATCCAATGTCACCTCGAACTTTTTAAGTTCATCATCTTTTGACTTTACTACGAAAGATTGAAAACCATTGCCCTTTCTCACATTTTCAACTTTGTAGTTAAAGACTTTACTCCATGATTCCTTGAACTTGTTGAAGACGTTTCTAGTATACACTTTTCCGACATGCTTCAACAAAAATTCATGGTCATTAACAATTCGAAACTTATGTTGTTCGGACTCAAAATCTTCATCATTTTCCCTTTTCACAATCCTATTCAAGGCTTTCTCATACTTTACCACAAATTCTTTAAGATTTGATGTGTGAGTTACAAAACCATCAAAAAATGAGTTGATACCCTCACTACGTCCTATTGTATTCAAACCGGCAAAGAATGTACCACGATTATAAACAGGTATCCATGATTCACGAATATCAAACAACCCTTAAAGCCATTTGTTGCTTTCTAACTCGTTTTCCTTCATCAATAACATCCATCTCCATTCAAAGTCTTCTTTCTTGTATGTCTCCTTAATACATTTTTTCATATCCTTCTTGAATTTCGATCTCTTGTAGTACCCTTGTGACAACTTTTTAACAAATTTCTTCTTAATATGTCAAAGACAGAGACGATGACGGGTGTTGGGAAAGACTGTGGCAATAGCTCCTTTCATTCCCAAGTCTTGGTCAGTGATGATAGAAGTTGGAGGACGTCCACCCATAGCGTCAAGCCATGTCCGAAACAATCATTCAAATGTCACCTCTATCTCGTCTTGTAAAAGTACACATCCAAACTGTATCGACTGCATGTGATGGTTTACTCTCGTAAATGGTGCAAAAGGCATATCATACTTATTTGTTCGATATATTGTGTCAAATGTGACCACATTTCCAAAATAATGGTACGCCATGCGAGATCGAGAATCCACCCAAAAAAAATTAACTGCCCTCCCACTTTCATCACATTGAATCACATAAAAAAATTATGGATTCTGTGCTTGTTTGTTCTTAAAGTAGTCAAGAACTGATTGTGCATCCCCGCAATCTAGGTCTCTATGCCTCACATTTCTTAAGTGATTGTAGCAGTCCTTATTATCAAAGCCAATGTACTCCGCACCAAAAATTGAAGGAACTTTCGAAATTCCTATATTTTCTTTATGAAATACCTTAGTCAAATCCTTAACTGCATTGGGCATGTTTCGATTTGACTTCATTTTCATCCTCTTAGATGGAGTCACTAGTTGGTGGTTGTGACATTCATCGAAACCTGTTACTTTCCATTTGTAATTCCATTTGTCAAGCATAATCCGCATATGAGCCTCGCATCCACATTTAACGGTTGAACAGCTTTTAATTCTTTTCTTTGATATCACTTTCCCTTCTCTGACTATCTCATCATTCACCTCCACGATACCCTCCTGCTGATTTCT
Source organism: Rhododendron ovatum (assembly GCA_019656835.1). Lineage (NCBI taxonomy): Eukaryota > Viridiplantae > Streptophyta > Magnoliopsida > Ericales > Ericaceae > Rhododendron > Rhododendron ovatum. Next base: position 34,550,021 of record CM033799.1, read on the forward strand.
CGCAACATACTTTCCTTCTTTTCCACAAACAAATAGCACCTTAGTGACTTCATTCAACCGGTTTTGTCCTTTGCCTGAAGCCCGAGTACGAATCCAAAACCCATTTTCTTGACCATAACGTTCATAATATTTTCGTGCTTCTTCAATTGTCTCAAAATACATCCCAATTGTCGGTGTTGCTAAACCTTCCACAATATTATCTACAGTCTCGGTATCATCTACTTCGACATCATCTAAACCCATTAACTCCATTGTTCACCCTTTAGTTGCCTACAAGAAAAATAAAAGAGATCCATATGCTATTGTGCAGTAGTTTGGCAAGTCAAATTCACAAAATTATATCTCCAAGTAGTGCTAAGCAAATGAAAACTGGGAAAACATAAAATAAAAAAAAAATACCCAATTGGATCCATTACACAAATTATCTTCACCCAAATAGTTACAAGGCAGATGATACTTTGTAAAGTAATTAAGATGTGTATTGTTTCTTTTAAGGTCTCATGTTCGATACCTCTCATGTATCATCAACTCTTATGAGTTCATCTATATAGGGCATTGACCTAATTTTAAACGGGCTACGTGTCAACGAATGGTGAAATTGAGTCCCTAGAAAATAGTCAATGTATGCATAAACTAGCACGAATACGCTTAGTTATCGAAAAAAGGTATAGTAGTGTATTGTTTTAACAAATGAATTGTTTAATACTCTGCCGTTGGATACAAGTGGGGTCATAAACAATCTTTAATGGGTTCAATCTTCGTTAATTTAATAGAGATTTTTAGCATAATTGCAGTAGCATTTTAATTTCTCCCCATGGGGTCGACCCCATTAATTTTGCTGTAGCGTCGCCAGTGTACCCTACGAAAGTGCATAATTCGCTAAAACATTATAATAGGAAAGTGCACCCTAAAACCCCTATGAAAATGTGTAAACCTAAACCCTAGGGTACCTTAAATCCTAAAAATAAAAAATGTTACAGTACGGGTCCACCCATGGGCCCAAAAACCCAGCTTGGCCTGGTTCGAAAGAGGTAGTTGTCAAGGAAAAAGTTGGGCCCATGTTCATATATAGCCAATTAGTTGACAGATTTTCCTTCAGAAGGTTCGTCTTCCACATTTGAAGGAAGATGCATGCAATTTATGGAAACGGTAAATAAATAGTTGCAGGTCATTTAATTTTGGCCCATTCATCATATCAAAGAAAGGGAGAGACCTTGGTGCGTCCAGATTTGAATGCCAATCGACAGGTGGGTCTGCGGGCAACATGGTGGTGGGTCGTCGGTGGAGAGAGAGGGTCGTCAGCGGCGGGGGTTGAGCTCGCCGGTCGGAGTGGAGGGAGGTGGAGTCGGAGTGGAGGGTGGTGGAGGGGCTGCCGGGATGGTGGAATTTCAGAAGACGTGAGAGATGGGAGGAGAAGGGGGAGCGTGTAATTTGTTTTAAGGATGGGTTAAGATTTAATCTCAGCCCTTGAAATGAAGGGTTGAGATGGGGTGTTTGTTTGGGTGTTTGTTTGGCCCGCCCCGATATATATATATATATATATACACACATAAATTTTTGGTTGCCCTAGCCTGGAGGGGTTGTCCAAGTCCAAGAACTGAGCTTTTCCCGGGGCCGGCCCCGGCCCCAAGTGGTATTCGTGATGGTGGGTTGCAGGGCTGGCGGAATCAGGATTGGCATAGGGTGGTGCATTCATGGAAACCGCCATCTACATACATAGGATTCTCCGATTCCGGAAATATTCGGGGAAGAATCTCCATCTGCATTCGTCCAAATAACTTATCCCAAATATTCACTCAAGTTTGTCAGTAGGTTACAAGAATATAGCACAAATATGTAAATTTGTTTTCCTTTTTTATAATTAGATGTCTAGGTCAGCTTGCATGCACCTCGATCTCTATTAATTCCGGAGTCCTGAAGGTAATGACCGAGTATAACCCCCAGTGGTCCCAAATTTTGGAATGTTTGGCCTCTGTGGAAACGAAACTTGTGATCTCATGAACGAGCACTCGTTACTTTCTCACAATCGTTTGGCCGAACTCCTTGGGGTTAAATATGTAAATTCATTAACTTTCCACATGGAAAATATTAAATCTGAGCCGTCCATTTATCTTTCATGGACACTTTTATGAATCAAATTCATGTACCGGATCAGGTCTCCTTTCCACATTCGTCTCTGCTACTACTAAACTAGAATTCTGGACCACCTGGGTACACAGTGCTTAAAACCAAACAGCTTCGTGCCAACTAACCACAGGATTAGAGATTCTAACAAAATGCAAAGCAAATTTTACAGAAAATTTATTCGAATTCCGCACCACCTTGTCCTCCTTAGCAATATTAGGGAGTAGAACTTTTAGCACTTTTTGAAAATTTTATCTTCATTCAAAAAAAAAAAACTGCGTTCATTAGTTTTGTGTCAATTTTTTTTTATGAATTATTGATTTATCGCGACGAGAGGAATCGGAAAAGTAATTTTTTTTAACTTTTACCCAAATATTTTTGAAAATATCCAATTTTAAGTCAAAAAATGCCATTTTTTTCTTTTTCTGTTGAAAAGTGATTATTTTTCAAAATATTTGAGAAAAAGTCATAATTTTTTACTTTTTCGATTCGTCTTGACGAGGACGAATCGGAAAATCAAATCCAATCATATCTTGTATTATCTAGAATAATCTATATAAAATCTAATTATATCCCACAAAATCTAGGGATGTCCTAACAGAATCTAATCCGATTATAAGATGCTGACTCTTTTAAGATTATTTTGTTTGAACCCTACAGTTCTCCGCCTTGTGGGAACTCGTATCTCATTCTCATGCCACGACACTATTAATAGGATTGAGGCTATATCTGTAAAGTTTATTAAAAATTGACACATATAAAAAAAATACTCTAATTTTTTTTTTATATATCTTAAGTCACTAACAAATATATCCCCTTAATCCTAATGGTAAACGACCTGCTAAATGATAACCCATTATTATTTTTATTTTTATCCTTTTCATTGTCTTATTATTATTATTTTTTATTTTTTTAAAGTTTGGGTGCTATGACGTTAGCGCAAACTAATTAGTAATACTATAAATCTGACGTTTTTTAGGGTGTGTGTGTGTGTGGGGGGGGAGGAAACTCCATGATTTTCTCCCTCAAAACATACGAAATTACCATCCCAGTCCTGAACGACGTAGTTTGGACTCAATCCTGCTACGAAAATCGATTGGGCACACCGACGGCCATGTGGGTCCCATTTTGGAGATCGTACGGACGATACGACCCGTTCTTTCTTTCTTTTTTTTAAATTGAATGGGCTTATGAAAAATTAGCTCAATCCAATATATGTAGGTGCTCAAATCTATGAAAAATTAGATAATTGGATCGAAAATTACACATATCAAATTGAGCTGATTTTTACAGCTCCACTCAATTTTTTTTAAAAATTATTATCGAATCATACCTGAAACAGTGATGCTACACGCACAGCAAATGTGCACAGATTTTGTGCACAGATTTTTTGTGGGGCCCACTACGGGTCTCACACAAATAATCCGAGCCGTTCATTAAATGTAAAACATTTTTTCAAGGGCCCCCGCCCAAAATCAGCTCAATCCGATACTCATAGATGCTTGATTCAATCATTTAACTTTTCATTCGAATCTCAGGATAATGAAAAGTTAAATGATTGAATCAAATACTTATAGATATCGGATTGAGCTGATTTTTTGCGGGGGCCCTTGAAAAAATGTTTTACATTTAATGAACGGCTCGGATTATTTGTGTGGGACCCGTAGTGGGCCCCACAAAAAATCTATGCACAAAATCTGTGCACATTTGCTGTGAGTGCAGCATTACTGTTCTCGAAATAAATCCCACGTAACTGTCGGTACGCTCGGTTAGTATATCCGGTCGGTTTCCTTAACTTTCTCAGTTTGGACTGGGAGAAAAATTAACATAAATCCCCTAGACCCAGTCCAAATTGGCGAAGGATCCTGTCCAAAACACTTTTTGGACGGCCTCAGATTCGTCCGGTCCAGTGTCTCTTTGTTGATCTCTCCCCTTCGTCTGCCGTTGATCCACCTCCCCGTCGCTCCTGCTGCTGATCTTTCATATTCAGGTCTCTCTCTCTCTCTCTCTCTCTCTCTCTCTCTCTAAGCATGAAACTCTCCTTCTCTCTCCCACCGAAACCTTCTTCTTCCAAACAGCAGACAAACCCTAAGCCTTCCCCTACCTTCACTACCGCCAATGAAGGCCCATCGAAACCCACCAACAAAGAGTACCTCACAGAATTCAACGCCTCCAAAACCCCATCCTCCGCCCAACACAAACCCAACAAGCTCGTGATCCCCCCCATCCCCAACGAATACCGTCCCCACAAGAAGATGAAGAATCTTGAACTCCCCCTCCTCCGTCCCGACCTCCGCTTCTTCGAGCTCGAAAACCCCTCCGCTTTCGAAGTCGCTGACGGTGGCCCGCACGTGTCCTACGACCTCAACCTCCGCGACTCGAGCGCGGGTAATAATTATGCCGGGAAACCGGAATCCGTAGAGTGGCTGATGTTGGAGAAACTGAAGGAGGATCTGAGCAGGTTGCCCGACGATAATGGGCCCGATGAGTACGCCGACATGCCAGTGGAGGGGTTCGGCGCGGCATTGCTCGCCGGGTATGGGTGGTACGAGGGGAGGGGTATTGGCAGGAACGCCATGGGGGATGTTAAGGTTGTCGAGTATGAGAGGAGGACTGCTAAGGAAGGGTTAGGGTTTACTAGTGACATGCTACTCACTAATAATAATAATAGTGATAGGAAGAAGAGAGGAGGAGAAGAACGGTTAGGGTTTTCTGTGGGGAATGTTGTGAGGATAGTTGGTGGGAGGGATGTTGGGTTGAAGGGTAGGGTTGTGGAGGTAGTACCCGGTGGTGGTTTTCTAGTCGTGAAGCTTTCGAGGTGTGAGGAAGACGTGAAGGTGAGAATTGGTGATGTGGCGGAGTTGGGTTCTGTTGAAGAAGAGAGATGCTTGAGGAAGTTGAAGGAATTGAAGATTCAGGGTCAAAAGGCCTGGTGGTTAGTGGTGATGGGGGAAGGACTAAGTTCAAAGACAGTCATAGAGAGAGTAAGGGTGAGGCGTTGAGGATAGAAGAAAAGATGAGAAACGTGGTCGAGCAGGAGGACGAAGAAGTGGAAAAAGAGAAGAAATGACCGGGACTACTACGCAGTTGCCTTGGCTTACTAGTTATATTCGGGTTAGGATCATTAGCAAAGAGTTGAAAGGAGGGAGATTGTATTTGAAAAAAGGCGAGGTTGTGGATATGGTTGGACCGACTAGCTGTGACATATCTATGGATGACAGTAGGGAGCTGATCCAAGGTGTGAACCAAGACATTCTTCAGATTGTGATCCCCCATCGTGGGGGTGCAGTTGTTGTTTTGTATGGCAAGCACAAAGGTGCCTATGGAAGCCTAGTGGAGAGTGACATGGACAAGGAAACGGGCATTGTCAGGGATGCTGACACTCATGAACTGCTTAATGTGCGTCTGGAACAAATTGCTGAATATATTGGAGACCTGAGCTATATAGGATATTAATTTTTACGCAGCAACTGCCAGCATCTATGATAGGCACTTTTCTTCGAGTTCGAGGTGCTTTAAACTACATAGTGTAATACCAATATCTTTAATGATTCAATGTTTTCATTGTAACCATTGTTAGTTGGTCTACCCTTCATATGCTAATGTGTGCTTGTTTGTGTATTTCCAATAATTATTGAATGTTTTCATCATAAACATTTAGTTGGGCTGTTTTCTTACTTACTGTTACGCCTTGAAACCAGGCAAAATTATTTAATGTTGTGAGAATTGAACATGTCGTTATTCTTTCTATGTGCGACTCTTAAGAAGTCTGAACTGACGAGGTCTTAGCTAGATTGCTTGTCAATTGAATGGAAATTGAAGTCGACCTTATAGTATAATTAGGGAGCTCAATATGGGACCTTATAGTATAATTCAAGGGACTACCACATTACCATTACATTTGCAGGATTGTACCAATTCCTTGTTTTGACTTAATCTAAGGGATGGTGCTGCTAGAAGCTGTCATAAGCGATTTTTGGAGAAATAGATAGTGCGAGCCTTTTGGCAATTCGTTAGAATTCCCGAATCAAGCCGAAGGCATGGATCCGTTAGGGCAATCTCGTAGTTCATATGGGGGGAGCTTTCCATCCTCGTGCCAAGAGGGTGCTAGATTGGAAGTTCGGGGCCCTTCCTGGCATCTCAGATGATGTGTTAGATTGAGGTCAACACGTACATATATAATGACTACAACTGCAGCTATGTAATGTCATTTACCTGTTTCTTCTAATCCCTGTAAGTGAAAATGGTCATCGAGTATGTGCTTTAAATGACAGTTAACTTAATGTTTCATGCGTTAATAGGTTACGAAAAACAACAGAGGTAAATAAAACATGTATATAATGATGAAATTAATTGGTAAAATTTCCTATTTGACCGTGAACATATGATTGGACCAAGAAAGTCTTATGATTTACTGACTAAAAAACTTTAAAAAGTACCCATGCAGGTAAGACATGTCTGGAACACTAATCAAACAACCATTGCCTTTCTTTGCCCTCATGGAGTGTATTACTTTGGACCTGTTTTCACAAAAGAAAAAGAAATGTCCTTAAGAGTTTAAGGCTATTAAACTTAATCTTCTTGTCCTCGGGCATAGGTTATTATATGAGTTGATACTTTCTATGTGAGTTGTTATTACCATATTTAGAGGTCAAATAGGTTATTATGTGAGTTGTAGTTAGTTATGCTGCTATGACAATTTTAGCTCTATCGGACTAAGCATGCAATATTGAAGGAGGTGAAATTGGAATATTATTTGAACATTAGAGTTAGATATAGGTGCCCCTTGTTGGAGAAACCACATCCGCGGAAACTTCCTTGAAAATGCAATACACTGTGTGTCAATCCAAACATCAAACAACTATCACATGAGTGGTGTTTGTAATAAAACTAAAAGAAAGCCAGAACAACCATAACGTTTATACAAAGAGTGTGTGTTTGGAAGGGCTCAACTAAGATTGAGCTGGACTATGAAATCTATCAGCATAAAAGAGGATTCCTGATAAACCTTTTACACACAAACCCAAAACCATGCAGTCTACTGAGCTTAAGTTTGCGAATCATAACTCTGTGCACATATTCCTTTCTCCACATGTACCACCACATGCTGCATTGAGGTGCCACCATCCCAGATTTTGTCTTTCTCTTCACCCTCAATCTATTGCTCTAGCCCCACCCATACTTACCCTTGTTGCTCCAATGCTCCTAGTTGGTAGATGTTATAGAACCGAGGGCAATCCAAAGGAGGTGTGGGCCCAGCTTACGGGATTAGCCATCTACCCTATGAGGCAGTCTTTTGAGTTGCGGGAGATCTCAACGGTGACTACATTAGAGTAGATGAATTAAGTTAGGAATCGTCTTTTTGCTTTGAGGAATTTATGGTATGTATGTTGATGTCGAATCGTACCCAATGTGTGTGCCATGTGTGTTTGTGTCATGTCTATATCAGTGCTTCTTAGGTTCAAGTGCTTTGATGACTTTATTCATTACCCTAGCAATTTCTTGAGGCTTCAAATTTCGTAGATACCTGCATGACTGTGAAACCAAGGAACTTGTTTATTCAGTGGCAATTCATGGGAACATTTTTTTGTAGCGCTTCTATTGATAACAAGGGTGGGGAGTCTCCATTCATCCGGTTTGTTTGCTTGTAAGTCATATTTTTCATAATCTCACTGACAAGCCAAATGCGTTGTTCTTTTGAGATTTGTGAGTGTATTCTGAACTGTGTCTAGATAGAGATGCAAAATCTTTTCAGGAGATTGGATGAATTGATAGTCATCTTTCTGTTGATGGTGGGTTTTGGTTATAGATCTAATGGTTGTATTCATGGGGAAGCATATGTTTTTTCCCCCCGCTAATTAACCTGCTTGTATATTAGCTTTAACATAGCTGACTTCAGAAATGGAATGTTATCCATTTGAGGAGATTGCAAACTTCTCAGAGCTGAAGAAACAAAGGCAATGTTGGACCATGGAAAGGTCTGTTTTTATGTCATTCTGCGTGTAATAGACCGTATAAAAAGGGCAAACCCAGTGCACGAGGCTCCTGCCATTGCGGGGTCTGGGTAAGGGTTGATGTGCGTAGCCTTACCCCTGCAAGCAAATAGGCTGTTTTCGCGACTTGAACCCGTGACCTCCAGGTCATAATGGAGCAACTTTACCGTTACGCCAGGCCCGCCCTTCGTGTAATAGGCTGTATACGGGGAAAAAAAATGCTCTTGCTTTAATTTTAAGAATATTTGATCCATGATTTTAGTTAAGCTTCATATTCATGTGAAACTTAATTTATGTTTTGAAACTTAATATATTTTCTGGTGCGTATTCCATGTATTTGATTTGCTGGTAGTGTTCAGAATTAGAGGTGCAGCTTTGGTAAAAGGTTTAGTTCTATTCTTTCATTTTTTCCCTATGTATTGGTGGAAGTTATATGTTGCAAGCGTTAGCAAGTTTATTCTTCGAGAAATGGCGTAGAGCCCAAGCCCAACTTCAGGCCCATAGCCCTTATACCTGCAGGTTGTGGGTTGATCCTAGGCCTAGGTATGAAGTCACTGGTGCTCTAACTATACCTGTACATGTTCATTTAGCTTCTTTTTTGTCTTTGTGATTCTGTAATGAGATTCTTCTCTGGAGATGGTGGGGTTTGTAAGTTTAAGGTGATTTGATTTTGATTTCTCATTTTTTATAAGTCACTAATTGGACTGATAAAATAAGTCACTTGTTGGATGTCCGGGAGCTTAAGAGTCTGAAAATTGTCTGCATGTCTTTCGGAAGTTTGTGCCAGACACATTGATGCAGCAAGAAATCCTGCAGTTGTTGCTTGACTGCTACAGCAGCGTCCAACCACACTAAAACACAACAAATCGAAAATAGCAAGAAGCTGAGGTACAGTTGAAGCTAGAACATAACGGCTTGTTTGGCAGAGGTTAAAGTTTTGGAGGGGAGAAGGGGGATATAATAAGAGGGGGATATGATATGATATGAGGAAAGATTATTTTAGAAGGGGGAATTAAAAGTTACTTGGTTTGTTTAGTAGTGTATTAGGGGTGAATAGAGAACAATGGTTTAAAATTCCTATTTTGCCCCCAATCAAACAAACAAAAATCTAGTATTTGAAAATGTTAAATTTTACATTTCTCCATTGAGATTGTACAATATATTGGAGATCAAGTTCATTGCTCATTGACATCACTGTTATTCAAGAGTACCTTATTTGCGGAACTGGTCACTCTTTGCTAATGCACTGTTTTCTGTATACCCTTGTCAGTGAGCAGTTCCGTCGGTTATGTAAGACATCTGGAGCGAGGGTTTCGTTTGACACAACCAATGGACAAGATTCTTTTTACCGTGTATCTATTCATTTTGTTTTCAATTGTTGTGGCAGGTACTTCTTAATATGGTTGTTGCTTATTATGCTTCATGAGAGCGTACTTTTGCATAGTTGTAATGCGATTCTGTTTTTCCCAGAGTGCAAAATCACTCTACTTCTGTTCAGATAGATGGAGAGGATGCTTGGCAATTCGTTGTTGGCCTTGCTGATAACATTGGTCGCGAGAACACTCGTGCTGTGAGAATAGTATCTGTAGCTGTTGCTACTCGCACATGGTCATGCTTTTTACAAGCTTGGGTAAGTCTTCTCCCTCTCTTAGGTGGAACTGGCTAATGGCTTATCAACAGCATCATTACTCTACTGCATTTACTGTAACCAAATGTAGTAAAGGCAAGGTGTTTTACCACTGCTGGAGTTTTAGACATGTCATATTATTGTGCTAGAATGCCTATTTTATCAAAGCTTAAGCTGTTCGGATGCAAGCCCAACAATATGTGAACATGTTCAACACCCTCCCTCATCTAAAACTTCGTCTTGGATGTGGAAATGTCATCATCCATGGAGAAGAAGGTACAAACAAGAAAAATGCAGATGGTGAGCCTTGAACCTAAGACTTTTTGGGAAACCAAAACTCTAATACCATGTTAGAACACCAATTGACTCAAAAGTTTAAGTTGTGAGGGAATTGTGCACACCGATCTATATCAAGCTATCCGACATCTTTAGGCCCAAGTGGGCTGAATCATAGGCTCAAGTTCGAGAAAGTTTTTTTTTTTTTCTCGGCGAAAGTTATCATTGTTAGTTGTAGTTAGTGAGTTTTGAACCCCTTTCAAATGCATGAGAGTACTTGGTGCGTACTAACTACCACTCCAACCTAATCCTGACACTAAATCGTGTACTTTTTTCTCCACTCCATATCGTGCCTTTATGCAGGGCTGGTAATAACGAGAATCCAACCCGAGCCCAGTTTTCCGGGCTCTTGACACTTTTGAGCTCATGTTGGACGGGACATTTTTCAAACCTAGGGCCTAGGACCAACCAACAACCTGCAGGTATACAGGATATGGGCCTGAAGTTGGGCTTGGGCCAGATGAATATTGCATTGTCATACCATATCTGTAAAGGACCCCAATGCGCCTATGTCGGGACCAAACCTAAGTTCCACCATGTGTGAATGATGCAAGGATTTTGTTTAGCTCCAATAGGGGACTATAGGGACTAGAACTTGGACCTTGCCCATCCAAGTCCGGTGCGAGGGTTCAAGGCTTTGGAATTAACCTCTTTCCAAAAAGAAGAGAGAGATTTGTGTAGCTACTCCCCCAAACTCTAGAATATAGAGTAGAAGTACCATAGCTCAAACACATTTTTGCCATTTCAGAGCAATTTATGCCTATGAAAACCAGAGATTGCCCAAAATTGCAGTAGAAGAACAAGAGAGGAAGACTTCCATCGATTTATAACCTTTCTGTGATTCACAAATTAGTATTACAGCAAAGGAACCTGTGGGAGACAAATAACAATGAATTATCATAAGTCCCAATTGCAACGCTTCAATTGCTCAAAGTTCGAATTATAACAATAGGACTCAATTCACAGTCAGTACCATTTATGCTGTAACTTGTTTCCTTACTCATTGCGAAACCCCTCCGTTAGGCGTTAACAGTACCTACAAAGCGAATTTTACCCTACGTAAAAAGTTCTCAATTTGTACAAATTATACAAATAAGAAATCTATGAAATTACGTTCACTAATTCCATCAATAAGTTTTTATACATTTAGATAAGGTTAATTAAAAATCTATATTATAAAACAGAGCAATTTCTGTTGAAAATATCTACGCATATAAACGAGAGCAACCTCTACAACAGTGCGATCATTTCAAGTTTAATTTATAGCCATCAGATCATTTCTTTTTAAAAGATACAGATAATTTTCTCCTAATAAATCCATCTCTCTCTATCCTCACTTCTTAGGCAATGTATATCTCTATGTAAAATAATGTTGCCTTATATGATCAAATAGGAAAATATCTCAAAATGAAAGCTTTGTGGAGATTACAACTATCCCATAGAGTTGTGTGGTAGTACGGACAATTTATTTAAGTTGAGACTATAATACATTCCGGCATCCGCTAGTGCTCAAATGAATTTGAACAATATGTGTACTTGCAATGCAGGGGCGAGGTGTTGCGAAAAGAACCGTCTGAGACAAAACTTTGATATTTGCTCATACTATTTGATATATTTGTTTCTTCCAGACCCAGAGCTTCTGCCATACTTCTATGGCTTCCTTTGCCACAAACACCAACAAGTGTGTCCATCAAAAATTCCTTTTGTTGTGGCCTCGAGCCACCATCTCCATCTCAGGCTGCACAAAAGGATTTACCCACCAAAGATAAGAGAACTTCATCGCAACAGGAAAACGCCAACTCCACTACTATATTAAACTGCCATATAGAATGTGAAGGTAATTTCCGGCGTACCAATATATATATATATATATATATATATATATATATATATATATATATATATATATATACACACACACACAGAGTCAGGTTCCGGTGAGGGATCCCGCATTTTATTAAAATGCGGGACTCCCCTCCCGATTGAATTTCGATGATCCGAGCCGCTCAAAGTGATCAAAATGTGATTTTAAGGGTCCCTGTGAGAAATCAGCAAAAAAAATGAACGGGAAGGGCTTCATCCGAGCAGTTTTCATTGAACGGTTCAAAAAAAACTGCTCAGATGAAGCCCTTCCCGTTCATTTTTTTTGCTGATTTCTCACAGGGACCCTTAAAATCACATTTTGATCACTTTGAGCGGCTCGGATCATCGAAATTCAATCGGGAGGGGAGAGTCCTGCACCGTAAGAAAGTGCGGGATCCCTCATGTGAACCGTGGTGTGTGTATATAGTGTTTTGTTGCTAATTACATGTTTTGAGTAGGGGCTTTTGAAGAAAGGGGAAATTGTGACAGAGATCTGTTTGAAGAAAGAAATCTGATGCAGTTAAAATATCAAAGGGGAATCAAGATTTAGGATTCAAAAGGAAGAAGCAAAATTCCATTCAAAGGATGAACCCTAAAGGGTAGAGAGAGAAATTATGCCTCAATCAATATATTTTAAAATGTTAAATAATAAAAAATCTACCAAAAGAAAAGGCCAGCCCGTTCCAGAACAACTTCTTAAAAAATAAGTACTTATTTTACATTTTCAAACTCAAAAATAATGTAAATTAAAAATAATTTTTTAATTTTTTTTGCACCGTATAAAAGATTTCATCAACATCTTTCAAACAAGATTCATATTACATATTTTTAGATTTCATTAAATCCATTATTTTTTAGCTTGAAATTGTCTTCTTAAAAAATAAGTACTTAAAACTCGTTCCGGAACGGAGCCTAACTCACCTATTTATAGACTCAAGACCCGATTAACACTAAGAGCATCTCTAGTGCTACAGTTAAAATTTGTTTGCTAAAGGGTGCACTTAAAATTTGTTTGCTCTGATACCACCTGGGCCATGTGGTGTGGCTTGTTGATTAAAATCAAGGTATTGGGCCAGCAGTCTGCATAAGACGTTATAAGTGGTATCAGAGCAATCCACGTACATGACCATGTGGGTCTTGAAGTTTGGTTGTTGGTTTGATTTGTATCGGTGATTATAGTGCTCAACCTCTCGCGAGGCTATAAAGGTGGAGAGATTGTAACACTCCGTTTCACATCGGAAGTCTACATGGATGATCTTGGGCATATAACAAACCTTGTGGGCTATTACTAATACCTTGGGCTTAAGCTTTTGGGCCATATGGTATGGCCTATTGATCAAAATCAAAAGGTATTAGGCCAGTGGTTTGCTTGGAGCGTTACAGTCACGATTCGAAGGTTTTTGGAGTTCGATTCATAGATGCGAGGCTCAATAGGTTTGATTTGGCTTCAAATAGGTTCGAAAAATGGTTTGTGTTGCTTCGATTAAGGTCCGAAACAAATGAATCGCCAAAAAATGGGTCACTGAAAATGGGCCTCGCTAGAGATGGAGGCGCCGACTGGAGTGGGGAAGGGAAACGACAGGGGTGTGATGTGGGGAAGGGGAAGGGGAAGGCTGTGTGTGTTAAGAGAGAGAGAGAGAGAGAGAGAGAGAGAGAGAGATTGGTAAAAATACACGACACTCTCTTTTCTTTTCTCACCTATATTTTGTTCATTCAAATGAGAAGATGCAAAACCACGTGCCTTTCTTTGCATTTCTCACTAATAAGGAAGATCACCCCCTTTCTTTTTTTTTCTTACCGATGTTGCCAAAGGTGCTGAAAGATCCAAAGAAGAAACAACCCCCCTTTCCCCTTTTGGAGGTCACCTCAACAAAGTATCGTCCATTTTATGTGTTAGAAATGTGACAAGCCTAGCCAGATTGCCACAACAAGAAATCCGGAATGAACGACTTTACACAGGACTCCTAGAGAAGACTAATGGATGATCAAAGAATGCCTCAATTAATTAAAGAATGCTTGAAAGAATGAATCACCAGGGATGGCAACGGTGCGATTCGGTTCCTTTATTAGCAAAAGCAAAATCAAAACCAGAACGTATACATAAAACCAAAACCAAAATTGAAAACCAAAACCAAAATTGACTACTTTGTGACTTCTGACTTTTTGACTGTCTTTTTGTTGTTTGATAGTTTGGGGGTGGCAATAGCCAGGATTGTGACGTACGTAGATATTTGTACATCTGTAGTTTTGGTATAAATAAAGTGTATTGTTTGTAAAAAAAAAAAAAAAAAACTAAAACAAAATCAGCGGTTCTCATTTTATCTAAACCCTAACCAAAACAAGAGTTACTAGTTCTATTCAGTTTTTCACTAAAACCAGTGTTAAGACGCTAACACAAACAAATAAAATGACAAATTAGAACAAATAATACCTAATTCCCGATAGCAGCAGTAGCTACACAATCAACTCCAATGTCAAAGGCATTCACATATACATATACATACATATATAGATAAGAGTATTTGGGTAATTATCATACGGTTTAGTTACGGTTATAGTTCGATTCGATTTTCAGTATGGTTACCAAATGAAACCAAAATTTCTGTGAAAAGAAACAAAACAAATGAAACTAAAACAGAAACTGAACTGGCCGGTTTCCCAAAATAAGTAACCAAAAAAAACACAACCACGGTTAAAAATTCGGTTGAAAACCGCACAAATTGGTTAAGTACAGTCCCCGTTGGTTACCTGAACAGTTCAGGTGACAATGGTTTGGACGGAACGGAATTGCCATATCCCTATCAGAATCACATTAAAAGAAGGAAAATGTTAGGAACAAAAAAAAAACTTATCCGAAAGTACTCTGAAAAGAGAAACTATTTATTAAAATTCACTTTGATGTGTGTGACCTAATCATCAAAGTGATTCTCAACCACGGATTGCTTTTTTCGGGGTAATTTTGGCGTAGGTTTTCCTTCTACCTGCATTCCTCCTAAAAGAACTCAACAATTCAACAAATGTTTAAGCAAAACTTCTCACGTCTCAAATTTCTTGTACATCTCAGAATCCCCAAAGAATTCATATCGAACAAACAATCAGTATCCCCATCGTCAAATAGTTTATCGAGTCAGCCCGTCGTTGACTCGGTAACCCTCGAACTGCAACTTCTCGGCGCCGGAGACCGTAACCCCGGCGCGCTTAACGGAATCCACCAACGGACCCACCATTCTCCGATAGTGAACCGGCCTCGACATCTCCTCGCTGAAATCGATCTCGACGAACGAGACGCCGATTTCCGTTAGCCGAAGCCCTAGCTTCTCGCCGACTCGGGACGCGACCCTGGCGTCCCAGAGGTGGTGGGAGCGAGGGAACCGGTTCAGCTTGGATCGGTACTGGGGTAAGAATTCTTTCTCGGAAGATGACGCCATGGCCACGATGGATTCGGTTGTGGTGTGGGTTACTTGAGCCGTGATTTTGCGGCAGGACAGGATTAGCCGGAGGAGGTGGGGAGGAGTTGGGGTTGGCATTTGAGGGACACAGAGAGAGAGAAGTGGTGAAACTAAGCCAAAAGGATGAAGGAGAGGATCCTGGTATAGCAACCCTCCTCTAGCAACTAGGCATTATCACAGGGACTCGTTAATGAGTGCTGCTATTGGTACCAACGGTACCGTAGGAAAAATGTACCGACGGCCACCGGACGGTCGTCTCCGGCCACCGGACGGCCGATCCGAGCCGTCCAAAAATTTTAAAAAATAAAACCGAGTGGGCTCGTGCGAGAATCAATGGCATCCGAGGTGTGTAGGGTACTAGATCCGAGCACTCCTTTTTCATGTATATACACGTATATACAAATATACACGAAAAAGGGGTGCTCGGATCAAGTATCCTACACATCTCAGATGCCATTGATTCTCGCGCAAGCCCACTCGGTTTTATTTTTTAAAATTTTTGGACGGCTCGGATCGGCCGTCCGGTGGCCGGAGACGGCCGTCCGGTGGCCGTCGGTGCATTTTCCCTATGGTACCCGTCGGTACCAATAGGATTTCTGACTCGTTAATACCCCGATCGTCTTGTTCGAAAAAAACTCGGTTCGTTAAGAGAAATTTGTTTAGTAAATAATTAAATTCGGCTTGTTAAGGCTCGATTTGAGTTTAAGTTTTTGACTTGTTTAGTAAACGAGCCGAGCTTGAACTTAACAAAGAATATTGGTTTGTCCCAACCTAAGGAATCGGGAAAAAAAATTATGACCAAAACTCTAATTTTATTGAATAAATTCAAAAAATAGGATTTTTTGGCTTATTTTTATAGAAAATTAGAGACCACCCCTGTCTTTTAGCTTCGGTTTGAAACCAACCCTAAAATATTTTTACCGAACCTGGATGGCTCGGATATATTGCGTACTGACTTTTATACCCCAAACCCAACAAATCGACTGCTCTCGCTCTACAATGGATCTCCTTCCCCTCTCTCTCTATCCACCCCGCGCGTCCCCACCTCCTCCTCCATCGATCAGCTCCACCAGCCCACAGACGCCGTCGCAACCCCACTCAATCCCCGCCTCCCCCGTCCCTCCCCCCTTTCCCTAGGCCACCGACCACCGCGCCATCGTCCACACCTTCCAGTGCCTACATCAAAGCCCTCATTGATCTCGTACCTTCAAGCGGCCATTGGCGGCCAGGAACACCTCTCGCGAGACCTTGGTACCACTCCTGACGATGAGTGCGTCGAACTAGGAGATCTCCTTGCACAGCTGCTCTGGAGACATGCCGTAGAGTCACTCGACGTCGCCAAAACTGCAAAGGAGGTCGAGACTGCCTTCTTCAAGTTTTATTTTGAACAGATGGTGCCATCGATTTCATCTTCTTCGTCTTTTTCTTCACTTCGCTGGCAGCGAGTGTGTTATTGTGATTAATTTGTGATTCCATCAATTTCAGTCGAGTGATCAGACTCGACGGGTGAACCGAAAAGGTAATTCAAAAATATATCCAGCACTGCGATTTGACGATCTTCGAGCAACGATTACTAAATCTTGGATTTGCGTCGTGGCCATCGTCTGCTGTGTCAAACCACGTCCTAACCATTTTAATGCTTTTTTGTTTTCTTACTAGAGAATTTTGATGATGTTTATTGGGTTTAAAATGTGGAAGGCAGTCCATTCTGGTATCAAGGTTTAGTTTGTGATAATTTAAAGTTCAGATTTGGTCGTACATGAATTTTAGACTTCAAATTAATTCTATCATGGTTTTTGTCCGAATTGATTACATTTTTTGTTTTTTTTCCAATTTTTGTCTTCGTGTGTATTTTCTATGAGAACTGTGTATTTTTCTATGAGAATTGTCTATATATTGTCTATGTGAACTGTGTATTGTTCATGAGAACTGTGTATTTTTCTATGAGAACTATGCATTGTTCACAAGAACTGTTTATGAGAATTGTGTATTTTCTATGAGAACTATGTATTTTCTATGAGAACCGTGTATTTTAGTGTGTGGTGAGGCTATTTGAACTATGTATTTTTCAGTTCTCATAAAACTGACGATGAGAATTGGCAGTTCACATAGTCAATTCTCATAACTCAGTTCACATAGCCAGTTCTCATAAAACTGATTATGAGACTTGGTAGTTAAAAATTCAATTCTAAATTTATTTATTTCCTATGTGAACTATTACTTTTTTATTTTGATTATTTTTTTAAGACATGGCGGTGAGAACATTTATAACTATATTTGATTTTAATTACCTTTTTATTTTTGTTTAATTTTTGTTCGTGTGTGTATTTTCTATGAGAACTGTGTATTTTTCTATGAAAATTGTGTGTTATTCATGAGAACTATTTATGATAACTGTATATTTTTCTATGAGAACTGTGTGTTGTTCATGAGAACTATCTATGAGAATTGTGTATTTTTCTATGAGAACTACGTGTTTTTCTATGAGAACTGTGTATTGTCTATAAGAACTTTCTATTAGAACCGTGTATTTTCTATGAAAATTATATATTTTTTATGAGAACGGTGTATTTTAGTATGTGGTAAGACTATATGAACTGTGTATTTTTTAGTTCACATAGTCAATTCACATAATCCAGTTCTTATAACTAGTTCACAAAATTAATTCTCTATGAGAACAGTCATTTCTCATAGCCAATTCTCATAAAATTAACTATGAAAACTAGTAATTATTATAAAACTGACTATTTGAATTGTGTATTTTTCAGTTCTCACAGTTCAGCTCACATAGCCGAGCAATTATTATAAAACTGACTATGAGAATTGGCAATTCTCATAGCTAGTTCACATAGCCAAGGGTATTTTTTTCCAAAGTTATTTGAGCAATTGAATTGTAATCAGTATATAGCAAGGCTTTGACGCACATAAAGCTAACTAAAAATTCAATTCTAAATCAATTTATTACCTATGTGAACTATTACTTTTTTAAGACAAGGCGGTGAGAACATTTATAACTGTATTTAATTTTGATTACCTTTTTTGCTTTTGTTCAATTTTTGTTCATGTGTGTATTTTTATGAGAACTGTGTATTTTTTTATGAGAATTATGTGTTGTTCATGAGAACTGCGTGTTGTTCATTAAAACTATATATTTTTCTATGAGAACTGTTTGTTGTTCATGAGAACTGTCTATGAGAACTGCGTATGTTTCTATGAGAATTGTGTATTTTCTATGAGAACTCCCTATAAAAACTGTGTATTTTGTATGAGAACTGTATATTTTCTATAAGAACTGTCTATGAGAACTGTATTTTTTCTATGAAAACTATATTTTTTTCTATGAGAACTGTTATTGTCCATGAGAACTGTGTTTTTTTCTATAAGAACTATATTTTTTAGCATGTGGTGAGACTATTTGAACTGTGTATTTTCTATGAGAACTATATATTTTATGAAAACTGTGTATTTTAGTGTGTGGTAAGACTATGTGAAGTGTGTATTTTTCAGTTCACATAGCCAGTTCTCATAACCAGTTCACAAAGCTAGTTCTCTATGAGAATAGTCACTTCTCATAGCCAATTCTCATAGAAGTGACTATAAAAACTGGCAGTTCTCATAGAACTGACTATGAGAATTGACAGTTCTCATAGGTCAGTTCATATAACTAAGGGTATTTTTGTCCGAAACAGTTTTCATAGAGACAGTTCTCATAGAATAGTTCTCATAGACAATTCTCATAGAAACAGTTCTCATAAAATTTTCTCATAGCAAATGATATTTTTTTAATATTTCATAATTTCATATTCAATATGGATCTTGTTTAGTAGATATCGTCGAGTAGGTTCCAAAAATATAATTTTTTTTAAAAATGAATATCTACAACAAAAGATATGACTTTTTGAAATTTAAACAATGTTTTAATGGTGCACCAGTGCTTATGGAGCATTGGATAATTTTTCTATACTAGATACTCTCTAGTTTTGTGCGCTGATGCGCGTGAAGGGACAAGATTGAAATAAAAAATACAAATAATTGTACGGGACTAAATGAAGACCGAGCCTAAGTTTTTGGGCCGGCCTAAAAATTCCCCTTATTTTTATAAAAATTGAGTTTCGATTACAATTTTTACTTTATAAATTGTTTTGGTCGAGTTGAACCAATAATCTAAAAAAAATTGATGAAAAATTAACAAAAATTAAAAAAATGAATAAAGATAAAAAAATTTAAAAAAGCCATTTGATTGCTAAGATGTTTTGATAGTATTTTACCCAATATGATTAATCTCTTATTGGTAAGATACTA
Organism: Rhododendron ovatum; assembly: GCA_019656835.1. NCBI lineage: Eukaryota > Viridiplantae > Streptophyta > Magnoliopsida > Ericales > Ericaceae > Rhododendron > Rhododendron ovatum. The sequence goes on from CM033799.1 coordinate 34,569,715, forward strand.
TAACAAAGTTTTGACCATTGAGTGCTAAGATGCGTGGTGGAGATTCGGACTATCGTGTCCAGTCCAAAACAATCACGGCCTTGTTCGTTTAACATATTTATTTTATTTTAATTTTATTTTTCAATTATTATCATATATCTTTCTCCAATCATTACCCAATTTCTCTAATTATTAATTTCATTTCTCTCTCTATCTCTCTCCAATCATTACCCTATTTCTCTCTCCACCTACTATCAAAACTAAAATACCCAAAGTTACTAAACGAACAAGACCCACAATTTTGGGAAAATGACGGCCAATGACGTGTTTTGATAATTAATACCTGCAAATGATATTTTCAGCATTAACAAATGTTCTAAGCATATCCTTAACGGGTATTAAATATCAAAACACTTCTTGGACCGTTATTTTCCCCACAATTTTTAGGTGAAAGTGAGATCTTAACTATGTCAAACTTCAAACCTCATTTTTCTTATTTTTTGCTACACATACATTTAGGTACTATATTCAAAGCGGCTATTGTTTTAAATGTTTCAGGTTATAACCACTAGTGTATGCTCGTGCTTAAAGGCACAGGTTGAAAAATCAACACAAAGAAACAAATACTTAACTCGCGTGCAATATACGGCTCAAACAATCACCACACGTAAATTAATACTGAACTTGGGTGCAATATACCAACCCATGTCCAACAAATTCAATTATGCAATAAACAATAATGCAACATATCCATTGATACCGTTTCCAAAAAAACATATTCATTGATAAACATTATTGGCTTTCATTTGAATAATGCCTTAGAGGGTGGTTTTGAATACAATGCTTTAATTGGAGTAATTTATGGAGAGAGAGAGAGTGTAGTGTTGGTTAATACATTAGGAGAGAGAGAGAGAGAGAGAGAGAGAGAGAGAGAGAGAGAGAGAGAGAGAGAGAGAGAGAGAGAGAGCAGTGTTGGTTTATATATTAGGAAACCTTCATTCATTTGATCCAACGGCTATAACCTTATCACTAAGTACGATCGGATTCGAACGGCTGTGGATGTATCTATGTTTGTATGTGTAGACATTTTGGTGGAAAATCATTCTGTTTTATAATATAAGACGATAATGAAAACACAATTTTTGTTTTTCTTGTAGACGAATACAATATTGAGATTTTTTTCTTTTTTCCGAAATGCGATTGGGTTCTACGAGCATTTCTGGGCAGGGGCGGATTTAATGTAGGCCCAGCTGGGTCACGTGACCCAGCTGAAATGTTAATAAATAATAGATATGTTATCATTTCTCACAAAAGTTATTTGCGGTGCAGTGGTAAGTGCTCCGTGTCTTCTCAAAGAGGTCCTAGGTTTGACTTTTGTTGGCGTCTTTTGCTTTGTTTTTAATGCTCCCCAAGTTCTGTGCATAATTTCTCTCACTGAAATTTAATGTTTCAATTTTTTTTTCTCACTGTAACTTACAACTTTCATTTACAATTTTACCAATTCATTAAGTACTAAACTTCAAACTTCATTAAAAACATTTTATTCAATTTTAGAAGTACTAGTGTGGAATTTTTTTTATTTTAGATATTCCTGGCAAGTTTGTTCATTCTTTCTTTTTTTTGGCCCATTACATGATTTTAATTCAAAAACTTAACAATGTCACAATAAAAAATCATTTTTTGGGGGGATGATTTTTATCTTTTTCAATTATTGTAAAAAAAAAAATTTTGAGGGCCCCATATTTAAGGTTAATCTTTCACCACAAAATCTCAGGGTCGGTCTTATATTCAAACGGTGACTCATCTGTATTAAAATCCTGGATCCGCCACTGTTTCTAGGTTTAGCTCTTTTATTAATTAGTACTGGTAAAGCTCTTAGACGGCGTATGTTTTTTGAAACGAGGTCCTCGGTAACACGACATAAAGACTCCTTATAATTTTTGTTGGAAAAAATCTACCACTACACGCATTTATGGAAGCTCTTTACACACCAACTTCAATTCCTGTGCGGGCACCCCATCTGATTGTGCGTCTCTACGTGGATGTGTATGTGTGAAAGTGTTTACGTTAGAGCGTATAGTTGTAGAAGAATTGAATATTCCAGAGCATTGAATAAAACTGGAAAGTGATATCGAACTCCACAACAAAGTTTTTCCAAGGTGTATGACATTGTGATATCCGATCTGCATTGAGATGATTTTATGCGGTCCCGTTCGTCTTTTTTCTTTTTATTAATTATTGAACGATTCGGATCATCCGTTCTGAATCCAGAGTGGATCCCGCATGTCCATTGGTATCCCATCGGTTTCCGCTCGTCGGTTCCTTCAGCTTTATTGGCTAGTAAATATTGATTTGAAATAGTTTAGATTGGATACTTAATTACCGACAATTTTAAGCCTCAATAAACAAAAACACCAAATTAAGATTACAAACACAGGTGATGACAAAGATGCAACAGTGGTTCAGGGCTTCAAACACATAGCTAATTGGCCAATAAGTCTTGATCAGCCGATCCAATAATCAATTCACGATACTTTTTCGATTTGTCTTGACGAGACGAACGATTAATCCAAAAATTACGATGAAAAACTAAATAAAAAGTTTAAAAAAATAAAATACCAAAATAAGTTTCATACTTATAAGTTTACAAGAACTCATCCTTGTAAAAAACACCAAATTAAGAATACAAACACATAACTAACTGGCCAATATGTCTTGATCAGCCGATCCAATGATCACTCACTAGTACTCGTTGGTGGTGCGTAGGAGGTGAAGAGCTTCACCAGCTTTAGATCTGGTCGAGTTGCGGAGCATTCTGTATTGTTCGAAAGTGAAAGGAACGTAGAGGCCACGGCGGCAGCTGTTCGGGTCGTCTGAATCCACTATCTCCGCCGGGGCTTCCACCGCCGCTTCCTTTGGACCTAACACGAACAAAACAATCGACAAGCGCTCTTCCCCGCTAGCTTTGTTCACGACCCTGTGCGTCACGTTGTAAAATCTCCCGTTGCTCCATGCCTGTTGTGATCAGGTGATCGTTAGACAAAATTAGTGAACAAATGGCTTATTAAAGATTCGTTAATTACAAGTTGAAAAGAATAGGATTGCCACATCACACCTAGTTCTGCCTAGTACAGGCGTACAGCTAGCTAGGGCTATAAACGAGCTAAAAATTTGAGTTCAAGTTCGGCTCAACAAGTCTCTTTAATCCAGCCGAGTCGAGCTTAACGAGTCACGCGCTTTTGTCGAACTTGTCGAGCTCCACTCGGCAGTAAACAAGCCGAGCATTAACAAGAAGAATCGAACAAGCAAACTGCTCGGTTCGTTTACCGCCCTACGAACAGCCTATAATCTGCGAATAATTTGGATACTCTGAAGGTTATTTCAAGTAAAAAATAATCTTAAGAAATTCGTTGAACGCTTGCCTATTAAGGGGACATCCTACAAGTAAAGGATTTTGAGATTTTCTATGAAGTCAGATATGTTCTTTACTCACTTAGGCCTACTTAGCTAAAATCAGAAATTGAGCGCGAGCAACCTAGCTGTACGGGTCTGCTCTTTGATCTCCCTCAGTCTTTGGCTTCACTCGTTGCTGTGGCCGGTCCACCTCGAATGGATTGAGCCACACGATTCACGCTGGTAAAACGTATGGATAGAAAACATAAGTTAAAAGAGACCAAAAAGTCGTACGAATCAATGCACTCTTGATTGGAACACTGCTACACCCAGCCAATTCGTGATGTGCATTGATTGATACGTTTGATATTGTGACATTGTGTGATCAATGGCGACTCTATGCACTTATGAGTGGGCTGTGGGCGGAGGTATAGGGAGGGGTACGGCACATGCCACCTCCAGTTTTGAAAAAGAGAGAGATTATTATACTCTAAGAGAAGCCAATTAAGTACTTAACGGTATCCGAATAACTTGAATTTTTACACAAACGATGAGAAAATGGAGATTTAAAGGATAAATGGTCCAGGTTACAAACATAGTTATCTCAATGACTTGAAACAAGTTGTGAGAAGGAGCAGATATGTGGATGATAAAGAAGGCGATTCCGCGAGGGTTGCCTTATTCTACTCGCTTTGCCTTTAGTTTTACAAGCGAGTGCGATGGATAGGAAGGAAAATAATTTATTTTTCATGGAGTCAGCTGGCCCCAAACAAGGAATTGATCTCCGGCGGAGTCTATCCGACTAGGTCTAACTAACGATTAATCACTGATTATTTAATCAAATTGGGCCGATTAATCGCTCGAAGGTGTCTGACCACCCGACTAGCGCCTAACGACTTTCAGAACATTGTCTGCGTGTGACTTACTGATGCGTGTCTGGCTCGATACAGAAAACTATCAGTCTGACAAAAGATTTTGTCTTACCTTAGCAATGTCTCCAAGGTTGACAAGGAGGGTTCCGGGCATGGGATCAATGGGCACAAGATTGCCAGTTATCTTATCGACAACTTCAAGGCCACCAACTCCTCCATCATCTTGTACTATGGTGAGAAAACCAGAGTCCGTGTGGATGGGGACACCAGTGCGCCCCAGAGTCTGAGGATTGAAGTTGTATTTGTTCAGTCTGTATTGGCACGCCCATCCCTTGAACAAATCACTCTCCACCAAACCCATGCTCTCTGCCAATTTGCACCCAATACTCATTGCAAGTCCATGGGTGGCATTGATGTACCTCATTATTGTCTCCCTGCAAGTCTCAAAATCATTAAACCTAATTAGTAAAACAAGAAAAAGAAGGGTATTGCAGGGCAGATTTGAACTGTTCATCTCGACATTCAATGGTTTAGAAATGTGTTATCTTTTACCAGTCAAAGTTAATTATTACAGGCAAAACATAACAAACATATCTGAATTGTTGATTGCCGAGATGAACGGTCCGAATCTGCCTTGTAGGGTGCACTGCAGAATCCCCGGACCCACATACTCCCTCCATTCTGATTTGTCGTTTTTTTTTTTTTTTCAAATTCTAACTCTTGAAGGGAACACAAGGATTAACTCTTCAAAAAGAAATTTTAAATTTTTGACATTGGAGTTAATTATTTGAATGGTAATCCTATGGAGTTTGGCCTAGTGGACGTGAGAAAATAATGAAAAAACTTGCCCCCAAGAGGTCTCAATTTTGAATTTCACGAACTTCGGAGCTACGGGCGGTTTTGCCTAGTCGTCAACTTCAGGGCTCCGAAGGCAAACAAGGTGTGCGGAAGCTGACCCGGACATCTCGAAAGCTTTGTTTGGTTTAAAAAAAATTCCCCTCGAAAATAAAGGAAGATAATGAAGAACAAAAACGATGTACTTTTAACTTATCAAAAAAAAAAAAAAAACCGATGTACTTTTGTGACCAGGAAATGTAAAATAAGCCACAGAAATTTGCAAAAAGTTTCACCTCATTTCCTTAAAAAGTTCATATATTTCCTTTAAAAAAAAAACATTATGACTTCAAGGTAAATGTTATCAATTTTGAATGGATAATGTAAATATTTAAGTTCATTCAACGGAAGCATCAGGTACACACTCAATCACAACATACTGATCTCTCTCCTTCTATCGATCCCTCCCTTTTGTCTTTTTTTTTTTTTTTTTTTTACAATTGAATGTCTGGACCAACTTACGTGCTCATTGATTATTAATATTTTTTTGTCTCTATTTGTCCTTCGATAATAATTTTATTGTAGTTGTGTATCGATATGGAGTGCAAATGAATGCAGAATAAACACACCTTTGTTTAGGAAAGAGCTCAAGTTGATCACAGAAAGCATCAATAGCGCCATGAGACGCAGGATCATACAGACCCAAGCTCTCATAAAGGAACTCCCGCTGTTTGGTTTCCCTTAAAACGAAAATAAACCCAAATTTAAAATTTAAAAAAAAAAAACAACTCCACCGAGAAAGCACAAAAACTATATAAGCATAGACAATGGGTGTAAGGTTGTGTTTGGCATGTCTAAAGCGAAATAGCTTAATTTTCAGACTTATAAATTTGCAAGAATACACTACTTATGTCCGCGAGTGTGAGTCGGGATGGCTCACCATGGTTTTAGGTCAGCTGTAACTACACATAAGCAGCAAAAATTAAACCCTAGAGAGAGATGGAGATCGATACCACTTCGTAGGGGAATAGGGAGACCTTTGTTGACGAGGGCTAAGGAGTGGAGCAAAAGAAGTCAGAACGGCAGAAGAGTAGGAGGAGGATTCTCCATTGTTAGTTACGAAAAATAAAAAAATATTGAAATAAATTTTAGACTCACAAGTTTACAAGAACGCAACAAATTGCATCCGGCTATGGTGCTCCCATCAAAAACCACTGGTTTTGGGAGCATGATACTCCCATCAAACCTGAACCGTAGGATGTGATTCTTTTAATCCTGGCCATTCATCAAATCCCCTTAATGCAATTCATCTCTCTCCTCTCTTTCTCTCACTACCTCCTGTTCCGGTTCACGTCCGAGTAAAAGAAAAAAAAGAGTTGCATCACAGGTAAATATTTTGAGCCCTAAAATTTACTGTCGCTGCTCTCTCCTCTCGTCAATCATCGTCTACCTCTCCGACGCCTCCATAGCCGGACGCCTCTATCTCTCTCCCCTCTGCACAGTCAACGAAAACCCTCACCGCTCTTCCACCTCTATACCTCCATAGCCCCTGAACAAACAACGACGAACCCTCCCTCGTCCTCAACAGTCGGTCACAACGAAAAGCCCTCTCCATTGTGCGAGGTATTTCTCTCTCTCACTCTCTTAAACACACAGCCACCACTACAATACACAAACACCCCTGCACATAGGGTTTTGTGGGTTCTCTGGAACAGAAAACCAAAAGACAGCTAAGAATCTGGGAGTATGGAACAGAAAACCACACCTCCTCCTTCTTTTGACAATTTTTTTTTTTGTTGCTAAGCTTTGACGTAGGTTTGTTGGCTTGTTTTGTTTTAACGTGGGTTTGTGGGTCTCCTATGAATTGATTTGTATTTTTTTAGTTGAAAAATTAGATCTGTACATGATTGGCTCAAGTTTCGACACGTTTCATTATAATTTGTAATTGAAAATTCCAATTGTTTAGTTTGTTTGACTTGGGGTTGTGGATTTTGCTTTCTTTAATTATTGTACCTCAGGAGTGTTTTTTGGTTTGCTATGTAGATAGTGATTGAATAATGTAAAGAGAACAATGTGGGGATAATGGCAGACATGAGGGTCCCCAATATGGATGATGGCTTTTGTTCTGCTCCTGCCTTAAAACAAGTGTAGGAAGAAAGTTTCTAGGGTGTAATTTTTACTTCCCGCGTTATTTCATGAATCACAAAAATCTTGTACCTGAGGCTGGAAATACTCGTACTAGTACCGGGGCTTAGCGACAGTCAGTGAGAAAATGGGCTCCAATTGGCAATTTCAAGTGGTACGGTACCACAGTTTATAACGAGGAACCCGATAGAACAATAGTAACGAGACAAAAGACCAACCAGAGTCAAAAACCGTTGGCCAAACTGTTATTCATTTCACATGCACTGTACATTATTGAGTATCTTAAGGGCTAATGGCTGAAATTGGTGTATTGAATTCACATCTCAACTTAATACAAAGAGGATTCTGAGTATGCAGCTATCACAGTACATAAATCACAACTAATACGCATCTCAGATCAAAATAAAGAGCATCTCAAACCAAATAAGGAACATCCACGCACGATTAAGTTCGGCATGTTAAATAAGTACTGAATGCAGCACTTACATCGCGAACAGATGAAAAAGCGTTATTTTTTGACTTGAAGTGAGTTAAAGCTTTACAACTTCCGGCAAGAACTTCGATGAACATCAGATAAAGCAACTACACACTTGGAACAAAGAACGAATTTGAGAATCGATGGCCCCATATGTTGGGTGTTGTGCAGAAGGTTCGGGATCTTGATAATGTAGATCAAAGTTAACCTGTAGCATGTCATTAAAATTTTGAAAATGTTCTGGAGGATTTTTGTTGGATTCCAGTTGATTGAGTGTTTGAGATTTGAAAAGCTACAAGGCTGCCAACAAAACGGGGCTTAGATTTGTTGTTGCTCTATATAGTAAATGGTAACCATTAATGACAACAGATGCCAAGCCTTCCGTTGGTTTAATAGTAATGTTCAAATGGTCTATCTCTTTGGCAAAGCCAACTGGTACCACCTGAAAGTATCTAACTCCAAAAAGATTCTGCTTGTTTGAAAGTAAATTAATAGCAAAGGAGTGTTTTGATCATGCAAATATCGTTGGGTGACTGAAAAGATGATAGTGCTGAGCACATCCTTGTTAATGCAATATGATGTCTCAGGCACCAACTAAAAGTGAAATCTGAATGGTAGGGGGAAAACAGATGAGATGCTTATTATACTTCCCATCCAACTTGCATATATTTGTTCTGTTAATCAATAGATCATTTTCTGGTTCGTCACTCATTTGTGAGTTACAAAATCTCTTGGCTTAGACGTTTTGAAGACCATTGGAAGTTCCCTTTTGGTTACTTTTATTGTTAATGGTCTAAACACATATATTGAAGAGAAGCTTCACATAGCCTGAGATTTGTCACATGCTTGCTTAGCTTCGGAGTTATTAGCACCTACTAATTTTTGGATTTCCTTATTAGGAAAAAAAAAATCCGGATTTCCTGTATGTAGGCCATCATATTTGTCTTTTGTTTTCAATTAGCTCTAAAATGTTCACAGTAATAAAAAAAAGTCCAAGTCTCCAATTTTGTAGTCTTAGCCCTAGTAGTAGAAATACCAAAAGCTAAAGACACATATATGAAGCTTTCACTACAATTCAACATGTAGCACCAAGATGGACACGTGACATGACACCAACAATTCGATTCGTAAATTTCACGAAAAGTGAAGGACAAGACACGTTGGGCTAAACTTTTCATAAAAAGGTTTCATTATTCATGTGTCTATACACTAAATAAAACATCATCTATCATGCCAACAAAAATGCTTCCTTAAGTTAAAGAAGACTGTAAATTTGCCATTATAGTTTCGTTAATTGCCCCTCCACTGGGATGGGGACCATGGGGTAATATTGAAAGCATTGTACATATGTACTCAATCTTGTTTCTCACGAACTAACTATCAATTTTTTATTTAACAGGTCCATTTGTTTTAAGAGTTGAAAATGGTTAAAGAAGACCGTAATGCTGTTCCAAAGCATCCTTCTAATGGATGGATATATTTCTTGTATGTCTTTTTGAGATTTTGAGTATCTTTTAATGGCCACAAGTTACGATATTCAATTGATGTACAATATTTTTTTTTTTGTAGCCAAGAACAGTCGAAGATGACTAAGAAGAGTTCATTAAAACGAATGGTAACTACAATTTTTTCTATAGTTAATTGTGTTTACCCACATGTGGATTGTCAATGTATCTAATTAGGATTTGCATTCTTTCAATAATTTTAGTCAATGAGCGAAATTCGTGCAAAGTGGAAAGCTTTAGAAGACAAAGCTAAACAAAAGTACATTGAAAAGGCTAAGCTAAGTTCCGAAGCGTACAAAGAGCAAAAGGTTAAGGTTGATCCTCAAGAAGATTCAAAGGTGCAAATATTCTGTTTTTTAGCACTTATGTTTATGCATATTCTTTCCACTTTTACTTTATTGTGAATTTGATTAGAATTGTTGATGTTGTGTTTAGGAAACCTTTACTACAAGAACTCAACTTAAGACGGCATGTGATATTATACGCAATCTTGAACCGCAACAAGTGGAGAGTGTAAAGGCAATGGGATTTGGAGGACTCTTGCGTTTGAAATGTACTAGACTAGATAGAAAACTTTGTGAGCAGTTGGTTAATAAATTTGATCCCGTATCACTTTGTTTATATGTGCATGGTAAGAGCCCCATAATTACTCCATTAGATGTGCACCACATACTGGGATTGCCATGTGAAGGTAAAAGGGTGATCCTTAAAGGAAACCTTTCTGAAATACTTCCCTTGTGTGAGACACATTGTGTGGGTGCTCAAAGTTCAATTCCGTTGCGTCATTTGGAAAACTATGTAAGGAACACGAAAGACAATGATGATAATTTCAAAGTTGCATTTATATTGTTCATTATGGGGGCTGTTCTTTGTCCAACGTCGGAATTGGGAGTCAATCGACGTTTTCTACATGCAGTAAAGGACGTGTCTTCTACAAATAAACGTTACATTTATCCTTCACAAATCTTGTCCGAAATCATCTTCCCATCCCCCAACGTTGCTGCCATGGAACTGAGCTTGCACACTCTCGGAATTTCTTGACCAGTTAGCAGTCTACAAAATTCAAGTTTGAAAATTAGTAAATGAACAAATAAATAATAGTCTATCAACTAACTAGATAATAAGAGGCTTACCAAATTAGGGTTGACACTGGATTCACAACCATTGGTTGTGTAATCAGTGTGAATAAACGATGGGTGATATATCGATGAGTCTCGCCCGGTAAATGATTGTTGGTGAATAACGCTCACATCTGATTCATATGTGTCTTCATCCTCATTCATGTTTCCCACATTATCTCCATGCACTAATTTGGGGCATTTGGTTCTTATGTGACCAGGTTCTCTACAATTGCCACATTTTCTTGTTTTCGGGATGAAATCCTTGGCCAAATTATGGGTCCCTTTACCTTTCATAATGACTGGGTCGCCAACACCAAAATGCATAGATGTCCCCTCAACATTGTCGTTTTGTCTCATATTTCTTTTCTCCTCCTCAACATGTAACACATAGAGCTCCCTCATTCTGGATGTTAACTTGGTGATTTCTTCTTTGGTCTCATTATATCCTTTCGTTATGTGCGAAGCATAATAACACATTTCGACACATGCGCTTGACAATGCCCCAAACCTTGTCGTTTGCGTGACCCATTCTGGCATCGGTGTGCTGCCATGTAGGGGGAAGGATTTCGCCGTTTTTGTCCACCTTTGTAAGATCAAACAAGAGGGAATTTCTCTCATATGCTCCATTTTCATTACTGAGATCATATGCTGACATGGAAACCCAATTGACTCAAATTTCAAGCAAGAGCATTTCATGATGCCATCATTCGGCTGATAGTTGACACTCCACGTGGCGTCGGGCTGTTGGTATCGAGATAAGTAGTAAACCCGAAAATCTTCAAACTCAACTTTATCCACCTTAAACAATGATTGCTCTTTCTTAATTTCTTTGAGAAACTTGTTAAATATGCCCTGAGTATATGTATCAGCCGCATGTTTTTCAATTCGTTTCATGCATGTCGAAAGAACTGGAGTACTATTCACACTTTCAACTTGTCCCTTAGCCTCGTTATGACGAAGTTTTGCAAGAGCCCTATCAAATGCTTGTACGAATTCAAAAAGCTTGAGACGTAGTTTTAAGAATCGATTCATGTATGCATTCATTCCCTCAACACGTTGTGTGCTTTTTGCACCCGCAAAAAAAATACCTCGAAGGTATGCCTCTGCCCATAAGGTCTTCTTTTTATAAACATCTAACGCCCACTGGCTTTGGTGAAGGTTATAGTCATCCAAAAGATTCTTCCATGCAACTTCAAACTCTTCTTCAGTTGACAATGACATGCATTTCTCAAAGTCAGCTAAGAATCCGGGAACATGGACATTACTGACAGCATTTTTTTTAAGATGCCATTTGCATAAACGATGATTAACATTAGGTAACACGGTTTTTATTGCTCTCCGCATAGCCTTATCCCCATCGGTCATTACGGACACAGGCTTCTTGTGGTCCATGGAATCAAGAAATCTTTCCAACACCCATGTATAAGCCTCAACAGTTTCAGTAGTCAACAATGCACAACCAAAAATTGCTGTTTGAAAGTGACTATTAACTCCAGCTAGTATCACCAATGGCTTTCGATATGCATTCGACCGATAAGTCGCATCAAATATTAGCACATCTCCAAAACACATATAATCTGTCCTACACGTTACATCTCTCCAAAACAGATTATTTAGCCGATTTTGCTCATCCACATCATATTTATAATAGAATAAGGGGTCATTTTCGGCTTTCGCACACAAGTAGGCTAAGGCACCTTCTGCATCACCGTCTGCAACCTCTATATTGCGCTGAGCTGTAAAATGATTGTAAAGATCTTTTTGCGTGTATCCGACAGATTCATATCCACCGGATTGTTGTGCCGCAAAATCCATTATGTGACTTGTTTTAATACCAACTTTATGCATAGTATTGGCCGAGGCTTTATCAGAACTACTAACCTTCCGGTGAGAGCGAAGAAAAGGGATACCACGAGGCCCTATCAAGGGATGGTTGTGGAAGCTCACAAAGTTATTAACCAAGTACTTGCCAGAACTTCTCTCCAATGTGACACTAAATACAGCAGGACATCCAACTCTAGTAAGTGCTTGCGGCCCTCTTATTCGATCTTCTCTCTCCAAGTGTTTAGTGTCTCTATATCCTTCTTTTGAGCATACCCACTTTCTTGACTTCACGATACCAACATTGTCCTTATGCATATTATAGTTCCGAATACTAAAGCCGTTCACTTTGGCATATGCATTATAGAATGTTTCTCCATCCTCATGCATGTCAAATGTCATTTGATAAACTTCTTCTTCCGTTAATTCATCCAACCGTTTTTCGTCATTTTCGCCATCATTGCTAGAGTCATCACAAATGTCAATCACTATATTCTTTCCATTCCCCTGAACATTGTCATCCATCTCTTAGAATCTGATCCAGACAAATAGGTCCACAATTAATGGTAAAAACTAACACAGATATGTTAACCACAAATACTATATTACCTATGAAGATTACCTACCATTTCCATAATCATACTTACTACAAAAAAGGAGTTTTTTACTAAATTCTGGACATGCTTACCACGAATATAGAAAATTTGTTTTCCTAATACTTCTTAAATATTGTTTCATCCATAATAAAAATACCATAAAAAGAGGTATAAAAAGCATAGGCAATGGTAAGTATAACCATAAAAAACGTAAAAACTTGGGAAGTTTTAGATTATTGTGAAACACTTATTCAAGATTTTTCAACTTATGATCTTTTGGTAAGTTGGTATGAGATAATCATCACAACTACATTCAATTTGTTCTTCAAAAAAACTTACTTGGTGAGCTTCTTCAACTTCTTATGGAGGTTCTTCTTAAATCTTCATTTTTTTGGACAAGAAGAGAGATGAATGGGAGCTAGGTGAGTTAGAGTGGATAAGTTTGCTGGGAGATAGAGGAGTTAGAGTGGATAAGTTTGCAGGGTTTAAGGTAGGTATGGAGAAACCTAGTACCATTAATGTCATAATTGGTGGTAGGTAAACAAGGCAATTGGCAAAACGTGATCAGTTTGTGTGGTAAAAATGGTCCAAGCATATAGTCATTTTTTCCTTATTTCATGGTAAGTGTTGTCAACCATGTAGTAAGTATTATCAATGAATATTAGTCCATCGTAAAAATCAGTTTTTGTGGTATCTCTAGCCTTGTACTTTGGTAAGTAAGTTTTTATTCTATAGTAAGTATGGTATTAATGACGTGTAGGTATACATTTATGTACATCATTAATGTCATATTACCTACCACATTAAATTTTATTTGGATCTATTTTATTACTTTTATGATAAATTAAATAAAAGCATTTATATTAATAAAATTACTTTTAAAAAAGGATCAAATAAATGAGATATTTCAATTTACTGGTTCACTAGTGGTTACTCCTACATTAGCTAAGTGATCAATGTTAACCTCAAAGATTGTTACTCATTCATTTGCTAAGTGGTCAATGTTAAGCATCAAATAACTATTTTTGAAATTTGCTAATTGTGTAACTTGAAGAATTGAAATAGATAAGTCTGTCGTTGACCAATTAAACAAATTAGTCAGCTTCCTTTTGCCAATTATATTAATTTTCACTAATCACTATCAATCAACATCATTGTTAACTACCATATCTGCCAATTATAATCTTAATTGATTCAAATCGTTTGATCAATTGGGTGAACATATAACCAGATCAATCAATTACAAATGAATCAATATTCGTTGATTGATTGCTGCCAAGTATATTAGTATCAACATTATTAGTTTTTAGATTTGCAAAATATATCATATTGATCAGTATAAACTATATTAATGAAATTGAATAGCCTAATTTCATTAAATACTACCATAAATTTAATTAAGAATCCTACAAAATTATTCAATAGCTATTAAAAAAAATATATTTATTGTTCAATTTTGTTGTAACAATCAACTTGTAGCATTATTTTATAATATATATTCATTAAATTTGTAAGCTATCAAATTATTAAATAAATATATTGTTTTTCCATAATATTTAAAACTAAGTTACTTACATATATCTACAATAAATGACTATTTGAAAATTAATTAATTAAATACATTTATAATGTCCTTTGGAAATTATGAAAAAAAAATTTCAAATTTTTTTTAGATAGTTCTTCTAATTGAATTTTTATAACCAATTAAAGTTTTAAACTAGATTTATAAATGAACACCTGTGTTTAGATAATTCTTTTAATATATAAATCCCTAAAATCTCCAAATTTTCCCGCCAAAAAAAAAGTTACTCCTTTTTTTTTTTTTAACTTCATTGGTAACTTGTTACCTGACTAACCGGTTGTAATAAGTATGCCTATTTGTATGGTAAGTTTTATCTTACACAATGGTAAGTGTTCTCTTATCAATAGTAAGTATTTTCTGTTTTTGTGGTAAGTAATCTTCCGTTTTTGTGCTCCTTTTTTTTTTTTTTAACTTCATTGGTAACTTGTTACCTGACTAACCGGTTGTAGTAAGTATGTCTGTTTGTATGGTAAGTTTTACCTTACAGAATGGTAAGTGTTCTCTTATCAATAGTAAGTATCTCCTGTTTTTGTGGTAAGTAAGCTTCCGTTTTTTTTGTCAAAACCATCTCGTTTTTACCAAAACCACTATACTTTTAGTTTTTGATTTTCATCCAACGGCTGTGATTTGTCTATTTTCAATCCAAAGGTTATAATTCATTGGGAGTATGGTGCTCCCATGCCACTTGGGAGCACCACAGAAGTTTTGCAACAAATTACATGGGCCTGGCCCACAACATAAACTCTATAGAGAGAAGGAGATACATACTTAGTAGGGGGACAGGGATACCTTTGTTGACGAGGGATAGGGAGCGGAGCAGAAGAAGTCAGAACGGCGGAGGAGGATCCTCCGTCGTTAGCTATGTAACCTCGGTCCGGAATGTCGGGATTGGTAGTCCGTCGTTTGATCTCCATGGGACGGTCGAAGAGTGCGTTACCCACCGTGTGCATATCAGACATCAAAGCCGTTGATATGCCGTGGTTGATGATCCTGAAGCATCCCCACTCCTCGCACGCGGCTACTAGTTTCCCAGATTGCGCTGGAAAATCTTGCACGTCTATTACTGGGATACTATTAGTCATATAGTCTGATGACTCTGATGTCTCCTACCACCCAATTCCTAGTTTTTGCACTACTCAGTTGAATATTGCAAAACCCAAAACAGCTATGGTTTAATGGAGAATGCCAATGAGCATTATATATATGGGGCTGGATCTACCCACACAAATCTTAACACAACCTTTGACATTCCATCTCAGCCATTGAAATCAATGGCTCAGGTTAGAGAGAGAGTAAATTGGTCGCCAGGGATAGAGATGACAGAGTGGGTAGGAGAGAGAGAGAAGAGGTAAGAGAGATCAGGTGAGATGGAGAAAGGAGAGACAAAGTGTACAACTTTAAGTTCTAATCTCAACCTTTGGTTTCAATGGTTGAGATGGAGTGTCAAAAGTTGTGTTAAAGTTTGAGTGGATAGATCCGGTATATATAAATATCTATATAATAAAATAGAGCTGTGTTTGAATCCAAAAGACAACCAACGCTCTAGATTTATCCCTCTTTGTGCATAAATCTAGACCATTCATTTTACATTCCTTTTAGGTTTTATAAGTTTTACATGTTTCCGATATGAGAGAAGATTGAACATATCCTCCTTCCTTTTTCAATTGATTATTTTGAATCCTTGGATTTATATACATAAATCCTATGGCTGAGAAACCTTTCCTATTTCATGAATTTTTTTTTTACTTTTAAGAATTAAATAATATATATCATGGATGTAAGAAAAAAACAATATCTGCCATAATCGGTGTCATTTGGAAACCAATCAAGCATATTTTTCTTTCCTTATTTTTAGAATCCTAAATTTCTAGGATTTGTATTACTAGAGAACAAGAAGGTTGGCTGAATTGACATTAGTACGGTAAAATCATTAAGGAGATAAAGTAAATAGAAAGGAAACATCTCCTAATACGGTAGAATCATAAATCAAGACCGCTGGCTGAATTTTGCCATTAACGCGGAGAATCATGTTTAACGTATCTTATTTGTTACCTTATTCAACAAAAAATTACGAAGCATTCCTTACATTCTAATGGTGGGGTCAACGATATTATATAGTAAATAGAATTCATGAATTTTCATTTCTTTCCTTAAAAGGACTTTATATGCAAATTGGCCATTGCAAATGTAGGAAATAGATTATAGATAAAAATTTTGCGTATTGATCTTAAATTATACTCCTAATTAGGAATTGTTTTAAATAGAGCAATATGGTAATGGAGACAAATGTTCAATAATTGATCCCAAAATTTAGCCTACAATTTGAATTTCCTCCTTCAATTCTCCTAAAAAATGATAACTTTTGAAAGCTCATAAAGAAGTATTGCCCTATAGCATAGCCATATTATTGATTATTCATGTTGTTATTTTGGTAATCAACACAATTTTCTTATCGTTTTCGTGTTTGTTTTTTCAATGTTTATGTGTTTTGAGATCTCCCAACAGCTAAAAATTTTATTGTGGTTGCAGGTTTGAGTTTACTTTACTCTTTCTTTAGAAGTTTTTCTCCTTCAATAGATAGCTCCCTTTTTTTTGTATTGGTGTAATTTTGTTGCTTTAATTTATTTCCCCTTAGGTAGTCTGCTTTTAAGTTCTTACTGGAATCATAAAGGCCAATTGAGTCACTTCTACAAGCTTCCAGATCTAGGTATTTTAAATCAATTCACTCCCTTCATGATTCAATCTGCAAGTTCGGATTTTGGGTCTTTTGAGTTTTCTAGAAATTATGAACTCAAATTTGGAATGAGAATCTAGAGTTATTTTTTTTGGGTATTGTTATTATTATTGGTTAATGGTCATGGTCAGGTTTTACAAAAGTGTAGTATCATGTTGTGCGGATATGTAAGGTTATCTAGCGATGTGATTTCGTATATGCTACTATGAAAATGGATTCCTTTGGTGTTTCAAATTAGTAGTGTAAATGCGAAATCACAATCGAGTTTATCTTTAGCTTTCTTTAGCTCAATTTATAATTTTTTATATCATTTACTGTAATATCCTACTTTTAAGTTATGTTGGTTTTAAGTTCTGATTTTATGGGTTTTCTATTTTATTTTATTGCAACTATTGTGATGCTGAAATCTAAATCATTAAGGCCATTTCTGTGAGTACCGTGCATTAGAAGGTAGTTTCGCGCAATTCATTCTCTTTTTAGTATAAGCTACAAGTTGGGGTACCGAATTTAGATTTTTTGAGTTCTAAATTGGCCTAACACAATTCTAAATTAATGGGGCTGATTTTCGAAATTGATTTTAATGCTTATTGTGGTTGCTGATGACTACTCTCATGTTTTTTCGCTTTGAAATTAAAGGATAACAATGGTTGGAGTGGGTGCAAGTCTATCTTAGTAAAACTCGCCATGGCTCAAGGAAAGAGGGGTTTGCAAAAGTGCATTATCTTATTGTGGTGTTGTTGCAAAATTGTTTCGTGAATGTGCTTCTTTAGTTAGGGTACACTCTACTGCTAAATTGATGATTGAATCATCTTCAAAGATTATGAGGCTATAGGGCAAAACATAGGCTAGGGTATTAATTTTCATATTAGAATCAATGCTTTTAAGATTCATTCAAGAGTTACGGTTTTAATATCTGATGTACATAAGTGCAACCTTTTATTTTATTTGGTTTGAAAATTTTATTTTGATCCGAAACGAAGAAGAATAAATTAAGGAAAATGGGAGAACTCACTAATTCGAAACCGGTTTAAAAGAAACTTTCATGTCTGATTTTGAAGATGGGATATCATATCGGATACTAATGCTATCCCTATTTTTCTTTTGCTAGGTCCATAGCTAAAAAATCTACTTTTCTTACGATTACATAACGGGTATTAATGCTATCCCTATTTTTCACTTTAAGAGTGTGCTGGCATAGTGTACAATTTTTATACCATATGAAAAGTTGATCACATTTGAGGGATTCCGCTAGCCTCTTGGTCATGCAGGGTGTGTTAATATAATAAAATTGGTACGGTCTGCTTGAATCTGAGCATGATCCAATATGTGCATGTATTTCGATTTTCAATGTACTTAGAAAGTGACTTATCAAAATTTCATATAATATATTTATAGTGTCTTCTTACATGGGATATACACTTGCATGGAACTTACCCCATGTGAGTGGAGTTAAAAACAACACTTTTTATGGGATTTACCCCATGTGACCACCTCTTGATCACTCAAAATAGGAGGCTGTGTGACATGTATTTCTAAGACATTGAAAATTTTATAATGACATTTTATTTATTAGGTAAATTAAGTTTTACAAAAATATATTTGGTTTGACAGTAATTAATTTTTATTATGTATTTTGAAAATTTGTGTAAAACTTGAATATTATTTGCACCTCGATATGTCCTGCACATACACCAAAGTTTAGTTTGTTCGTACCCATGTTTTTTCAACATGTCCTCCCTTTGCTCATTGTTCGACTAGTAGCTTTAGTTTTTTTCAAAATGTGTTGCGCCGTGCCTTCAGGCACGGGCATTCGCTAGTATATATATATATATATATATATATATATATATATATATATATATATGACAACTTTTTTTGTTAGTCTTGTACATTAGTGAATCGCTGCATACGGCTCTTGTTATTTACTCTATATTTCTCGTAAAATGCTTAAGAAAATTCTAAAAAAAAATCAAAAAAATATAAAAAAGAGGAGTACTAGATTTCAAGTAGTATTTATTATGTTATTTTTTATGGAACTTAGTTTCATTTTCAAACAAAATAAAGTATATATTTAATATTTTGTAAAAAATGTAGAATCTATCTATACTATATACTATATATAATATAGTTTCATTTTCCGGCGACAAAATCCTCGGCCGGATTTTTTTTATACTTCCTCCGTCCCAATTTAATCGTCCTTTTTGAGAGTTTGTGCTATTTTTTAATTGATTATATATTGTAATTTATTTCAAAAATACTGTATTAAAAAACTAATCGAGATCTATTAAACAATATCCATATTCTATATGAGATTCATTACTAATTTAAAGATATAACAAGTTTTTTAGCCGGTTAGAATAGAATAGAACGAGAGACAATTAAATCCGGACGGAGGGAGTACATTTTTGTCTCTTTTTGGTTTTGTTTGTTTTGGGTTTTGTTAGTTTTGTTCTCTCCATTTAATGAGAGTTTTCCCTCCCCGGTGTACGTGGGGTTTCTAGTGTTGTTTTGATTGTCTTTGCTGCAGTTGAAAGTTTGTGTTGCTCTCTCTGTTTGGAAACCGGTTGTGGTCGATTAGCTGGCAAAGCCTGGTTACGAGGCTCTAATGAACGATCTTGGATGGTTAGGCCTCTTGATTGGTTATTTACTCCCATTGGGACGATATCCAATTTCGATGTATTTGGTTGTTTTTTGATATAATACAACTCCTACCATTTTGTCAAAAAAAAAATACTATAAAAATGTAATTACCTAAAATAAAATGAAACTCTCTCCTACATGAAATTTTGTAAATTTTTTTAAAATTATTCTACAGTTTTTACATGGAGTAAATTTCAAAAGTCATACACTCCAATTCACTCATGTACATGAAAATAAGAAGAAAAAAAAATAAAAAAAAAATCCTCACTGATGTTTTTTTGGGGTCCCCATGCAACGAACAGGCAAGATACTAGTAAGAAGAGTTTTTTTACTTTTTTAATCCCCAAAGTATAAGCGAGGTGTCAATTTCGTCTTCAATGTATACATTTAACCAATTTCGTCCCCAATGTTTAAAATGTGTATCTAAATAGTCACTGGCCCTAACTCCGTTTCTTGTTTCTGTCAAAACAGGGGGCATTTTTGGTATTTCATATATTCTCATCTTCTTCAAACCCCGAACCCTACCCCTAATGCTCTGTTTGGAACTTATGGAAAAGAAAAGAAAGGAAAGAAAAATAAAAGAGAAAGAAAATGAGAAGAAAATAGGAGAGAAAATTTACTGTTCACTACACTCAAAATTTTTATTTTCTTCTCTTTTTTTTTACAATCAAACAATAGGAGGGAAAATTCTTTTATTTTCCTTTTTTTTTTCTTCATTTTCCCTGAGTTCCAAAGAGAGCCTAAGTCACTTCCTCCGACCTCCTCCCCCACCCATTCCTGGCCATCACAGCCTCCTTGAACGGCCATGACCAACTACTCAGTTTCTAACCGGCCAGTACCGTCAAAAGCATAGAACTGAAAATTAGATTTGCTCATTAGGATGGAGATAGCACCTGGAAAATGTAGGGAAAGAAATGCAATCGACTAAGAAATCAGGATGCAAGAGGAGATGGACTTGCTGTGGACAATGTAGGGCTGCAGTTAAAGATTTATATAGCAGGATCTTGGTTGCGATTCGAAGTGCTGAATCGATTTCAAAACAAGATGAGAAACTGAGTGTTGAAGAATTGCATCCCCAAATTCTTGAACTGTTACAAGGGTAGGGAAATTTCAGAAGCAAGCCTTGTTTGTTGTTTTCAGAATCAGTTTTTGCAGAATATTTTAAAGAGATTTTGTTTGGCTGTTTCCTATCTGTAAGGATGTTTAAACATTTCCAACCATTGCCGATCCAAAGAAAAAAGAAGACATTTCCAACCATTTTCCGGATATCTTTTTTGGGGGAAAATCACTTTGGGAAAATGTTTAATAATGTTTCCTGATACTCAGAGGAGAAAAACATATGAAACAATGATGCTTCTATGTTCAAAACCAATTTCTTGAATGTTTTATTGAAATTGGCTTTGAAACCCCAAACAGAGCAATAATTTTGCTTTCTTTAAAAGTCAGGTTTCCTTCATTAATTTACCCTTAACCTCTATGCAGTCTGATGGGATCATGGAAGGTTATGTTGGAATCACATGAGAACTGAGAAGAAGGATATTTTGGATGGATGGTTTCAACCTAATGGGATGAAATCGGGTGGAGGGAAAAGGTTGGCTGGAGGTGGGGATGGAGAGGCACCAGAGGAGAGAAGGGTTGGTATCAGAGATGGTACTGGCGTAGCTGGATGGAGAGGAGCCAGGAAGGGGAAAGGTCCACTGGCGATGGTGGCTGAGGGGTTGGGGTTTGGGGATTTAGGAAGATGAGGAATTTTTTTTTTTTTTGTAAATTCACAAATGCAAAAAGAATTTTTGGAAAATAAGGTGTATGTACTGAGATACATTGTTTGTGCAAATAGAAACTCCATAATTCTTGACATGTGAAGGTGAGAATGAATTACCAAAAATGCCCCCCATTTTGACGGAAAAAAGAAACGGCATGAAGGCTAGGGACCATTTAGACACATATTTTAAATGTTGGGATGAAATTGGTTAAATGTATACATTGGGGACGAAATTGATACTTTGCTAATACTTTGGGGACCAAAAAAATAAATAAGCCAAGTAAGAAATAATAATTAAATAGAAGATGGAAAAAATGAAAAAATTCCATGTAGGGGAGAGAGTTAAGGAGAGAGCACTGTTTTATTTTAAGTAACTACGTCCTGGGCTCTCGTTTGGATGTGAGATAAAGATTGAGAGTATTATTTATGAAGTGAGATAAAATATTAGGAGATATTGCTTAATAAGAAATGACCCACATTGATATAATATACATTGATATAATGTTTATGGAGGAGGGATTAGATAGTAGTTGGTTTGGATGAGGCTATTAAAAATGAGAAGATAAAATAGTACTTGATTTGAATGAGGGATAAAATGAAAGATAATATTGTTTTGTAGTTGAAATAGATGAGGAGGAGGTATTATTTCTGCCTTATACGGGGTATTAACTAATAACACTAAAAAATCCATCCATAAATAATATCCCTTATACGGGGCATTAACTAATAACACCCCAAAATTCATCCATAAATAATATCCCCGTAGAAGGTATTGACGAGTCTTACACAAGCGGGGAATAACGGAAAACCCTCTCAAAAAGCATCGTCAAACCAGGGCAAAATGTTGGCCCCACATGCTTATAGGCGTTATAGGAAAATACCCCTTCACAATGCTCCTCTAAATGAGCCCTTATTATATTATATTATATTATATCTAAGCTTTAAAGACTAAAAACGTTGAAGCGGCTTGCCATTTTTGTCCAATTTTTCCAATTGTGCCCCTCAATTGGATTATCGCTGGTTTCGAGTAGAAAGGTAATTCTGTCTTTTCGGCTCTTGTGAAAGATGTGAATGGCATCAGGCCACGTCTCCTGGCCTCCCCCTTTCTTTTCTTCGTCTGATTAGAGGAGAGCAGAGAGAAAGAGAGATAGAGAGAGAGAAAGAGAGAGAGCGAGAGAGAGAAAGAGATGGCGCTCGCACCTCCTCCGTGATTTGTTCCACCTCTTCCGCCCGTCCGATCCCCCCATCATCCTCGACCGCGCGAAACCGTAGGTGATTGCCAGTGGAGACGCTTTGGAGCCGATCTTACATGCTGCCATTTGAGATTTGTGCATTGTCTTCAGGTTAGTTCGTCCATTTGTCCGACGATTGTATTACTATTTTGCCCTTCGATTCGAGAGGTTGGATCTGAGTTTTGATTTTTAAACTTTTAAAATTTTGTGTGTTGTCTTCCTTTTCCCTGTTTCCTATGGGTGTTAACGTGTTGTCTGGCGCGATGATTCTGGGCGTGGGGTATTGTTGGTGGAGGTTGTTCTTATCACCGACTCTTTGTTTGCAATTTTATGCTTGTCTTGTTTCTTGCGAATGTCGGCGGTGGGTGTTTACGAGCATGTGTTTATTTGATATGATTAGGGCTAATGTGATCGAATGAAACGCTACACATCACATATGTTGTCAATGGGGCCCCGGTTGTCTTCAACTATCCTAACAATAGTTTTTTGATATGAGTAAAATGGAGTACTATAAACTCTTTTAATGTACGTAAATTAATTTAGACAACTTAAATTACAAAAGATTTTTGACATTTAACTGGCCTAATGTCCTAATTCCAACTGTCAAACTTGAGCCTAATGCTGGAAGTTTGGGGTTTGCGAGACGATCTTGTTTTCACAAAGGAAGAATCTGGAAAAAGAGATTGATGCTTTGGGTGTGCTATAGCTTATTAACAGTCATCATACGACAAACCATCCACGTAGTAACATTTTACTTGATTACGGGTTTCTAATGGATGAGTTTGAAGCAATGTCTATTAAGCATATCTGTCGTAAAATAAATCCTTGTGCGGATGCATTGACAAATAACGCACCGGTTTCGGTGGGTTTCCTGTGTGTCAAATTGCTTATCTCTATGGTTGTATGACTATCAGCTTTTGTTGTTTTGTGGCAAAATATTCCTATGGTTCTGTGCGTATAGTTTTCTCCTGATTCATGGTGAAATAAATAGGTTTGTTCTTGTCTACCATTTTGGTTTGGCTGTTTTTGCGCAGCATTATGCGTTATCCTAGAATGATTCTTATCGCATTTTTCTGGTTAGAGTTTGGTCCTATCGTATCATTTTGCATCCTGTTTCGTTATAGATTTGCTGTGAAGTTACTTGTTTAGGCTGTTGTGTATAGCGCTGTCTTGATTCAGTTGCCATTTGTTCGCTGGACTAGCGAGACACATCCAATCTTTATGCATGGTCTTCAGCCCATGTATTTTGTTATTTAGTGCTGGGGGTGAAAAGGTTGTTCTTGCAAACACAAAAATGTAGGTTTCTTGTCCAATTTCTTGCATGCATGTAGCCGGAATGAGTATCAATGTGTGGTTTTGTTATTGTATTATGGTCTTTTTAGGTGTTTGTGAATCGTTTTCGGCATAGTGTGTGTCAGTTCCTCGGGGGTTAAACTGGTTTTTGGGATAGTGTGTGTTTCGTAAGCAATTTATTGTCTAGATGCTGTTAGAATAATTGTGCAAGTTTCATTTCCTCCTTCCCATTTAAACTGGTTTGAATTTTTCTTTAATGAGATTGCATAATTGCCTATTCTGGCGTGCTTAGCGAAGTAAACTATTTATCAACTTGTTTTCGGCTCATTTTTGAATAGCATAATTGTCTGCCCACACAGAACAGTTATTCGCAAATTTTGGGCATTCTTAGTTTTACCTTCTCATTCTGCATGAATTTTGCCAACTGTCAGTTTTGCTTCCTCCTTCCGCATTGTCCGCCTGCAGCAGAATAAATTGTTTTGCTTAATAATAATAAGTACGCTCTATCATTTGATATTCCTTTAGTTATTTTCTTTTGTGATTACAGCTTTCCTGTATTCTTTTTTGTGCTTTACCTATTTCATTGGAAGTTGGTTCTCAATTAATATACGCATTTGGACTGTAGGGTGTTGTGCTATGCTGATTCAGTTCCCATTTGTCCACTAGATCATATCCATACGGCGCCAGTGTACTGGACCCAATTAACGGTGAGTTTGATTCATATTTCGAAGTTTTTTATTTTCCTGCCGTTTTGATTTTTTTCCCCCTGCACTCACAATCTAGCTCCCTTCTCCATTTAGAGTTTTTTTATTTTTTTAATTTGTTATGGCATGGTTGATTGCCTTTCAACCTAAGAAAAGAAAAATAGGTTTTAGATACTAAAGAGACCGACGTCCGAGACTTGGAACTAACAACCATTAGATCCTTACTAGAGCGCATGACGTTACTAGAACATAACACGAAAAGAGGGATTTCTGATATTGGGGTTCTGAGATTCGAAATTAGAGCGTTCTTGGGGTTTGAATTGTGGTTTGTGGCTGTTAAGGTGGTGTAGCGGTGATTATTTGGAGGTGGATGTTTGGCAATGGTGGGGGTGGTTTGGACTTATTGTTAAGCATGGATGATAATGCCGATCTTCAAGCTCGCACATTGGAAGCGAAAAAAGAAATAAAATTGAAAAAGAAAATTTATCACATGGACACATCAGAACACCGAATCAAAAGGTTATTTGCTGGTCTTTCTTGATGTCTGCAGTTTATATCTTGTGATTCTTGTCATGGGTTTTCATTTCCTGGTTTCTTTATATGTTGTCTTTGGGTTGGATTCGTGTTCTTAGTTTGTGCTTCCATGGATGCTTTTGTGTATCAGTTCTGTTCTACTTCTTCTTTCATGTTATCCTCTTGTTTTTGCTTTCTACAGCCGTGGTGTTTGGATGATTTGATTATTTCTTTGTGGTTTATGGACTCATGTTGTCGATTTTGGTTTGATTTTGGGTGGCATGTGCTGTTTTAAGCATTTCTGTGGGTTTCATTTTCTCTTGAATGTACTATTTTAAGCACTTATTAGAAATTGAACTCAAAAGATAGATACTTACGAGCAGAGAGTGAAGGGATTTTTCCAATGGTGATTGCCGTCTCTGCAAAACCATGAGCATAACATCTAAGCCAATGATTTCAGCTCAATCAACAACCCTTTATGTATGTGTGTGTGCGTGTGTATCCACCTCCTTGACATAAAAGAATTGTCCACTGCTTTTTTGGCTTGGATAATTTTGCCTGATTTTCGAATTGTGTTCTTCCAATCCACATTCTCATGGTCTGGAATGGGAGTGTTTTGGGCTTGTATGTCATTTTGCATTGGAAAGTGATGTTTGGACAATATCTATGATTAATTATGTTTGTGGGTGTAATTTGGTGTATGGAGAGGAGCTGGTCCCATGAACGATGCCCTTCTTTTCTTTCCTTTCCTTTTCTTTTCCCTCCTGCTGTTGTTGTCTGTGATGCAACATGAACCAGGAGTGCCTAATAATTTTTCCTCAACAATGGGAGCCTCTGATGATATGCATCTCTTGAGTTCGTGTGTGTTGACAAAAGGGACCCATTTCTTGGCTTGGCAAGCCTGAGAGCCTATGAAGAGTAGACTGATTGGTCCTCTCTCAATGGGGCAACTGTTTTTGCAGCCATGGTGGGAAACACCTTTGCTTGTGCTATGCCTGAGCCTCAACCTCTTTGTTATTGAGAAAATGGGACTATTGTATGTTTGCTTTTGTTGATTTCTTCTTAATTCTAGAGCTATCTTTTGGAAGTCAAAAGTTACAAGTTGTATAGACTTTTGGGTTTGCATATTCAACTACTACTAGGCACTATTCTTCAATGATTACTATTGCTTATTAGGATTTCTTAAAAGTAAGCATTCTACATGTTCAACAAAATGAGAAAGACACACACACACACACACACACACACCCACACCCACACCCGTTTGGATAACTCATCTTACCAAATGATTTTGTGCAATCTATAGAGCCCTAAATGCCACATTACACAGTGTGTTTGCAAAATACTAATTGCTTTTATTTTCATCCTGTCATAATGCCTGTTCTTTGTTTTTTCCCTTTCTTTCTCTCGCTCTCTCTTGACAGCTTCAAAACGCCATTCAAAGTCTGAGGTCGCCTTCCCTATGCCGCACCCGTTTTCCTGGCAAGATTCGGTAAGCATACAGCTTATATAGAATCTTCATGTTTCAAAAAAATGGTGGTTGTTTTATGATTTTGTAGCCGTGAGCACTACATTCAAATTACAATGCTAATAACAAACCAATCTAATTATGTAAGAGGTGTAGTGGGTTTTTTTTTTTTGGTTGTGTAAACAACACCATCACTTAGCTTTCTTGTGCTTAGTGCGCTTAAATGAGAAGTATTTTGGATGCATCTTAGGGTCAATGGGCATCTTAAGGTCAATAAGATCTGAGGTGATTTCATTCGGTGCTCTGCTGCTGCTTTAGAGTTTCTGATGATGTAACTCACAGTTAAACACTGCTATTTTGTTCTTGGCTTTTTTGATTGCTTTACACTGGTTCACTTTTGAGTATCTCTTTAACAAATTTGTTGATATATTTACAAGATTTGTTGACTTTCCATTTTTAATCCAAAGTCATACGTGCAACTTGCAATTTCGTTGATGTGCGTGCACTTGAAGTAATGTATTTGGGAAAACTTATCAATCAGCCATTCTTTTGTTACTAAACCACAATAAGCATGATTGTAACTTGATTTTAGTTTTCTTTTTGTAGGAAGAAACTCGGTTCTCAATCACACGCAGTCTGCTTTTCAAAGGGGATGTGGATGAAAAATACTACGTACAAGAAATTTAGGGAACAATTTCTTACCAATTACAAGCGTGTGAACCCTCATTCATTAAAAGAGGGAGTAGTGTAAGATAGTCATTATCAGCAGCAACAGTTAACTTATTTTCTAATTAGTGAGGCAAGAAATATTTGGCATTTGAATACTTTAGTTGGCTTGCTATGCAAGAGCCTCATTATTCGTGAATCTGTAAAATGGAATTACTTGTGCTTGTGCTTGTACATAATAAATATTGTACCAAATCTTTTGCTGTGCATGATTTCCGACCATGCCTGTTTTTGTTCATTAGGTCTTTCACACAACTCCTTAATTATTTTAGTCTCTGCTTTTGCTTTGATTATTATAGCTTCACTATTCTGCAACTTTAAAAACAAATCTTTTAGGTTTGCATGATTTACTTTTAAGTTCTTGCATTTTCTCCTTTATCTGACTTAATCGACTATGACTTATAAGTACAAGTAAATATATGCAGATTATCTCCAAACCATATTCTACTAATAACAACTTAAAATTAGAATAACAGGCACGATACTTTTCGTGCTGGCACGGACCGATCACCTAGTTGGAGTAATACAGATAGATTTTGTGTAGATCCTACCCAAATTAATGCGCTGTCTTTTTCTTCCTTCTCTCTCTTCTCTGACACAGCCTATGTGATCCCACAAGTCCCAACTAGATATAATTGATTGGTCCAGCTTAGAGGTGCCCGACCGGGGTCTCACTGGTGATCTCGGCCTGATTCAAAAGGGCAGACACGAGTCCCATGACGAGATATAAAGCCAAAATGTGTGATTAGTCTAGCTTTAGGTGGAGCTAAGTCACATAAGGACAATGATACACCCACCACCCACCCCTCCGCCCACCGCACGTTCGCTGGGCCCATTCCGGTCACCGGACGGCCGATTCGAACTGTCCAAAAATTCTAAAAAAAAAAAACCGAGTGGGCTCTCGTGAGAATAAAAAGGCATCTGCCATGTGTAAGTGCTCGATTCGAACTTCCAAAAATCAGATGATCCGAGCCATTAAAAATGGAAGATTGGTTCGAGCACTTACACATTTCGGATGCCGTTGATTCTTGCGTGGCCCACTCGGTTTTTTTTTTAGAATTTTTGAACGGTTCGGATCGGCCGTCCGGTGGTCGGAGTGGGCTTGACGAGCGTACAGTGGGCGGAGCGGTGGTTGATGGGCGGTGGGTGTATCATTTTCGGTCACATAAAGGGCACACGAGTGCAGGAGCGTGCCATAAGCGTGAACACGTCTCTCGAAATTTTTTAAAATAATTAAAATTTATAAGTGCAAAAATTAAGAATGCATGTACAAAGCGAGGTTTGTAAGATTATTTGACTAAGCCCACAAGTGCAGTAAGAGCATCTCGATTCCTTTATATTTTTTCTACTATAAATGTCCAAAATCGGAGAAACACACAATCCCCCACCTCTCTCTCTCTCTCTCCACCCAAAAAAAAAAACAGAAAATGAAAACCACCTAACTCCACTCAATTCAAGTTAGACTCAAAAACCTATATCAAATTATAATTAAGTTTTACTCAAATCCTTATTCAAATTTTGCAAGCCTTTTTCACCCTTTTCAAGTTTATAACAAAACCATTAATGAAATTTGTATTCAAATTTATGCTAAGATTTTGATTCGCCTGTTGAAATGCTTCATATCAAATGAACTTTTTATATTTTTTTTTGTAATTTAACACCTTTTGGACTTATCTCGCCGACATAAATTAATAATAAAAAAGTAAGGTGAATATCGAAAACAAATCACAAAAAGATGAAACAAATATCAAAGCAAAATTTTAGGGGTACTATTCGCAACCCACTATTTACTCTACACAACCCAATTTTTTCATACAATCCATGCCCATTTTAAAAACACAATTTACTCCACATAACCCAATAAATTTTCCAAAACTTCTCAACAAACCCCTCCTCTCCTAAATCCCCACCACCAGCGGCGGCCTCCATAACCACCACCACGACATCCTCCTCCACTGCCACATTCTCCACGACCTCTACCACCATCACCACCTTCTCCACCATAATCACCAATAGTACTGTAGTTGTGCTGGTGACATTTTCTATTGTGTCTCAAAATGTTGTGTATTCTGTTGCCACTGCTATTGGTAGGGAAAAGACAATTTTACTATGTGGAAGAACTGTTGATTGTAGCCAAATCAATAATCTTGATATGTACCCAATTCAAAACTTAATTTCTGAAACGAAACCTGCTACCCAAATTGGAACTTAACTTTCAAAATAATCAAAAGAATTCGAAAGTTGAGTTATGAATCTTGTTCGGAACTTAAGTCCCGAAAACTACTACTAAAATCGGAAGTTAAAATCCGATTTTAGATACGTTTATCAGAAGTTGGATTTCGAAAAATTATGAAAGTTGATTTTTTGAATCTTGTTTATAATTTAAATTCTGAATTATATGGTTGTATTTGATAATTAACTTCTGAACTAATTGCTGTTGCTCTGGAGTTAACTACCAAAAGTTGCGATTGTTTGTGTTGCTCGAGAAGGAAGATGGAGATCACAGTGGAGGAAGTTAGACCCTCCATCACATTGGAGCACTGTCGTCGTTCATTGTCGATCTAGGAAAATGTATTGCTCAAGAGTTACCTACAAATATGCCAACGGCGGTGGCGGGGGTCACAATAATGGTGGTGATGGAGGAGGAAGATGGAGATGACGGTTAAGGAAGAAGGGTAAGGGGTAAATTAGTCTTTTATACATTAGGGCATTTTGTCTCAAGTACTTCAAAATTTAAAAGGGTTGCATGGAGTAAATAAAGGATTGCGAATCCTAATTCTAGAAGGATGAGTCAGGGAGAATATGGTGGATATTTTGGCGAAAGACAAAAAAAACTAAAAGATCATTTGGGAGAAAACACCCATCTTCCCACCGGAGATTCTTATGGTTCGTTGGGACGAGAAAAGGTAAAAAAACATGTTATTGCTTTTAACGCGATCCAATCAAGTATCTAAGATTAACGTGTGGTTCAGATTCGTGTTTAACCTTACTCAATGACATACTTATTTTGTTTGGTTTGGATTTTGAAAAAGATTTTTTTGGGTAAGAACTAATGAGTAGAGAAATAAAGACAAATGAGAGAAATAATTAGCTTCATTTTTTTTATAACTTTTTTGTTTAAATTTTGTTTGGTATATTTTATTTTTCTTAACTTCTTATTGAGTTTTTTTTTGTAGTAATTTTTGAAAGTAACCAAAATAAAAAAAGTATAAAAAAATATAGATCGATGTTAAAAAAGGTTATAATAAGATGACATTTTATAAAAAAGATAGCTACTTTATATTTTTCATGTTTATTGGTTTTTTGGGGTTTTGGTCATATTTGTTATTAATTCCGTAATAAAATAAGTGTTCGGTCCGTAAAATAAAGATTTAAAAATAATACGTTTTATACAGAAAAAATTCTAATTTTTCATCAATTACAAGAACTCATGATATCTAATAAATTGTTCAAAAAAGTTTGTATTATTTTTAAGTTCTCGTTTTATAGACTAGACATTTATATTGGGACAAAGTGAGTAAAAATTGTGAAGCAAATCTAAAAAAATCCAAAAATTACGAACGTTATCACCCAAAACAAAAAAGACGTAATTTAACACACAGAGAGAGAGAGAGAGAGAGAGAGAGAGAGAGAGAGATTTCAATCGTCGAAATCCCAATGACCAAAGTCTGAACAGTGGGGTTCGAACAATGTAGCCCTAGTTTCGCTTCCAATTTTCATCGTCCAAATCCGAATCTGGAAAATGCCTAAGCCTCGTACAAGTTTCATCCTTCTCCTATGTCATATGTTCATCCTTCGGCTGGCATTCACAATATCTGGAATCAGGTAACTTCTCTCTCACCCCCCCCCCCCCCCCCCCCCGTTTTGGTTCCAAGAAAATTGCTGCAAATACAAAAGAAAAAGAAGAAGAAAAAAACTTGTGGTCCTTGAGTTTTTGGAGGACCCAAATCGAGAACCTCGTCGGGAAACGAATTAATTAGTTGCGATTATTTCTTTCCGTTCTTGGAAACGCTGTTGAACCCACAACGACTTACTCGTATTTTTACTCTAATCCGAGTAAAAGCTTCATTTGGCATGAAGCGATCCAATGGACAAGCTCAGAGCATCTCCAACCCTTCTCAAAACTTTTCATTTGGTATTAAACACTTTAATGGGCAAACTCAAATGTCAGCACAAATTTGAGTAGAAGCTTCGTTAATGGCATTGTTGTAAATTCGGGAAGCGAGAAATAGCCTTGCAAAGTTTGAGTCTCCCTTGTTTTGTAAAAGTTAGTAAAACTCAATAATTTGGTGCAAGTTTGAGTCAAGGAGTGGAGTGAATTTAGGATAATGGCTGGAGATGCTGATGTCTTTTCATTTGTAATTTTGATGCCCAAATCATTTTTTTACTAACGCCTTGGAATTGCCCAATTAAGTTTTATTTTCCTTGTGTATGCTCATTGTTGGCTAAATTCTACTAAGTTCTTTCCCTTCGGATTCTTTAAAATAGAGCTAGAGAACAAAGGAGATAGGTGTCCACCTCTTTGATCATAAGCCATACCTTTTCCTAGGAACATAAATTACTGGTATCCCAGTGGCACTTTGAATTGAGAAGATTACTTGCAGGGTCGGTATCAATCCAGAGCCACAATGCGATTGTAATTAAGTCTAGCTACATATGGGTATCTGGTAGGCTCGCCACATGGACTTCTATCTCTTAATGAGCTTGCACCTGGGCCAGTCCATCTCTGAATGAATGAGGAAACCTCATCAACGAGCGAGCTTGTCTCCGGGTACTTCTTCTTCGAACAAGCGAGCACTTCTCTGTCCACTTGATGTAGAAAGCATGTAAAAAAAGAAGAGGAAACACAGAGAGAAAACTCACAAACACACAATGTGAAGAAACAGTCTGCTTTTCTTTTTAGTCAACCCTTAACCAAGGTGCTTGAACCCTTGTTTATATTTCTAGATATAGTCATACTTGTAACTAAGAGAAGGCAATGGTTTGACGATGAAGACTAAAATAAACAAATTATGAAATTTAGCTAAACATAAAAACAAGATTGGAATCGTATGGATTAGGGAATTAACAAACTAATATGTTGTAAAATGAAAAGTTATTCGGATGAATAAACAAAGTGTCAGAGGCCTTGCCTCATTGCAGACATGAGGGTACTGCATGTGGGCTGTTTTCAGTCAACCATTGGCTTTTCAGGTTGATTTGCCAATGTGCGGCGCCTACACTACTATGTTGGGTTTCATCTGTCGAACAGGTTTATGTAACTAAGTGCAATCAGGTGGCCTTCTAGAGATTGATGCCTACGGTGCTCTTAGAGCTCCACAAGTTCAAAACAGATTATCAAAGGCAACTATAAACAACACCCTTGGTCAAGAGCAAGGCATGGGTATCTTACTTGGGGTCAAAGTAGGCATGCAGATTGGAGGCTAGAGAAAAGATTTGTCAAGAAGGTTAAAGCCACCCTCCACGAGCTCTTCCTTTATTGGTCAGAGAGATAGAGAGAGAGAAAGAAGGCCCCATACACCACCCCTATTTGACAAAAAAAGCTAACCAATCTAAAAATTGAACAATGTAGAGCCTTCTTGTGTTGGTGGACTTTTTTGCATTTGGGTGGCATTCCCTTAATGCAATGTTTCTAATATAATTACTTATCAAAAAAAAAGAAAAAGAAAAAAAGAAAGAAAGCAGGTTTTGACCAGCATCTCACCTTTACATTTTGGAAGATATATGAGACCTACCATCTGGCACCTCGGAGCCTGTATCGTACCTACGACCTAAACCAGCCTCTACATAATCGCCTAAATGACCTTTGTGAGTCCTCTATACAAACTTCAACGTCTGGTCCAAGAAATCACAGAGTAGCTTTGTCAACCTGTATTTCTGCCCACGAATGAGGAAGTCCGCCAACTAACTTTCCCCTCCTCCAAAGCTCATATATAAGCAGGGCACCTAGAATCAAGATTCATTCAAGACACAGAGCATACATTCACATCTGGTTGACCACTCCGCTAGCTACCTTTCCTCTCCTCCGAAGCTTATATATTCACGACTCATTGAATACGAACCGAACTCTTATTTACTGAAAAACATGTTAAATACGACTAGTTCTCCTTGTTTATATTAACAATATGTGAAGCTCAATAGTGAGATAAGTGTGGGCTTGCAAACCTTTTCTGTAGCCAAACTGTTGAATGAGTACCTGGCATATTTTCCTGTGAAGGCAAGTATCACATGACTACTTTATTGGATCTCTGTTAGTCTTCAAATAGATGACGAAAAAACAAAAAAAATTGCATGTTACATTGGTAGAGGAAGGAATGAAATTCTCGTGTTCTGTCATACGGCCACTTGATTTTATACCAAGAGAGAAGAAGTGAAGAAGTACTTCTGAAAACTAATCAGAGGGTCCATCCTGGGAATTGGTTTTGGAGCAAACTGACTATTATAAAGAATCTCATGTATGAGATAGGCGACTAGCTGCTTTTATTTGTATAACCTTTGCTTGACACTTTGGTATTGAAAGAAAGGAGGGAAAGGTTAAGGGGCATGAGTTGGCGTAGCTGGTTAAACTAGTGATTGTTGGTTGTAGAACCGGTAGAGATATTCAGGTGGCTAAGAACTTACTGGGTTTGTCAAAATCTTTTGTGATTACGCTCTTACCATTTTTGGCAGGTGAAATTGTCCTTTGAAATAACCAAAGTTAACTCTTTCTTTGGATAAATGCTTTTTCGTAATTTTCTTCAGGGTTTTGCTTGTTTCCTTTGCACATTATTGTACTCCTCTATGGGGATACAAAAAGCTTTGTCTCAGTCCTTTTCTTCTTTCTTCTCTTTGTTTTCTGTTTTGATTGGTCTTCTGTGTTACAGGAAGGATGTGGGTCTTAAAGACAAACACATTTGTAAAACAACAGTTCAAGGAAGATACTTGCTATCTGATGATTGGGGTATATTATTTGCTTTTACAAGCCATGGTTTATATTGCCTTCTGTCATGTTTACGTGTGTTTTTTCTAAACAGAAAATGTGCATTTTTAGGCATGTTCAAATTTACGGCATTCATCAAGCTTAAATATTAGCAATGTGTTGATATATTCCCTCTTTGTGGGTTGCTATTTAACATGGTGGACATCAATTGAGTTTGTTGAAGATTGTATGGGAAAAGCAATGCTGTATAGTGTTAACCCTTAAACTATCATATATATCAAGTGGTAATTAAGGTTGCGTTCTTAGGAACTTAACTTAAACTTAACTTAAATCTGAGAATTGTCTTTATTTGAATTTTTTCCGTATTTGTTAGTTTTGCACCAAAATTTTGACGGCTATTGATTCGTCTCTACGAGAGGAATCGGAAAAGTAAAATTTCTTTACTTTCATCCAAGTATTTTGAGAAATAACCATTTGCGCTAAAAAATGGTTATTTCTCAAAATACTTGGGTAAAAGTGAAATTTTTTTACTTTTCCGATTCGTCTCGTCGAGACGAATAACCCACAGAAGTTTGGTGCAAAACTAACAAATGCGAAAAAAATTCAATTAAGGACAAAATTTTCAGATTTAAGTTAAGTATAGACTCTTGAAAAAAATAAAGATCACGGTCAGAATTGTGTGGAAACTACCTATATGCGTGGATTTTCAACCTTTTCATTTTTGTGTAAACTTTGATAGGTCCAAGGTTAAGGAGAAGAAAAAATAGGACAAGAGCTTTTAATTAATTTTCCCCTGATTTCAAATGTCTGGCTTTCCCGTCCTCCTTCCTTCTTCATCAATATGTACGCCTTATCCACTGCTCAGTAACTTTCAGCAATGAGCATGTACTGCCCTCAACTCTATCGTAGCAGTAAAGTGAGTATCTACTGGATGGTTACATTCCTTTATCACTTTTTACAATTGTAGGTCATGTATGTGATGCACTATCTGTGGATCCTGTATCTCGCTGCTGCTCTGGAAAAGGAGCGCAATTCGATTGTCAGTGAGTTATCTTTGATTTGTCATTTCAATTTCACTTGGATCCAAAATGTTATACAGATAGGTAATGCCCTTTTTTCATGCTTGCAGTGGATGCAACCTTGATTCGCAGTGCTGCAACTCGTATGAATTTTGTGTTTCATGCTGCCAAGACCCTGCACATGTATAGTATAAAAATATAAATTTAGTTAGTTTGCTTTTATAATTGGCAGCATCTCTGTTTCCTTTGATGAAATTCTCTAATGTCAATTATTCAAATACTTTCTCAGACACACAAGGAACTAGCACTGAGTGTGAAGATAGCTAAGCCATCAACTGCAGGTGAAGTCTACTGACGTTTCCTTTTTATTTTTGAGGAAGATGTGAGCTTGATTTGCACATAGATCCATACGTAAAGGGGCATATTCTCTCTCTCTCTCTCTCTCTCTCTCTCTCTGTGTGTGTACATGTGCACACGCAGTCTCTCTCTCTTAAAAAGGTTATTTTTTTCCACTGATTAGTATGGTTGGCTACCTCTTTGTGGATCCTATTTAGAAGTTTTTATATATATTTTAATATTTTGCAAGGTATATTGACCGAATTAAATTGTGGCCTAGCAAGTATGGGAGTTTTTCTAGTAATATTGAGAGCTGGACGTAAAAATGTTGTATTGTTTTCTTTGTGTCTAGCTTTCTGAAAGTGAGATGGGAAAGGGAGGGGGGCATTTGTGATTATGTATCCTCAAAATGCATACCATTTCGCTGAGTGATATATATTCGTTTTTCTCATTTGCAGGGACCTATTCAAGTGTTTTTGATTTTTGTGCTGGGAGGTGTCGCCATAATTCTGAGAGTGTGGTAAGTAATCATCTTTTGGTTCCAGTTCATCCTGTTTCTTCTTCAAGTTGCTTATTGACTTTGTTTTAGTTGTTCATTATGAAATTTAAGCAATAAATTCCAATTTTTAGTGTTTTCGAATGCTGTTGGAGAATGATGTTGAAGTAATGGACGGTCTTGCAACTTAAACGTTAATTCTAGTGCCTTTGTTCGTTTTCCATTTTAACTTTGATTTGTTTTTTTTTTCTAATAATTACCCTATTTTTCTCTTCAATCATTACTTTCATTTCTCTCTCTATCTCTCTCTACTCATTACCCCTTTTTTCAGTCATTACTCTATTTCTCTCTCCACTTACTACCAAAACTAAAATACTCAAAGATGAAAACCAAACAAAGCCAGTATAGTCATCATTCTGTTGTACGCTAAACATGATTTTTTTCTTTCCCGTGAAGATGCCCCATCAAGATACATGTTGAGTTTTCAAGTCTAAGAATCCTGTGGGCTGTGTCTTTAAAATTTAAATAAGTGGGTACTCATCTTATCCTCAACAACTTTAATTCCTATTGCCATGAGGCCTTTGGCCCAACGGAAGGAGGTTAGAAGTTCAACTCCTTTTCCAAAGTGCTAATCTAACTATTCTAACAAAAATTGACTTTCACTGATCAAAAAAAGAAACTTTAATTCCTGTTGAAGCATCCGCTTGATCTATATTCATGGGTCCATGTCTCCTGAATAATCATACATATCGCGCAAGACGATTCCACTTATTGAGGGCGGAATGGGATCGGGTTTTTTCACGTCTCACTGTAGCCTGGTTTTTCTTGATGAACAAGAAGGAAAACAATACTATTTGGTTTTGTGACTTGCCGGGGGCTATGTGTCCTTTGGACATTTTGCCTGCCTGTCACCATGTAGAAGCTAGCCCCCGTATGTTGGTTGGGTAAGTGGTCATTTCCATTGCGAAGGCTTCAATCCAGCCTCTGATTCCCCTATGGCTACCTTGTTACGACTTCGCCCTTGTCGAAGACCGCATCATGTATGCACCAAGGTGACCGTGAACACTGGTCCAATGTGTCGGTCGAAACCAATTCCAAGGGTGCGACGGGCGATTTGTATGTTGGCCCGGGTACATATTCACCACGGCATGCTGATCTGAGATCATTAGTGATTCCAAATTCATAGTGTGTATCTGCTACAAGAAGATCCCATATCCTTAAATAACTGTTGCCTTCTATCCCTGACTTATTCATGAATTATCTCAGACAACGATGAAAAAATGTAGGGAAGTCACTTCTAACTATGAATATTTTGAGGTAAAGCTCCTTTGGTTACTGTAGTGAAGCACAAATTTAAGGAAGGAATTTGTTTAGCATCAAACTCCATTCCTTTGTTCTTCGAAATACCCTCATTAAATACAACAACTATATGGAATATCCTCATAATAATAATTATTATTGTTATTTACTGTTGTCTCTTTGAATATTTCAGGTTCATGAAAATGCTTACCTTAGCGATTTCCATCACTGCTTTTCTATTCCATCAAATTCTTCAGGTGAGTGGGCAGAAGTTGTGGTAACGAGGAAATATATTTGAAGATTTGTTATAAAAGATAATCATTTTACCCGCTTTTCCTTCGGTAATAGAGATACGTATTACATGGCTAACATAATTTCAACGATTACTGGAAAGTTCACTTTTCGATATATCTTTCCCAATCCTTATTGAATTCCGCGCCCCCCCCCCCCCCCCCCCCCCCCACCCTTTTAAAACCAGAAACAGAAAATTTTGTCCCTTTATAATCTTGTTTTTGATTGATTCAGATTTACTTTGTTGTTAGATCCTGATTATGTGGTTTTGAATTCATGGTATAGCTTTCACGATTTAGTGCCCAACTTG
This sequence comes from Rhododendron ovatum, assembly GCA_019656835.1. Classification (NCBI taxonomy): domain Eukaryota; kingdom Viridiplantae; phylum Streptophyta; class Magnoliopsida; order Ericales; family Ericaceae; genus Rhododendron; species Rhododendron ovatum. The sequence continues at coordinate 34,607,780 of CM033799.1, forward strand.
AGATAATATATATGGTCATGATTATAGTGGATAACTCGTATTTGGCTTATTGGCTAATTGAAGCTATTGTGGAGATCTGTAGGATTCACTAGTTGTTACCTGTTATAATGGGCTTTGATAAAAGGATGTCCCTGGAGTGTGATAGATTTTAGTTTTACTCCACAAATGAAAGTTACAAACATGCTATTACATTGCTTTATTCAGTTCCATGGAAATAATTGGCATGCCACTCACTGTGAAGGACAAAATTCCAGTTTTGCATTACTTCTACGATACTGCAGACAATAGACACAGGGGCAGCAAGTTGAAGCAATCTGTTGAAGAAATCCGACCTGATCTTGGACGAGTACTGTAACAGAAGTAGTACTCTCAAAGTTTACTCAGAAAAGTTTTGGATACCACCTACTAGACTCAGGCATAACGATTTCTTTTCCGACATCTAGCTCTGCCATTTTCTTTTTTAAGTCATTATTACCGCAATCCGTGTTTCATGGTGAAACCCCTTAATTGTCTGGCAGTAAAAAACTTGAACAAAAAGCCTCTTTATTGATCTTTTCAATATCAACTACCTTTAGGTCCAAAGTTTACAATCACCTTTATGTGCCTTCTTTATGGTTCGCCTCAATCGAGTGCATTCCTATAATGCGAAGTTTAAAATACTACGTTTAGGTTTGTCACTCATAGGCCAATGCATAGTCACTGGGCAACTTTTACAGCTTTCAAGCCTGATTGGTGTGTATTTTTAGTAATCATATTGGTATGTACTTACTTTAAGTCCTGGATTTTGTCGGTTTTCTATGACCAGCCATATCTTGTTTATGCCCCTAATGATGACTCCTTACTCATGTAGGCAAGCTTTAGGGTTTTTATTGAGTAACAACTTTTTTTCAGTTAAAGCACTACTCCCTCCGTCTGCCTTTGTTGGTCCATTTTGAAGATTCGTGCCATTTTTAAATCATTTTCTTTCAATTTATAATATTTTTCATAATTTTGAAAACATAGAATAATAAAACTAATTGAAATCTATCAAACAAAATCCATATTGCACCTTTTTTGGAGTCCATATTGAAAGATATAAACAATTGAAAATGGCACAGGCTCCCAAAAGGGACTAACAAACATGGATGGAGGGAGTAGTTTGCTGCTTATAGTAGTATCCTGTCTAGAACTTTTAGATGTTTACCTACCACCTTGGCTGTATTATGATGAAGCTTGCCTATTGGACTCTTTTTTGGTGTTTTAAACGAAGTTTTGTTTAACTTATCCTCTCCATCCCTTATTGTTGGTCCTTCTTTCTATTTTGGGATGTCTAAAATTGTATGTCATCTTCCTTTGGATTATATTGCACCTTTTTGTGAGAGTAAGTTACCTCACACTTTTGTCTCGACACTTTTGGCTTTTTTGTTATTCATATTACCAAACTTCTCAGTATTAGAAAAGATAAGAAAAAGGAAAAGGAAATGTAAAGCATCTTCTATGGGAAAGAAACACTTTGCCTTAGCACTTTCTTCATAAACCTTGGACTTCAGGGGATGGAACTCCTTGCTTTATGCTATCCTCGGGTTGGATGACCGGTATGGGGAGTTGAGAGTACCATGCCATATTGCCATTTCATTGTTGCCTTTAATCTTGCATTAAGCTATCCTCATTATTAGAGGAAACCCAACCTATCAAATGAAAAGAAAAAAAGAGAGGAGGGAATCCACTGATTATGTTGCATCATCATGCATGTGATGAGAAAGTTCCCAAACATATATCTGTAGGATGTTCTCCTTGCCTGGTGCTCTTTGTTAGCTTATTTGTTGAGGCTTACTATGTGTAACAAATTAAAATCCTGATGTGAAGAGTTTTATTATTCATATCTTCTAAATGCTTACAGTACAACAGGGACAACTGGTGATCATGTAGAGGCTAGACTTGCTGGCATTAATGTTATCGTTGGAAGGTGATCCTAGCAGTTATTCTGTTTTCTGGTTACTACTTGACCAATCTTCTTCTTCTTATTGTTCTTTTGTTTGTGCTTTGAATGACATGGGGAAAAGGCAAGGGGAGTCATGCGATTCTGTTTGCAAGTTAAATGGGCAGTCATGCGTTCCAAACAAACTTTTAGCTCTTAACCAATGTGAAATGTAAGCATTATCTTTGATGCATTTTCTATTTATTTTGCCTTAGCTTTTTATTTTGTTATGTGTATGCATACTTCGGTATGACTGGTCAGGGAAAGTGTTCTATGTGGCTACGCTATTACCCTAGCTTCTTGGGGCTCTTCTCTGTTGGCATAATGTTGAGCAACTTGAGTGAGAACTGTCATGTTGGGTTATATTATCTGAATTGTATTTTTTGCCTGCTTTCCCTTTCTTCTTTGCGATTGAATTGGGAAGACAATTCTAGACTTTATATGACTGGCTTGTGCATGCAAGTTCTTTTATTGTTGTGTTTGATTGTCTTTGTACAAATGCCAAATTTAATGGGCATGTGGAAGTCTGGATCGAAATGATTCCATACCACATTATAGTCAAGAATTGCAATGATAAGATCCCCTAGAACCGGTTGATCCTCGAGCTGTAGGCAATAGAAGATTCACCACCTAGTGGTGAACCAAGTATTTGGAGTTCCTTGCTCAATGATTGGGTTCAAGACTCCGTAGCATGCTGGGGGAACTTAGCTTCGGCCACAACATAAGTGCAATGGTGTCCCTGCTCATGCTTATGTGGTGCCGAGGGCAATAGGCGGATAATTTAAGTATTCTATTAGCATATCCATTTTTAGCACCAAAAAAGTTGAAGATTCATCCTGAGCAATCATGAAGTATTGAAATACAACTTTCTTTGAGCAATTTTGTGGTGATTCCAACTTCTGCTGCGTCTTCCTGCAGTGTTGTTTGTATGATTTGTTTGCAGTGTAATCATATTCTTATTGCTGCTATGCTATCTATATATAACATTCTTGTCACATACAGTATACAGAAATATATGCGCTGCAAAGGAGCATGTTTGGCAAGCATTGGAGTAGACCAGCCTGCTGAAGTTGTGGATGATGCCCCTAGACATCTGGTACATACTTGTGCTCTTTTTACGGGGAAGTATTGTCGTAACACCGTTCTTATATTGTGTCGGGTACTAATATTCATCAGAGGAGTTCCATGTATTGATACCTGCTTTATATAATCTATAAGCGCGAGTTTTGGTTTTTTCATTTTCTCTTTTAGGATGACCCCCCCATATCCAAGAAAATGTTGTTTTTATTAGGAAAAATAGCAAAATCAGTGAGACGTGTTAATTTTGCACAACTTTAGAAGTGGGTTTGTAGATGATTGTTTTGGTTTTGGCTAGGGTACTATTAATCTTAGATTAAAAGTTCATTATACATCACAATTGGATACAAAATCAGAATGTTTGACTTTACGGTCTTAATCAACACAAGTTATCGGTTTCTTACTGATATTGATGCTTGAAGTAGTTATCCATCAAATGGTAAAAAGTGGAACGTAGCGTGCTAATAGATGCATCTAAAAGACTTGTGTCAGGAATTTTTTTCTGCAGAACTGCGACAAGTGTAATAATTTTAAGCTCTGTTCAGAACAAAAAGAAGAGAATTGGTTTGCTCTGTTAGCCCCTGCAAAGGAAAAGTACTCTTGTGCAGGATGTTTTTTTCTTGAACATCCTCGTGTGGGAGAGGCTAGGCAGAATCCCTCTGAGACTCTCAACTGGGGAAGTCTTAAGTACATGATTCCACAGAAGGGAAGGGAGCCCTTTGTTGAGTAGTCTTCCATCTATATGGCTATCTTCCTCTGAAGGCGAAGGCCTCTTTTAGACTTCTTTGTTAGTATTTGGAACAAAAAATCTGGACTAGACAAATCAATCCATTCAATTGAGTTGCTTGTTTACGATAACGAAATCTGATGGTATCGGGGATCCAGAACAATTGTGCAGTCTGCAGGGAAACTATTTATCACACCCCCCCCCTGTTCTGAACAGCCTGCAGGGAAACTATTCTATAAGGTTTTTTTTTGGGCTATTGCTGAGCTTGCTCTTGGTCCCATGATTTTGCACCAAAAGGTCATTTAGGATTTTGATAAATTGGATTAGGAAATTGTGAAACTATTCTATAAGGTTTTTTTTGGGGCTATTGCTGAGCTTGCTCTTGGTCCCATGATTTTGCACCAAAAGGTCATTTAGGATTTTGATAAATTGGATTAGGAAATTGTGAAACTTAACTATTGTATTGGACTAGTACTTTCAATGAATTAAGTATTTGGTGAAGGATCCATGGATGAAGTTAGAAAAGTAGATTTCCTATCAGTATTAAATTCTCCTAGTTTGTAGAAACAGCATTGGGAAACCTTGATAAGCGGTAGAGATTGGGTGGTTATATGCTGTATGCATATTATTCTTAGTTTTACGAGAATTTCACTTGCAGAATTGTCCAGTTTTGCTATTTAGAAGTATCTGCAGCATCCAGCAATCTAAGAAAACAAAGGTCCTAGGAAACGTATTTGACACTAAAATGAAGATAGGTTGTATTATCATAGTGTGACTTTTGTTTCGAGAATGGAGGCACATAAGATCTATTGTAATTAGGAGATAAGTGGTGTGTTTATATTAGGGCGATGTTGTGTTTATGAAACTTTTTAATTAAATGTTATGTTTAGCTATTTTGATGCCCAATCGTTTAATAGATTTTAATGAGCCCATGACAAAAAAGAAGCGTGCATGTTGGATTAAAAACCTGATTGTGAACTTTTTGCGTTTTGGTATTTAGAATCCAGGAGCATGCTTGTATACGCGAACACCCTCAATGCTTGCGTGTGATGGATTGCATCAGCATACAAAGAGGCTTTGTCCCTGTGCATAGTTCCTTAGTTTGGTAAGTATTCTCTCCTAATACTTTCAACATTAATGCCACCTAATAAAACCCTCAGATATATCACCCGTGGACATAATAATGCTTTCATGTATTGAATTACCGATATTATTATTATTTTTTTTGCAAGGCATGGAGTTTATATCAAACATTTTTCCTTCGAGTTATAAAGACACCATCTATTCTAATATATAAAGTGAGAGCACCATTTTGGTGTCTCCCAATTTTGAAGCCCCGTCACAAAAGTGTTTTCCAAAATTACCCGCACCAAAAAAATCCAACTGCTCTTAAACCCCTTCATGAATTAACTGCCAGGGACACAAATGTAAAATCCTTCTCACCACAACTGCTGCACCCACGTTTTCCTTCAAGTAATCTGTTTGGACAAGTCACTGTCGAACCAGACAACTACCTCCCCTCTGTGTTAATTGATGATAACCTGTACGAATTGTGAACTCTAACAAGAAGACGTAATACACAGTGCCCCAGTCTTCTAGGAGGTTCCTTTTCTTTTCTTTTCTCTTTCTCTATTTGCTTTAACTACGTTTTGCATTGCTTGCTTTATGGGTAAAATTTGAAAAAAAAACTGGTCAATGAAATTTGATGTATCCAAAAAAACTAAACTGAAACAGTAGTTTCACATAAGATTAAAATACCCCATATCATGAGTTCATGGCGTTACTTGTAATCAATTTTGAAAACATATTTAGGCAATGTGTTTCCCCATTTGTATCGTACTCTACCCTTCATATGTTTCCTTTGCTTTAAGTGCGCTCACTTAGGAAAAATAAAACAAACTGCATATTTACAAAACAGCAAGTCAGTTAGTGATTGAATCACATGCAAATGAAGATGAGTAGCTTTGTGGCGATAAGAATTGCACATACCCATTAGAACTTTTCTTGAGAATTTAGGATGGGAATGGAATGTAACACATGTGCTTCTACTTTGGTTTCTATACATTTTCCCATAAATATTCTGGAGGCCGGGCACATGAGATGCATGGACAAGACGAATTTTGATGGTGTTTCAAGGAAGACATGGAAAAGTAAAATATAAAAAAGGAAAAAAAAAATAAAATTCCACACGACAGTAGGAAAAACACTATCAAAATCCGGCTTGGACACACATCGCGTGTGCCTCGACCTCTAATATAGTATTGAGGTGTGTTGAAAAAGAAGAACGTGTAATAAGGACAATCATGAACAAGTATGAACTAGCGGTACTCCCTCTATAAACACACAATTATGAGAATTTTCATTAATCAAATCATAAAACAACTTTTTTGCTAGAAGACTTGCATCATAATTTATAGTAGCAGCAACCCTAGAACTATAAAGGAAATAAAAATATTACCAGGCAATCTAATTCTTGCAGAATAAGAAACTAATGAAAATAGGAAAGAACAAATCAACATAAATCAGGAAACTAATTATTCTATGCTACTTATCCTAAATTATAAAATTCCTAACAAAACAATAAAATCGAAATATTGCGTAATTAATTTATATCCTTCGTATTTTCATTCTACATCATTCTCCCTGGCTTGAAGAAACTCTTTCTCGAGTTTATAAAGTTGGATTCATCGTAACTTATCCGCATCAGTCTTGCACCTCAAATTAATTTTTTTGAACCCAAACTATAAAGAAGAGTTTTGAAAAATAAAAGTAACAATTGCCTGCCCAATTTTCTCTAAGTACACAACCCAAATATTCTTCTTCATAACAACTCCAATATATTCCCAAAAAGGATCCACGCATTGATTATCCCAACCAATTTCACCACCTTCAAGCATGGTCACAACTTCTTTTTGCAATATTTTTTGATTTTTTCCTTTAGTAATTTTCTTTATCGGTTCTTCGTCAAAAAATGGTGGCTTACTCTAATCCACTACTGGATCTGGAATAATATTTGATGTGAATGGCCACTCAATAGTAACTTCATCCTACATTGTCCTCCCCCTCGACTGATAGTTACCAGCCAATGGCTTGGTGATAGAAATGTCATCCGACACCTTCTCCTCTTTCGGAAACCGAAGTTGGATTGGACGACGGCGAGATAGGTTTTCCCCAACAGACAAGGCAGCAATCTGTCCAGTCAGCGCTCCAAATGCCTCCTCCATCCACTGCTCAAGTTGTTGAAACCTCTCTTCCATTCGTGCTTCTTGTGCATCTTTTCTTCGTTCATACACATCTTCGGCAACAGTATAATGACCATAACGAACTCCTTGTTGCGCCATGATCCGGAATCGAGCGCAGGCTCTGATACCGACTGATGCAAGGAGGTGTGTTGAAAAAGAAGAACGCGCAACAAGGACAATCAGAACAAGTATGAACTAGAGGTATTCCCTCTAAGAACACACAATTATGAAAAAACTTTTCAAATTTTCATTAATCAAATCATAAAACAACTCCTTTGCCAGATGGATAGTAGCAGCAACCCTAGAACTAAAAAGGAAATAAAAATATTACCAGGCAATCTAATTCTTGCAGAATAAGAAACTAATGAAAATAGGAAATAACAAATCAACACAAATCAAGAAACTAATTATTCTATGCTACCTATCCTAAATTATAAAATTCCTAACAAAACAATGAAATCAAATATTGCGTAATTAATTTATATTCTTCATATTTTCATTCTCCATCAATAACCATCCCTATATCGAAAAAGAAAAGAGATGAAACCTAAATTCACTGGAAGCTGCTTTCTAGCTACTTCATGAAAGAAGCATGACAAGGCTTAGTTTTTCTTTTTCAATTTTTTGGTTTTTCTTTTGGGGTAGGTTTGTTGATCTATGATCATAACTATAATAGTATGTCAGAGTCTTAACTCTTCCATGTGGTTGATCCTAATATGATTTTTTTCCTTTAGCAACTAATATTACATGGAAATTAGCCCTCATACAAGATTTAAAATCAGTGGAATCACCCCCCGTTTTTTTTTTTTTTGTTTCACTGTAACAAAGGAATCACCCCAAAAGTGAGAAAAGAACCTAGAAATTGTAAAACACCAGGGTCTTTCTAGCTTCTGCTTGTGCCTTTTGTAGCTCTACTGCTTGCACCACCGGAAATAGGCTGCTAAGCATGAGTATGAGGTTCAAGCTTGAGACAACACATAATTGGATTTAATCACTGTAGAAGAGGAATGTAGCATAGAAGAAAATATTGACAGCTTGTAGAACTCTCATTTTGAATGCAAAAAAGGATGAGTAAAATTATTTTGAGCTGCAGTTGGAGAATAAGCCTCTGGGTCTGAGGGATACGTGCTAGAAGCTGTTTTGACTTATTTTTGCGGAGAATACTGTGTACATCTTGGATATTGGTCGATTTAGTTTCGTATGTCTTGCAATGTTGGTAAAAGCATGCTTGAAATGATTCAAGAGGAGATTTTACTAGTTAGACACATTTGAAAAGGTGTGTTGTGTATTTTTTTGGTGTTGCAGAAATTCGTATTCTTTTTGGCGCTTTTTATATAATTTGCGTAAATATATGAGGAGGACCTATTCCTTATTGGAAGAAAAATCTTAAAAAACGGGAGTTGGCAAGGCAAGTATAGGGGCTAAATGTTGTTCAATAAGTGATTCCCTTTGGGTATTTTGCTCATCTTTTCTTTGTTTACCATTTTTCTACCTAGGTTTTTAGCTAATTTGTCCTTGGGAGTTTCTAATTGAGCCAAAAAGTACCTTTTTTTGTTCTTTCAACCCTAAGCTTTGTGGAGCCGTCCCTTTTGTGTTTAAAAACATAGTAGTAGTTTAGACTTATCTCAAGGTGATACTTGTTCAATTTGTCAAGGTCGGTAGTATCAGTGACTTCAAGAGAAGAAAATTGTTGGGGTTGTTTAAATATTTTGAGGGAGATTTTGGGGGTAATAAAAGTGGAGAAAGATAGACAGAGAGATAACAGTAGTAAATGGAATGCTTATTGGAAATCGTACAGAGAGGACGCGTGATTAACTGGTATTCACAAAACCTAAATGCCCTAAAAGGTTTTCCCCAAAAAGAGAATACCAGCTATTTCATCAAAGTGTAAAAATGTGGACCAATGTTGAAAAGACTAAAAAGTTTGGAAAAGATGACACTTTAGACAAAAAAAAAAGTTATTGAGATAGGTGATTAATTAAAACTTTTTAAAACGAATTTAATGAAAATTTTAAAAAGACGAATAAAACACAAAAAATGAAAATAAGAACGAAAAAGTTAGGAAGAATGGATCGTTAAGGAAATATTTCTTTTTTTATTTAATTAATTTTTTATAACCATTTTTTAGTTTTTTAATCTAAAACTAGGAAAATGTACTTCCTGTTCAATTATACCGTAATTACTCGGGAGCTGCTGTGCTTTGATAACCGAAAACTTCATCCTTGTATTACGATTTTCCTTTACTTTTCTGCGTATTGGGTCTTTCTTTTCGAGATATAAGCAGAATAAAAACTGGACGAAAACAAAATAATGAAGTACGAGTGATATTCGTTGGTGCGGATCACCAATGATTACAATATCGGTAATAAAACTATATATATGATCCCGCTCAGATATGCTTGCAAATGTGATAAACTTTCTTTTCAAAAGACGGTTGTGTCTTCCCATTTTTTGTTCCATCCTCAATTTTCTGGACTGGCGAAATCTCATTTCGGTAGTGGACCAGTTTGCTAACATACCACCGAGCCATTTTTCATTAACATACTCCCTCCGTCCCACTTTGTTCTGCCTGTTTCCTTTTTTAGACGTCCCAAAAAATTGTCTATATCTCACAATCTATAATATTTTATATATTCAATATGGATCTTGTTTGATAGATCTCAATTTATTTTATTAAACAAAGTTTTCGAAATCATAAAAAACATTATAGATTGTGAGATATAGATAATTTTTTGAGATGTTCCAAAAAGGAAACAGGCGGAACAAAGTGGGACGGAGGGAGTATATTGCAGAACCAAAGAGAAGTCATTTTTGACAGGGATGGGCAAAGGGAATCAGATATGTAGTCGAACGCCACGGCCTGGCGTGCGACCTTTATGAAGATTTCCTCCAAGGTGGTATCAAGAAGAGCCCATGATTGAAACAGCGAGCTTCAACAGCTTCCAACACTTATAAAATTCTGACCTCAAACAACTGTTTGGTAGCTCAATTTTTTGAGTTCCTGTAACAACGTCAGAGAGAGAGAGAGAGAGAGAGAGAGAGAGAGAGAGAGAGAGAAGTGGAGGTTGGTTTGCAGTCTCTCCCCGAGTGCGATTTAGGCATATCAAATATCTGAAACTATATTAACACAGACTGATGAGAGGGAAGACATACCACGCACATATCCAGAACTCATCAATGAAATACCTTTCCTTCGAACTACTTGCCTCAAGGTAGCTCCGCCACTGGTGCATCATCCATTTTGTTAGTTAGGAGTGGATTGGAGCTTGGCGTGCCTATAAGGATGTCTTGGTGGAAAGCCACACGTACGTGGTTTCTCTTAAGCATAATCTGGCCTCAAGTGCCGCCCCGTGATAGTGCTAACTAGAAGTACAATATTTCCAGCACCCAAAAGAAAACCAGGTATCCGGAATTTTTCTGAGTTCTGGAAATATGGTATTTCTAATTAGCACTCAAAAAGAGACTGCGGACCAACCTCCCCCGTATTCAGCCTTCAGCTACAATTAATACGTAACAGTTTTTTGACCTTCCGATATCGCACATTATTGGGCCGGCCGGTTACGTATCGGTCCATTTCTGACTGATTCACGGTTACAGCCGATACTCTCCATTCAAAAGCGTCTGATGCGTAATGTTTTTTTTGGCCTTCCAATACCATTACACCACGATATAGTGGTGGGACAAAAGATCGCACACATGTCGGCCCGGTATGTATGGATACGTTTCCGATTCAAAGACGGGTCCGTAGCCGTTATCGCGATTCTCGACCGTTATGGGTGATTTTGACACTTAATAATTTTTTTTCTCAAAAATAATTTTTAAAAATTCACGACAACCGATTCCGATTCCCGTTACAAATCATTCGATCGATACTTCCGATACCGTTACACGACCGTTATCGATACTTGTCTTGATGCCGTTTTTATAACCTTAGGTCTCCGTGCAAATTGCAATGCTATTTTTGGCTTTAAAATAAGAATTTGATTTATGGAATCTATATACCTATATATAATAAGCTATTTTTGTTTGCGCGATTAATAATTTTAGCGGAGAGGAAACGAAAGGTTAAGTTTACTAGAGCATTTTCAAGGGAATAATATTTTTACATTAACTATGTACTTGGTGACTTGGTGACTCAGTGACAAGTCGGAGAATTATGCACTTCAAGGGACTATTCAATTTTCAATTTTTTTAAAATCACTTTTTATACTCTAGGACTTCTTTGCTAAAGAAATCGACAATGCTCCAATGATAAGCATTAAATATAGTGAGGTGGCAATTTGAATAGTGCTTTCTCTCACGTCAAAGTTCAATTTGGCAAGTGAGCTACACCAAAATACTTGGGGGTGTTGTAGTGCACCCCCGCACTACACGTGTAGAGTGAGGCTAATTCAGCCGTCCATCTCGGTAATGGACGGTTCGGATTTTCATCTAAACAATCAATGGCTAGGATTTGTAGGAGCTCAGATTAAATCTGAGCCATCCGTTCTGAGATGGACGGTCGGGTCGATCGCATTACACGGTGTAGTGTGGCGGGTGCACTACAACCCCTCCCATTCCACCAAAATAGTGTTGCAAGTTTGCTTTCTCCCTTGGAAAGTGCTTTGCTTATGTGACTCGTCAAATGTAATTTGGTTTAGATTTTGCTATCTCCCTTAGAGATGCTTTTAGTGCCAAATCTAGAACATAAACTAGATTTTTACCCAATTGATATTGGTACATAGAACCGAACTGAATATGTTTATTCTTAACCCTTGAATATTCGTGTATCAAAACATATTTAGGGAGATGTTGCACTTGGTGCTTGCACCATGCCCCATGGCTTGAAAATGGTGAAATATTGGGTTCCAAAGTATAATATGTTGAAATATTGGGTTCCAAAGTATAATGCTTCCAAGACACTAATATCCAGCGGAAGAGTCAGGTTTTTAAGTCAGAGAGGGCACTCAAAAGATATTGACGTAGTTGATATAGAAATGTATACGTGGTCTAGATTAATTATTCTTAATACGAAAAAATACATAGGTTAATCATTCATCAAAATACTTACTCCCTCTGTCCCTAAATAAGTGTCCGACGCGCAAATCTAGATCTTCAAAAAGATGCATTTGTTTCGTTAAAAAAATCAAATTTTTTTCACAAATCAATAGATAGCCATGAGTTCTATTAGATTGTGAAAAAAATAATAATTTTTCAATGAAAAACATGCATATTTTGTAAGGCCTAGCTTTGCGGGCCGAACACTTATTTAGGAAAGGAGGGAGTACTATCTTAAAATAAATAAACATGTTCTAGTTAAGTATTCATAATACCCCAAAATGTACATGTTTTGATAGATTAATCATCCATCAAATACATAATGCATTCGAAACAAATACCGCAATAATAAGTGCAAAATAAGAGTAATACCCAAAAATATATGATTTCTTTTTACTCAGTGTGTGTGTGTCTATATATATATATATATATATTTGTGTCTAATCCTGACCGGGGACGGCCCGTGCCACCACCCCTTCTACGCTTCGCCCTTGCTAATATCTACTACTCCTATATTTTAGTGGGGTCAACTTATGAGATATTACTATTGAAATCCAAGATGGGTTAAAATTTTGAGCTTGTAGAATCGACTCCCACTATCAATAAATTTGTTTTGAGATTATCTGGAGATTTATCCATTCCAATATATGTCAGAGCTACAAAATTATGGAGTCACCTGGATAACCCAGATAACCCAAGCACATCAACAATATAAATATTTTTCTTTTTTTGCAATAGGTAGTTTTAACGGTTAGTAGGTATATAAGTTGCAACGCAAGCTAATCATAGATCTATTTATTCGAACCTGAGACCTCACCGATGGACTCTTAGCTCCCTAGCTCCCATGCCGCTGATCCAAACACCCGTTGGGTAACAAAAACTTGTTCACCCACATGGAAAACGACAATAGGATTTAATAACAATTTACGTCAGTTTCGCCGTATTAAAATGTACAATGCAATTAGTCAAAAGCACGATCCATTCCCAACATGCCAAAGTGCATAAGTTCGCTGAGAATAGACAAGCTAACTACAGAAAAAGTGCTGGCTTCCAATTGTGGCCAAAACAACTTATGATAACATCAAGAAAATTGTCAACCTCCACATCCTTATTGACTGGACATGCAATGCACGAAAATTTAACCCGAATGGGTTGGCCGAGTGGTCTTGACCTGAAATTTAGGTGTTTGCTTCATCCTAAAGTTTCAGGTTTGATTTTCCTTGCCAACAACTCTTGGGCTACCTCTCCTCCACACGTAAGCGTGTGAAACGGCTGTGAGATGGGGGTTGTAGAGATTAGTTCGAGGTGCACACAAATTGACCCGAGACACCCTGCATTACCCATAAAAAAAAAATGCGCGGAAATTTGTGACCAACATGTAACTTTTAGAAAAGGAAAATACATTGGTGATTCATGTTTCTGTCACGATTCAATTGGTAAAAAAAGACCAATTAAACAATATGTAACATATTCCGAAATTAAAACCACCTTCGTCTGTCTTTTTCCTTATAAGATGATAAAAATTAATGGCGGATTTGGAGTGTCACTATTCGTAGGAGTACTAAAATTGTGTCGTTACACCTTGTACTGAAAGTTAAACTGAAAGGTTTAAGTATAAACTCCTGATATATCTGGACTTTGTAGAAAAATCAATCAATAATGTTCCAAGAAAAATATGTACTACAATATATATATATATATATATATATATATATATATATATATATATATATATATATATATATATATATATATATATATATTTGGAATCAAGAAAAAACACTCCCGAGTGTGTAAGTATATGTGCATCTTGTGTGTGGCTATAGAACTCTTTTTTTTTTACGAAAAGTCTACTCACATACCTTTAAAACATAATTGTGTTCGGAACTGCACGATACATATAAATCTATGTGCATCAAACGATTTTGGACAAAATTGTGTCCGGAGTTGTGTTTTAAAGTTGTCTTTGTAGCTTTACTCCCTTTTTTAATACATGACATCTCCCGTTGATAGAAAAAACGTACTCCCTCAATCTGTCCTTAAATAAATGTCTGGTCCGCAAATATAAACCTTTGAAAATATTTACTTTTTTTGTTAGAAAATTCAAACTTTTTTCACAACTTAAAGAACTTATTGATGTTTATTGACCTGTGAATTTTTTAACAAAAAAATGAAATCTTTTTAAAGGTTTAGGTTTACGGTCCGAACATTTATTCAGAGATGGATAAAATAACAATAAAGCACTTGTAATACAACATCAAAGGAAAAAACAAGCAATAATGTTCCCATCAATCAAGTGATCAACAATTTCCTTAGTAGAAAAATCACTCAACCCTTTTCCAATCTCCTCACAATGTAAACACTTACAAGTCCCAACTTTATATATATATATATATATATATATATATATATATATATCATGAGATTAAATTCTTTACACCGTCGGTGTAAATATTTGTTTCTTCCAAATCAATTATATTGCGCCACGTCGCTATATTTTATTGATTGAGTCCTAAGGAATTTATTCTCATATATCATTACTTTCCAAAAACCCAAAAATTAAAATAAAATCAGCTCAAAAACTATAGTCTGATTTGAACACTCCCTTGCCCAATGTTTTCAACCCTCCACTACTATTTCCACTCCCTTTCTCCTCAAAAACCTCTTCTTCTCCCTCTCCATCCTCCTTGGCACCATCAAAAGCGGGGTGGCTCAGAACGCTGTTCAGAAGCTGGGTCCCTCTCAGGGCATTCGTCAACGGCAAGTGCCCCTCGGGAGTTTCCTCGTTCAGCTCCCAGATGAACTCGTTCGGAAAAGCCCTGTAGTTGTACTGCTCCATTTCTGTATCGAGCTTCTTCATCCACCCGACCTTCATGAAGAATCTCGTGAAGTCTTTGTTCACTCTCTTCCAGATCTTTCGCTGCACGCTGTACCCGAACCGGTCGTCGCTGTGGGCTCTCCAGAGGCCGTCGATGGACTGGAGGTCGGTCGGGGAGATGAACTGGACCTCGGAGAAGAAGACGTAGCCGCGCTTCCGGGCTTGGTCGCCGGCGAGGGCGATGAGGAGGCGCCGGGTCTCCTCATCGGCCAGCCGGAAGTCCTGTGCGGAGAGGTGGTGGTGGAGGAGGTCGAAGGAGAGGGGGTCGGTTTGGGTGGTGGATGGCGTTGTGGGGGAGATGAGAGAGAAGGCGGTGGAGGAGAGAGAGGGGGAGAGAGGAGTAGTGGTGGTGGTGGTGGTTGGTTTGAGGAAGAGGGAGGAGGTGGGGAGGGTGGTGGGAGGGGAGTCTATGGGGTGGAGCCTGAGGAGAGAGTGGTGGTGCGATTGGAGGGAGTTGGTGGCCATGAGGAGAGAGGGGGAGGAGAGAGAGAGAGAGAGAGTTGTGGGGTTGTGTGGGTTAGGAGGCCATCAGGAAAGGGAGGGAGGGAGAAGTAAGAAATTAATAAAAGAGATAAGGAATGAGTGAAGGGAGGATTGGAGGGGAATCATGGACAAATGGATTGGAGGAATTTGATTGGCTAGATGTGGGTGAGGCTAGATACTCTCTCTCACTCACTGTCTCTGCAGAAAAACTCAATGTGTGGAGAAATTTTTGGGTGGCGGATGGATACCAAGTGGGCACGGCTCATGTGGTGTCTGAGCAATCCATCCGGGATGTTTAAAAGTATGTTTAGACAGTTCAGATTGAAACTCTCTCTCTTCTCTCATTCCACCACTCTCTCTCCTCTTTTTCTCTTCAAATCTAAGCCGTCCAAAATCGAAATGGACGACCTAGATGCACCGAGTGGGTACCACGAGGTATCCACCCGGCACCCAAAAATTTCTTGTGGGTTGGGTACCGATTCATATGTGGGTCTTGTTTAAAGTTTCATACAAATAATTCAAGTCGTTCAGCAAATATAAAACTTCACTTAGTTTGAAAAAAATCAACTCAGATCGTAAATACTTGATCTAATCGTATAGATTTTGTTCATGATAATTTAAAATTTAGGATCCTTTTCTGAATGAATAAGTGGACTATTGGATCAAACAATAAGTTGTGTTGATTTTTTCTACAAAAATTATCTAAAAAAATTAAGGAACGGTTCGGATTATTTGTGTGGGATCCGAGGTGCTCCCCACACATGAGTCGGCACCCACCTGGTACCCAAGCCATCCCCGGCCATCGGTATGCCTAGTTGAGTTTTTTCTTTAATTTTGAGCTTTTATTTACCTTCTCTCTCGACTTTTCATTTTCCATTGTCATGTTTTTACTTTGAGTTTTAAGCACTGCCACATTTTAAATCGGACCAGATTCCAGTTAGGATTTTTTTAGGTGTATTTCGGGTCCACTTCAAAGATCGAAATTATTCCTTTGATTGAGCTCCATGAGAAAATTAATCATACCAATAATTATGTTAATTGGCGTATGATCGCAGTTTTTAGAACTGCTTTTTACTAAAATATGTATTGATGTACTGGTTAGGAACTTATGTATTTCAAGTTAAAAAAGGAAAATGATTTTGCCACTTCCTTTTTTTTGTTAACGCCACTCCCCTGCAAGTGTATTTTTGCACAAAAAATATACTTGTAGGAGAGTGACGTTAACAAATAAGTAAGTGGTAAAATCAGCAGCCATAAAAAATATCTAGAAAAAACAAGAAAAGGGCGCTCCCACGGTGGGAGTATGATTTTTTTCCATTGAACGATTTCGATCATCTTGAAGCGTGACAAGAACTCTTGTAATGATAAGAAGTTAAGAATATAACCATAAACGGTAGGATTGGAGAAACACGACCCCGTAAGGATGAAACGCGGAAGGACATTAAAATTCCAATCTTCATTATACTATAATGAGAAAAACTTCTTTACGGTATCCGTCCAAAAGTGTTTAGCATGGTGTGGATTTTAATAAAAAAATTTCAAAGAAGAGTTACGTACTGTACTAAAGAGCTTATTCACAGCACCGCTGTGAACAAGTCTAGCCCTACTACGATATATGCATTTGTCTAGGCATTGCTTTATTTCCTCTAAAACAGAGGAGGGATACTGTGGTATGTATCCTCCCCGTCTACAGTTGTTGAATATCACAAGTCTTCTATGGGTATAAATTACATTATCATGGTACTCGGGGATTTATCTTCTCCAGATCCGTCACGTAACGAGATTTGAGACCTCTGATATGGTTAGACATTCTATGGAATGTCAAAATTTCTGGTCTCGCCAACTCAGTACTTCACACCTAACTCTGCACACCTTGATCGTACTTCATGGGGTTTCAGTTTTTTTTTTTGATCGGAACACGATTCATAACATTTCAAAGAAGCCATACGGCATTTACAGATATCCATCCGAAAACAATGACAAAGGAAACACCAAAACCATCCAACTAAGAATGAAACAAGGAAGATAAACGTCTAAGACCAGGAACGACTTCACACCGCCAATAAAGGTCGGGACACGTGGAGTATGAAATCCAGACATTCAATCTCCTAAGGATTGGCGCAAACCCGAGTCACAGCTAGCAACACAACTCCGACGGATATCAAAACAGCAGAGAAAGATCAATTGCCTTGGGTTACTACCCAAAAAGCACGCCTGCCAACTTCGGTTGAGGATACGAGACGCCGTCTACCGAGGGCGCGAACGAGTTCTCACACCGAAGCAGTGGAGGGAATCTCCGAAGCAAACCTACGCTGTCACGACAGGCTCCGATCGAGAGGAAACTGAGAGCAAGAAATCCGTGTTGGCTAGTGGATCAGTTCTTCAATCGCGGCGGCCGACGACCGACCTTACTTTGCTGCTAGAACGGGAACCACCACGCACCCAGGCACCAAGGCCAAGCCCTAGCCCTTTATACTACTCCGAAAGCCAAGCCCCGAGGGAGTTATTCGCCCACCGCCACAACCCTCCAGATCCAGGGGAAACCTGAACTGGAAAGTCAATCCGGACAAGCCGGAGAAAACATAAAACAGAAAAAAAGAACCCTACACTCCTTCTCCTTTATTGCTCCCAAACCCTAACCACATCACTCCCTGCAGCACAGCAGCACCACCACCGACGCAACCACCAGATCAAGGGACTCGGAGAGAGCCGAGCTACAAGAAGAGCACCAGCCAAAACGGCCATGGCCTCGACGCCGGTCCCACATCCGAAAATCCCCAAACTGAGAGCGAAGAAAGGGGAACTGGAGAGACGAAGAGAGAGAGCGCGGAGAGAGGGCTGAAAGATGGAGGAGAGGGAGGAGAAAGGGGGAGACCGGGGGGAGGAGGCAGAGGCGGTAGCCTCCCCCCAAACCCTAGAGCAAAGGCAGGCGGCTGTTTTCCTTTCTTTTAGAGAGAGTTTCTTTTAGAGAGAGAGAGAGAGAGAGAGAGAGAGAGAGAGAGTAGTGAAGATACTTTGTTTTTTCATGGGGTTTCAGTTGAAGTACTATTTATTGCGTAAATCGCAATGATCAAAGGAGGTACAACAGCAACGTTTTTTTGGTTATGATAATTATGGGTTCGATAAGAAAATGAGCAAAATGAGTGTAGCGAAAATGAGAATGTTGAGGTAGATGTGTGGTAAAACAAGACGAGACAGTAGTAGAAATGAAATGGTTCGTGAGATGGTATGTGTAGCACTTATAGAGGAGAAGTTGAGGGAAAATAGGCTAAGGTGGTTTGGGCACGTCTATCGTAGACCTGGATATGCAGTAGTTAAGAGAGCAAATATGATGGGAAAATGACGGTCTAGGACGTGTTTTGATAATTAATACAAACCAAGGACAAGCTAAGAACATTTGTTAATGTTAAAAATGTCCTTGACGGGTATTAATTATCAAAACACATCCTTGGCAGTAATTTTCCCAAATATGATAGCTTTGGGTAGCAACGCTACGGGGGAAGACTTAAATTGACATTAGATTCTATTGTGCGCAAAGATATGAGTCTAATGAGTTTGAGTGAACAAGTAGTCCTTGACGGAGCTCAATAAAGAAAAATGATTAATGTAGCCGACCCCAATTTATTCGGACATAAAGCTTGGTTTGATTTGTTGGGTTTGTATGAGATTAAATTCAATACACTTTTCTGTTTTGTTTGTTAGTTTGTTAGTAGGGACTATAAGAGGGATAACAGAGAGGGAGAAGGCATGTAATCTTTCATCACACTGTAGGTTCGTATTATCCGCGAAGAACTGCTTACGACACATCAGGCCCAAACCTAGAGATAATTTCTTGCTTAAACGAAACCCAATTAACCACACAATGGGTTTTCTCAAACCGCTGATACCATTGAATTGCCATATCTTCCAAATGTAAAAGTGCTAGTCTCACGTTGTTATTATTATCAATAGATAGAATTGTACTCAAAAAACCTTTCGCATTTATACACCCACCCAGTCGGATCACCACCAAAAAACTTAGGAAAATCAATCTTGGCATACCGGTGCTAAGAGCATGAGTAAGAAGACCCAAGAATTTCCGGTTGATTCTCACAAACCCTGAACTGTTCTTGAGGCTGTTTCCCATAGACATGGGTAGTCATTTGATCGTACTTCATGGTAACTGCAGTGAGCATCTCCTTGATATCCATTATCCCCCAAATATTTTAACGAATTATTGATTTCCCCCATCTCCTGCATGTGGTTTTCTTGGCCTTCTTTGAGTGATCTAATTGAATCCTCTATTTTCTGAAGTCTTGGCTTCTAGTCCCATCTGCCATTGCAATGATTCTTCATAGGCGAAGGAACGTCGGCTCTGATACCAATGTAATGACTAAGAAGAAGAAGAATTGGAAAATAAAATAGAAAAGGGAGAATTGAATTCTTCTTATTCCAACCAAAGAAAATTTCAGATGAATGACATGCATTTCTTCTCCCCTGCATGCTATCCCTTTATAGCTGTAACTAATCCTCACAGACTTGCCAGCTCAGCCACTCCTAACTAACTAACTAACTAACTAACTAACAGAATGGATTTCCCGCCTCAAACAAGAAACACGGAAATACTGTACAACTATTACAGCTATAAAATAGAAAGTGCAGCTCAATTAATACATGATTTATTCCAATTTTTTTCTAATCATAACACCATCGGGAGGAAACTCTAACGCACTTATGTCAAATTGAAGTTAAAATCCTAGCGCGTTCTAGGAGTGTAAAGTAATATGGTTAGCCCCACTAAGTGTAAGCGATATGAAAACTTGAACCTAATTATTGAGAGAAGATCAAAACAATTCTTATTCAAAAGTGAGTTAAATAGGATTTCACTTGTTTTGTTAATTCCAACCCCACATTTTCCCAAAAATTTTCATCTTCGGCTCTGTTTGTTTCGATGTCATGTGAAACGTTTTTTCAGAAAATAAATTTTAAACTTTTATTTTTCGGTATTTGGTTGGCACTAGCAAAACAAAGGCATTTGATTCTCTCTCTCTCTCTCTCTCTCTCTCTCTCTCTCTCTCTCTCTCTCTCTCTCTCTCTCTTGTTTTGGATCTAAAATTATTTGGGAGAAGAAGGGTATGGAATACTAGGTTTTGAGAAATGTCAGATTGGGGGATGAAATGCAAAAACAACTTATGGCCAAAATTAGAGGAAATCAATTTCACCGCGTTGGTGCAAAATGTTTTACCTTGAAAATATTTTCCTCCTCTTCGAACCAAACAACGGAAAATGGGTAAAACATTTTACTAAAAAATATTCGACGTCCAAACAAACGGAGCCTTCAGTTCAAATACTTTCTGAGTTTGTAATCTGTATCTGATTATTGTCACTACTTTCACTCCGAATTTGATTATTGGTTTCTAGAAAATGAAGTTGAATAGTTCTCCATTTTTAGATACTACTCCATCCTCTCATCTAGGGGAGGAGGTAAAATATCGGTTGGAGTTTGATTTCCCTCCAAAATAGGAAATAAAGCAAAACAAAGAGATTTCAAGTTTTTTTTTTTTTCCAATCAGTAATGGGTTTTATCAATCACTGCAACAATGAAACATTAAGGGAAGCTTCCCTGTGAACCTAGCTCAGGAGATTCCATGGCTAGGTTAGAGGGAGCTCTAAAGTTAGGACATATTTGGCTATAGCATTTAGTTACCCTATTAGAGTCACAAGAAACAAAATCGCAAGAACAAGAATTAAAACGACCAAAAGACAAGGTGGACTAACAATAACTTCCAAGTTGAAGATGGCATAAACTTGAAACAAACCTTACATCAAACTTCTCTTACTCAGAGTTTCACCAATTGTATATTCAGATATTGTTTCATACAATGGTAATACTCAATGTTGTACCAGACATCCGGTCATAAAAAAAAAAAAAAATTTGAATGTTGTATAAAGAGACAAGCTACTTGTAAGCAGATTTCCAAATTGTTAAAAATCCAGCACAATTCCATGATCGGGATTTCCCTTGAGAAGAGATGGAGGCAAACTCGAGCCGAGGTCGTCACAGACTGGGATCGGCATCTCAGCTGAGTGGCTGGTGATGCAGAGGTTCCCGTTGGAGTCCTGTCCCCAGTACACCTCAACCATTAGGCCGCTGAGGTTCTGTGGCGTTACTGATCTTGGAATGCCTATCTTCTCCACACCAACCGGTATCTGTATAATCAATCATTCAGAATGACAAGTTAAAGAACATATGCCAATGAGGCTCGCTAATGAAAATCTGATCTAGCTTCCAGAATTTTTTTGCTGAATACCTTGCAAGCTAGATTTATAGAGATGGTTTCTTAATAGTCAGCCATGGTAAAAATAGGTTTTGCCAAGTCCTTGGATTCTCTATTTCAAGGTTACCATTGTAAATTCAACAAAATAAATCCCACTGGATTTATTTTTCTCTTTTCCTTTAATAATACGGGTCTCCGGTTTAGTTCAAAGAACAGCTAAAATCTACGGTTTACCAAAATAACTGGAACTATTTGAAAATTTTGAAATTGGAGAAGTTTGGGGCAAGTACGTACGATCAATGATTTTCCTGACTCCAACACCAGAGTTGTCATGTTGTTCTCATCTGCAGCATTCTCTAGTGCTGCTTTCGTTGCAACGTTGAGGAAAACATCTTCTAGAGTAGTTAAATTCAACTGCATGTCTGAAATGCCGAATTCTGTTTCCCTCTCCTGAAGCTCCGTGAAGAATTTCTAATGCAAATACGGTGCGAAAAAGGGAAAGAAACAAATCGAATCAGAAAACCCCTTTCAAACTCAAGGCAAGGGAACCAAAAAATCTAACTTATGGCATCAGAACTACTACCAACGGTTCAATTGATTACATCTTTCGATATTTGCACCGGGAAAAAAATGAGAATTTGTTTTGAATGGAATTTCATAAAATGATTATGTTTGTGCACTACTTGTCAACAAAAAAACGTTGTAATAATTCACACAATTTTTGTTCGTAAGTAATTCGCACAATTTACGTACTGAGAGACGCATATGCTTACCCTCAAGTTGCTCTCCTCCTTGTGGGGAATTACATAGCTGATGGAGTACTTGGTCTCCTCCTTCGGCATCACATTCAAATGCTGTCAAAGTAGTTTTAGAAGTTAAAGCCAATGAAGGGTCAAGAAAAACATCAACGCTACGGATGAATTCATGCTAATTTTCAAAGATCAAAAGATAATAAAATAAACAAGCTCTAACGGTACTTACATGCTTAAAGAATTTCCTCAAAGCCAGACGACATGATTCAGCAGCATCCGTATTGGTCTCAGAGAAGCTTACATTAGCAATTAAACCAGACCCAAACTTCGACTTTAATCGGATGGAATTCCCAATGCAGCGAAGCGTACCCTTTGCCACAATTCCTATACGATCGCTTAAGATATCGGCTTCTTCCATGGAATGAGTTGTTAGTATAATGGCTCTCCCTTTTTTTGCATTGTCAATTATATCCCATACGTGCCTTCGAGTTATGGGATCCATGCCGGTTGTCTGCACATAAAAGTTGGAACTATCAATAGCTAGATCAAGTAAAGGAACATTTATTTAAAAAAAAAAGAAGAAGCTTTCAATATCTGTACCGGTTCATCTAAGATGACCAACTTAGGGTCACCGATTAGGGCTATCGCAACGCTAAGGCTGCGTTTCATCCCCCCACTGTAGCCACTGGCTCTTCCTTTGGCCGCATAAGTAAGCTTAACTTCTGCTAATGATTTCTCTACAGCCTATGTATGTGTAAAAGCGTTCATGTTAATCACAGTTGATAATAAATGCTCTCACCAAATGTGGCGGTTCAAAGTACTTGTTGAAATCAAACACAGATTTGAATTAGTTTAGCACAGACCAATTTAATCGAGGCAGCCGCTATGCCTTTGATACTGGCAAAGAGGTAGAGGTGCTCCTCAGCAGACAACACATCCCAAAAGACATCAAACTATGCAAATAGAACATAATTAGACTTTTTGTTACTTTTTGAAGGAACGGCAAACACATGAGAGAGCAGAACATAACGAACGCCGACTTAGAATACTACACCAGCCCAATAGCCAAGGGGGAAGAGTTACCTGAGGACAAACTCCGATGAGTTTTCGAATACTTGACATGCCGACAGAGCTTCGAATAGAATGCCCATAAACTAGTGCTGTTAACAATTAAGATGCTTGGTGGTTAGGAATTTGGTTCCTGCTCGCTTTATAAAAAGCTAATTTTCAGTTCATGAACATAAAATTAAGAAATGAGATCCACGTATTACCATCACCACCCGTTGCTGGGGAAATACCGGTCAGGCAACTTATCGTAGTCGTTTTTCCTGCTCCGTTGGGTCCGAGGAGGCAGAACAATTGACCCTTGTGGATATTCACCCACAATCCCTGAAGATTAAATATAAGTGCATGTTAGACAATTGATCAATTAGTCTTGCTGCTAACAATCAAACACGAGAATACATCAATTACATGATCACTGTCGTGACTCATTATCAGGGTACAAAAATTAAGAGATTGTTAAATACATTTTCCTCTACCCTCATAACCGACAATGCTAAACAAAAAATTTGCATGGTCTTAAAAACGCTATATGTACCTAGGTACTGAAGGTAGAATGAAAAAGAAGATAATTACCTTAACAGCATGGAAATGTGATTTCCTAGTGCACTTGCAGCAACCAATCTCAATCTTCCCAGGATATGTCTTTGTAAGACCACGTACTTGAACGACGACATTTGGATCAACCAAATCTTCCCTTACTTGATGTTTGACAATGTTTTCCTCTTCCAAGACATCCTCATCATCTGGTGTTTTAGGTTGAACTTGCGGGATTGCACTTAGGAAGCTAAAGATGCCACCCTCTTAAGAAGCAATATAAAGGGAGTCAATTAAACAAGTAAACCAAGAGGACCAAAAGAAAAGACAATCATATATATGGTTGTTTCAAAACCAGTTACCTTCAATCTTATTTCCACCTTTTCCTGTCCAATACCCCGGATTCAGAAAGTAGAAGATTGGCTTTCGCACACCAGATGAGTTCGGAATTATATTGTCCAAGTAGATTGCCAGAACAAACCAAAGGAAGAATACTGCTATGTAGATTTTGAAAATATCGTTCTGTCAACAAAAAATGAAACGGGGTTAATTAATGGCATTGAAGTGAGCTTAATTTGAGAGAGTGCACGTAAAGATTGACACGAAAACCCATGGTAACATACGTGGGTAGAATGCACGTTAATTGCTCCATCATGCAAATTATCAGTCACAGTCTTTCTAACATACGTACCATTGTAACCACACATGAGGCCGTGGAGTCGAAAGTGAATCCATTAAAACACATGGATCTCTTACTCCAGCTGATCCCACCGCTTGTAGCGGCTGCTTTGAGAATATCAAGGCTTTTGGAAAGAAGATTTGGTGGAAATAGTGACCACATAATTCTATATTTCATTGAATCTCCTTTATTGTACGGAAAACCCAGGTAGGCCGCCGAAGCTAACTGAAACATCAAAAAGATGTATGTTATAACCGCCGAATGACCATTGAGTTGAGATGGTATCTCTTTTTCACAATTTAGTAGATCGAAGATGCCTTTCGAATGAGAGTTACCTTAGTGACAAAGCTCACTAAATATATAAAGAAACCCATAGTTACGGATGAAGATGCCTTTCTAATGAAAGTTGACAGCATGAAGGCAAAACCAATCTGTAATTCCAAGAGTGGGGGTTAAAAAGATTAATTAGCTATATATATATATATATATATATATTAAGGACTAGAAAAATTAAGGAACGAAGCTGGCCTCTTGTAATTAGGCCCAACTGCGCGCCTCAGACTGAATATATAAGGAATGTAGATAGTATGAAATACTAGCATATATACCATACTGGTTTGGAAGAGAAAGAACACAGCAAAGACGATTAGGAAACTGTTCTCCAAGAACAGAGGAAACCGAAACATCCTTCCACAAAGAACCGTGATGAGCGATAAGAGCAACGCAAAAATTGCCTCCCACGTAAGCCATGACAACCAGTAGGCAGTATCATAAAGACACATTGTAGTCATTGCCTGTGAACAAAATACGATGTCAAAAAATGAAATCATACTGAAATTAACAAATGAAAGTAGTCCTCTTAAGAACATATTGAAAAACAAAGTTAGACCTGGCGCAATTTGAGTTCTTTTTCAGAGACAAGCGAACGAATCTGAAAGACAAAAGGAAACATGGCAATTGCTAGTAGAAAGAGTGGTCCTGTAATGGCTGTCAAGAGCACTGTCAAAGAAGGGAGGATAGCACTTGCAGGGTGCGCAAATCGCTTTAGACCAACTACCCAGCTAAAGTTTTGATCTGCGCATGTATAAACCATGATAGGTGGATTTAGTGGGATGTGAGTCAGAGAAATCACAAAATTGAAACATGAAAATGCAAAATGATAATTGATTATGTGTTAAGAATACCTTCCAATAAAGACCTCGCGATTTCACGCTCTGCCCCAATCTGCAACGGTATTTGAAATTTAAACGTGGCATCTTCAAATTGGCCTCGCTTGTCAACTTCAGTGGAATTGGTCTGTATACCGTAGCTTATAACAGTCGCACTTCTTTCCACGAAGTGCAATGCCCCGGGGCAACGCATGGGATTATTAAGCAACCATTCGTCGACTTCCTTCTTGGTTTCAAATGATTTAACCTGCAGAGTTAAAATGATTGTATTTTATAATCATATGCATTACTACAAATGAAGGAAAACAGAAGATTTGAATCTCATGTAACTATATGTAAACCATGCAAAATAACCGATTTTGAGAAAATTTGCATCTCATTTCAGGAACACTAAAATTGAAACTTAACGTATATCATACCTTGTTAGCAGGAATTGGACGGCCGGGGTTGTTTGCCATGATTTGGCCAACAACGGATGCAATTTTGGAGCTAGCGTTACCGCTCCAAATAAAATCGTAGCATGGCAAAGTGACGTAAAACTTGTCCTCACATTGGGGAATAGGGGGAGAAGTCAGAGCCACGGGATCATACAAAGCCTTTCCTGTCAAAGGTTTAGCCGATTTTTCTGTTGTGAACAGCAGAAACGTGAAGATCAATGGCGAGACAAGTTGTGCGAGCGCGAATCCCTTGTTTCTCCATGTGAGGAGGAAGTTCTTCATGAACAAAGCTTTGAATTGTTGGAACAACAGAGGCAACCCTCCCTGCAAATCCATCTCTCTCTCTCTGAATGAATTTGAATATCTGCCTGGTAAGGTTAAGGTAGGGAATGGTGGAGATTGCCATTGGTTCTGATGGGTTTTTTTTATATAGAGTTTATGCAATCTATCTAAAAATAAACGCGGGGTTTTAGCTTTGCGTTTGAAATTAACAGGAAAGTCTTTAAGATGACAGTTGTTTTCCAGCACTTTTTACCGTTGACAACATAGAATAGGTGTCTAACTTGGGTATGAGCCATTGGGTTTTAGAAGTTACAGGTAATTCTGTTTTTGTGCTTTGAAAGGCCAGTTGTTGAGGACGAAATTAGCCATTTTCAGTGCTTATCTCTTTGAAGCGTCCTTTCAAATTTCTGTCGACTCATTTGACAGAAAGTACGGGGCGGGAAAAGAGCGACTTCCCTAAGCTGGCACTAACGAATTTGCGCCAAACTAGTGATCCAACCCAGACATGGCTATATATGCATTAACAGAATCTAGTTCTAATTTCAAGTAGAGCTGTCCAAGAAAAACCGAGAATTGAGAAACCGGTCTAGACTGATCTGATCCGTGCCTTTTGGATTTTGTCCGTAGATTAATGGTCCGGACACGGATTAAAAAATTAAAAAATCGTGAGATACAAATTAGATTAGATTTTCATTTCAAAACCGTGGATTAACCGAACCGGACCGTGAGATATTTAAAATGGTAAAAAATTAAAAAATATATGCGTGTGTGTAAGTTCGTGTATGCAAGTGTCTGTGGTTGCCAATTCCAGTGATGTTACAATACTACTCTTGCCGGTTGCCATGCTCTACAAATGGAAGATCTTCTTTGTTGTTTGTTTTGAGAAACCAACTTGCGGTTTTTTGTTTGGTTTTATGAAATGTAATGAGTAGATAATGCTTGACCACAATTTACATATTTTGTTGGTGCAATTTGGACAATACTTAGCCTTTATTTGGTTGCTGCTTTAGATGATTCTAGACTGGAACAGTAGAACTAACTTGTTGTAATATTATATGAACTTTGAGACTAACAAGGTTATATTTATTACATTCTATAACACTAATAAGTGTTTGCTTTTTGCATTTTTAGTTGGCAGTAGCATCATTTTATAATTTTTATGGAAGAAAATTCATGGATAAAATCGGAACCGAACCGTAACTCACAGTTTGGATTGGAACCGAACCATGAGACTTTTAGATTAAGATTGGATTGCATTTTCTAAGATGGTTTGCATTTTCTAAAAATCGTGAGATACAAATTATTATTGGATTCACAGGAATCCGATCCAATCTGGACTGTGAACAGCCCTAATTTCAAGTCCTTAAATAGCTGAGAAAAGCAAGGCTTATTCAAAAACACCCTCTCAATCATCATATTTTTGCAACATCACCCATTTAACTAAAAATCAACCAACATGACCCCCTAAACTATCAAAACTAAGCAACATCACCCTTTTTGTCCAAATTTGTTAAAATTTTGAATGAAAAATGGAAAAGTTGGATGGAAAATGATATTTTAGGCCTAAAAATGCCCTTACCTCTCTCTCTCTCTCCCCCTTACCTTGTCTCTCTCTCTACCCAACCCTACCACCACCAGATCTGCCACATTTCCCCCCTCATTCCCCCTTCGACTCCCCTGTTGGTCGGTCTCCGCTTGTGTGCAGTGCTAGGACCCCCCCGCCCCCCACCGTCAATAGGAAAACCGTGTTGATCAAGTACAACGTGAACTTCTACCTCACCAACAGATACGTGAACAACACGGTGAAGGCCAGCTAAGAGGCGATGATGAGGGTTGAGGTTGAGACGAAGAGTTTGGCAATGCCGTAGGCATAGAAGTAGTCGTCGGCGCAGGTGAGGAGAACGATGACAGTGACGACGAGGAAAATGTGGGTTTGATGAGGACGGGTTCGGTGGTAGGGCCGTGTTTGGAGTAGCCGTGGAGGCAAGTTATGAGTCGCCGGTTTTGAGGATGCTGGAGAGCCATATGTTGTGGCTGCCTTGGAGAGAGGGAGGTGTGCGTGTGAGAGATGAAAGGATGAGATGTGATCTATTTTTTTTGCCCTAATTTTTTCGTCCACTTACATAAGGGTATATTTGTCTTTTGTCTCTTTTTCGTCCACAAAATTAACATAAGTGGAAGTTGATTGGGAGTGATTTTGCTTAGTTTTAATAGTTGAGGAGGTCATGTTGACTGGTTTTTTAGTTAAGGGAGTTATATGGTAAAAATATGATAGTTGAGGGGGTGTTTTTAAAATTAAGCAAAAAGAGAAACGCTGCTGAGTCATAGGGGTCAAATAACCGAAGAATAAGGGCGACCCTTTGTCAAATTTCGCGCCTCCTCTATAAATACGGGGGAAGGTGACCAGGGGGAGTATCTGCTTGTGATTTTGAGAAACATCAAAAGAGGGAAAAAAAACCCCAAACAAACCAGGTTTTCATTGTTATTGTGGGATCATTTCTCCAGCGTTCAAGAGAGAGAAAGGCAACATCAATGGAGAATCCACATGGTGCTGCCAGCTTCTGGACGCAAACAGATGCACTGTTCAGGAAAAATTTGGTTCTCCAGGTTTGTCAAAAATCTACCGGCTGTGGTACATCAACCATTTGTCAAAAAAATGGCGTACGTGAACTTCAATTTATTGAAGCTAGCTCGCGCGATTTTTCTTCATTCTCACAATTTCACATTTTTCCTTTTCTCAAGCACAAAATACAAGAGTTAGACGGACGCATCTCTATTAAAAATTGGGTTTGAATACAATCCCTTTCTGATTCTCGTCATAAGTTTCAGAGAGTCTCGCGTCGCGTTGCTATTTCTTTTGCAGAAACGAAGAAAGAAGGAAACTTGTCAGCTCCTCTTATTCCCAGTAATTCTTTGCACGTTGCTTTATCTGCTCAAGTTCTTCTTGTCACGGGGTGCAAAACTAGACAACGCCTTTCCTCCGGGGTATGTGTGCTCGGATGTTGAGCAGGTCCGCAACTTTACTAAATGTTTGATTCCTTGGCCGCACGAATTCCCTCCGTTACTGCAAATACCAGTCTCTAGGGATCGTGCAGTAAGAACTGCTTTTCTACCATTTGGAGATTTACCTGATGGGTCATGCAAGAAGGCCGACTCATGTCCTGTAACTGTTCTTGTTACCGGGAGTAATAAGTCCGTGGTACTAGGTAGCTCTCTTTAAAAATCTCTACTAAAACCATCTTCTGTTCTTTGTTATTCCTACTAAATCCGCTCTGTGTTTGTGTGCGCA
This sequence comes from Rhododendron ovatum, assembly GCA_019656835.1. NCBI lineage: Eukaryota > Viridiplantae > Streptophyta > Magnoliopsida > Ericales > Ericaceae > Rhododendron > Rhododendron ovatum. The sequence goes on from CM033799.1 coordinate 34,637,645, forward strand.
CTGTGGTCTGGTTTTTTGATCCTTAGGGCAAAAGAGTTGCAGGATTTTAATATAAAAGCGTTTTTGCATTGTAGTATGCCCTTGGCATTGCCATTTTCTCATCAACTACCTGAGATGCTATTACCAATAAGCACCGTCATTACATGTCCTAATCTCGATGTTTCACTATTTTTAGATTTGGCTGGACGGTTTTTCCCAAGATCTTCCATTTTGAATACCTCTGACATCTTGAATGGATTTGCTGATGGTGTGTTTGTAAGTTTTCTTTCCCCTACTCATGCTCCTTTAATTTTTTTTTTCCTTAGTTCTTTATAATCACGTTATTATATAGAATCCGAAACAAATGGATCGGGGTAACCTTTTGAAAAAACACAACCTACAATTTAGTTTGTATACTTGGGCAAATGGAATGATAGTTTTCGATTGATTAATTGTTGTGAAATAACTTGTTGATTGTAATCATTTGAAATCCTTTGATACTTCTTATATCCAAAATTTGAGTGAATTTTTGCAAAATTGCCTTTGCCACCTAAATCTGTGCTCTCGACGTTATAGTTATCAAGCTACCTCCTTTACTTAACCTCCTTCAATTTCATCCAAATGGAGCTTCAGGTTTTCTTTGCTATTCATCATCGGTATAACTGTTTGAGCTTTAGTGTTCCTGTTATCTCATGATCTTTAATGCTAGTTCTCCTCCTAATATCACTTCTGAAAATGTTTCAGGGGACGTCGGTTTTTGTTGATCGTTCAAACTATGAACCAAAAATGTATTTTGATCCAGCTTTTTTGCCGGGAGGCACTATCTATAACATTCAACGTCGGTGTCGTCGGAACTCTTCATCATCCCTGGGATCCGAGGGAAATAAAATAGGTATCACCATGCATCCATATGGGGTCTTGACTCAATTCTTTAGTTTTGTAATTGTTGATTTTCTGTTATGTCTCTGGAAAATTATGTCGTGTACGTTTGTTGAACTGCTGGAAACTCACGAGTTAAAGAGTTTATTCATTCGGGATCAGGGTAACCACACACAAAGACGCCAAATATACGCGGTTCCGGCCTACTCCACAGAGAGAATCGAATCGTACTTTTTCGCTTCGCGGTGACACTCTTTGTGCTCTCTCTGAATTCTCTACCCCCTACCATTCTAATTACAAGCATTTTTGTAGAGAGGAGTAAGGAAGAAACTCTAATGGCATCGAATGATTTGAATGAGGGTGCCGTGCGAAGATCACTTCTATGCTTGTGAGTGACTGATTAAATCAAGATAAAAGAGAGACTTGCTTTGTTGGTCATCGACTTGTCTGTGTTGTTACCATATCAAATATATAAATAAATAAACGAAACTATTACTACTACTCTTTCGAATAGCGGCAGATGTTCCGAGTAACGTCCTCGGGAATTACAAAGGTTATTTCAATTAATTTCTAAACTTAAAGCTAAATAAAATTAAAACGATTAAAAGTAGAGAGATTATGAGAGAAAATAAAATTAAAACGATTAAACCTGTTTCTGTTCTCAAATTGAATCCGAATTGTTCACTTCCCTGGGAAAAGGAGTTTACAACAGAAAACTCTCTCTCTCTCTCTCTCTTTGACTGTGGTTCTCTCTGTATCTCTATCTTCTACCAATTTTGATGACAAGCATTTAAGAAGGGAGTACTAAAAAAATTTCAAGGCCATTAACTGCCCACATATACCGGAGACAACCGTGAGTTTTGGTGTCCAAAATGGCTTCACATGATCAGCAGCCCCTTCACGCCTTCCAGACAAGAGGGCAATTCGGACAGCTTGTCCTGATGATGTCTCTAGAAAATAAGAGGTTTCATTGAACTTTTGGTATTTCACAATTTTCCAAAAAGAGGGTGTCTTTTGTTGTTAAAGATCATTGGTAACAATATTACTGCCAAGCAGTTATACTAATCCTTCTCTCTCTCTCTCTCTCTCTCTCTCTCTAGATATTAAATGCATCAAGGCTTTCCGTTTGTGGCGCAATAGTTCTTCTGAGATCAATGATCAGATTTTCAAGGGTGACTGGGACGGGAATTCAGAACGAATAACCAATGAGATAATAGCAGGTAAGGTGTCCTGGATATCACTGATGTTGTTTTGTCTTCAAAACTGTTTTCCGAACCCTTATTTGGTTTTCAATTATTCGCACAGCCTACGATCTCTTGAACTCAAATGACAAGAAGTTTAACACCAGTGTATGGTACAAGTCTGTCATGAATGAGGGCGATCAAGGGAAGAACTCTATGATGAGGGTCGCTCGCTCAGTGAATTTGGTATCATTCCTAACCTTTACCCTCCTTCTAAGAGTGGTTGCACTGTTGTGATATAGAGCTGTAACTCAAAACGTTCCTATATTTCTATCTTCTTGTTGTTGCGCATTCCATTCGTATTACGTTTTCAGCTATACTGCCTACATGCCTGCGGATTTGTCGCTTTTTGTATTCATGTACTACAGCAAATAGGGGAAAGAGGCACCCCTGAACAGATCCATGTAAGCAAATGACATACGTACATAATTTCTATAGTAAATCCACACATCCAGAACTTTTGAAAGTTGAATCTTTACAAATCTGAGCCAATATGATGGGTGTTTGAATTTCAATCAAGAGACCATAAAAACTCAAGCCACATCATTTGATGATGATTTTTGCTTTATTTTTTATTTGCATGTTGGAGGTAACATGAATCAGTGCTCTTCCTGATGTATTTCTGCAGCTTTCTCCGCTTGATATATGTATGGAGTGTATGGCTTCTCTAAATTGTTTCTTGTACATCTCGTCTTTTTTGGCCTTCTTATTTTTAATACAGGGTATTTAACTTGCATAGTTCCATGAACTCTTATATTTGATGGAAGGGAATGAAAGGAAAGAAATGGTAAGTGAATCGAATTGAAATTGCATTTTAAGAGTAAAGGTCTGGAGTGCCAATTGCTTACATCCTCCGATTTTCTCATTTCTTGTTTCTGTGTAATCCCTTCCAAGTCCCTCAATCATAGATTGATTTCATTTTGTGCGTCTGGAAGGATCTACTCAGAAACTGTAACTATTCTGTTTCCTTCTTGAGTTGCATTCCATCGAAAGTGGTTGGCGCTTTGATTCTTGTTTTGATTTTAGTGGATTATTCGTTGGAATTTCTTGCGTAGTTAATTTTTTCATCTAGCCGGGTGTAATCCTCCTAATATTTGTCTCATCTAGTCGGGTGTAATCCTCCTAATATTTGCAAATATTCCTGCCAATTTGGCTGCCAAAAAAACTCATGACAGATGTTGACAATTCCAGTTTATTGAGCTATAACATCCTTTTGAGTTTATTGAACTGTAAACTTTCGTAATTTGTATGTCACCTTTTGCATTATTTGTATGTCATCTTTTGCATTATTTTGCTTGTTATTGTATAAGGTTTTGTTTGCATATACTGAACTGTATCAAGTGGAAAAAACTATGGGAATTGTGTTTAATAACTATGGGCTCCGACTTTCACAATTCTTAAATATACAGGTCTCCAATGCCTATCTTGAGTATCTTCGTGGGTCTGATTTCAAGATTCTCTTTGAGTTTGTCAAAGAAATGCCCAAACATCCAGATTCGTCATCAGCGGCGGTGGACGATCTCATTGATATGTTTTCCACCACCTTCTTTGTATGGATTGTTCTACGGCTAATTCCAGTGAGTACAAAAACCAGCCACACTAGGAATTTTTTTCCAGTAAAAGTACTCATGGCGTGCATGTCTTTCTATAGTGATTGCTTAATCCGTAGTAATAGTGATCCAAATCTTCTAGTGGAAGACTAAAGCACCCTTATATTAGTAGATTAAATTGGGTAGGTGAGATTATGCTAATTTATGTACTGGAAGTAGAAATCAAAGTATCCAATGGCAATTTCTTCACACTGGCGGAGTGGCAATATGTGGGACTATTGAGTCAAATACTTAAATTGATCCATCACTATCATGCATGTGACTCCTTTATATAAAACAGTTATCAGTCATCGTTGATGTAACGACCCAACCCTGCTAGCCCTTCGCCTAATCACGTGAAGGTTAATCCAAGCAGCTACTGTATAACCTGAGATTAACCTTTTGAGCTACGTGATTAGGCAAAGGGGTTAGCAGGTTAGTTGGGTTGGGTCGTTACAATTGAACTATTTCCCACCATCTAGTTGTGTTAGACATTGAATTAAATAATAACATTAACTGCTATCCTATTAAGTGGTCTCTGACTATTTTCTCTGCTTTTTCTTATATTGTACGTTGTTAACTGCCTTTTGACATAGGTTATATTGGCAAATCTGGTTTACGAGAAGCAAGAGAACATAGGAATTATGATGAAAGTGCATGGGCTTGGAGATGGACCGTATTGGTTGATCTCTTACATTTATTTCCTTCCCCTATCTTCAGCTTACATGTTGTGTTTTTCTGCATACTGCTCGTTTCTGGGTAATGTAAAACAAAACTTCCTTATTTCTTATTTTCATTTAGCAGAAGACTCATTAAGCCTGTCGCTCCCTTTGCAGGATTAGGGTCATTCAAGACCCATGACTACAGTTTGCAATTTGTCTTTTTTTATGTCTATATCAACTTGCAAATTGCATTTTCCTTTCTAGTCGCTCGAATGCTCTCAAAAGTGAAAACTACTTCAGGTTTGTGTCTCAACTAATTGATGTGTTTAGAGTGATGTGTAGAATTCCTATTTTGACTGAAAAAGCAGTTGACTAACGTAAATGGTTTGATGATTTCAGTTGTAGCTTATCTTATTGTCTTTGCAACTGGGCTGGTAGGAGTCCGTTATTTTCAGGGCAAAGTTGATGATCCATCATTCCCAAGTAAGTTACAGAAATTCTTTAGTATGTGTTGTTTGGTTGTTTTTTCCATGCTTCGTATTGGTTTACAATTTTGTTTTCCAACTTTTGATGGAAAATTTGGGTTATACAGTTGTAGTTTTTTTCTGGGTACCTATTTCCAAAATTTAACAGTTGGATCATGCAGCCAAAACTCGTTCTGTAGTGCTTTTCTTTTTTGTTTGGAAAGCATTAATAACAGTGGCAAGCTCGAAAGGATGCCCACTATTTTGCTGATCAAAAAAAGAGATGCCATTGTTTTGTGTTATACATACCCCTTCCATATGGAGCGGTACTTGCATCGTTTTACTTGGATTCAGGAAATACTTAATCCTAAGGTTGAATTTCTGGTTTAGTTGGAGCTGAGTTGCTCATCCTGATTTCTTTATCAGTTGTCGGTACATCACATCTATGTTACATAGACTTGGGTACAGCTGACTGATGGCTCTAAATTGCTTATCATTTATCAAAAGATACAGGACGATTGAATTTTCATTTTTTTATGTACAATTTTTTAATTGGTAAAATGGAGTTTACAACTACTCATAGAGCATTTTTCATGCATAATATTACCGTTTTATGCATAGTTGGTTATAGAATAACTTCGACTTGCTAGTAGATATGCTAGCCAAGGGATCCATCTACACATATCTTTTACCGTTGTTGAGTGTATTCCAAACTAGCTAGTATGGTCCGTGCAACATAGAATCAATTACATTGTTGTATTCTTTGGTACGGATACTTTGGTGCCTGCAAGTTTTTCCTTCTTCTTTGGCTAACACCTCAACTGATTTTCATGTTTGGCTACTCTTCGTTTCCAGGCTTATACCTTTTGTGGACCCTAATCATCATATTAATGATATTTCATTGTTGTAGGAAACTTGGTTACAGTATTGGAGCTGTATCCTGGCTTAGCTCTCTATCGTGTGTTTCATGAGTTTTCAGTAAAAGCCCGTGAAGCAAGGCTTTCACACACTTGTGGGATGACATGGGAAGATCTGAATGATAGAAGCAATGGCATGAAAGAAGTGTTGATAATCATGGTTGTAGAATGGTTTGTGTTTCTGTTTGTCTCCTACTGTCTTGACAACAAGAGTTCTATAATTTGCTTCCGAAGGAAGCCTAATCCCTTTTCCCAGAGGACTTTTTCGAGCAATTTCGGTTCTGCGGAGAATGCTGACATCGCCCAAGAGGTAAGTCTACTTATCATCCTTATTGTTATTGATTTCAGAAAATTAAAGACAGCATCCTAGACACCCCCGAAAAGTCCTTTAGCATATATATCCATGTGTGTGCGTGTGTGTGTTTACAGATGTATATGTAAATATTATCACTTGCTTTCCAACTTTCCAAAAAAAAAAAAAAACACTTAGTTGTAGCTCGTAAAGAAACCAAATTTTCCTCATGGACATTTGATTTTACTAATTGTGTTTCGGAGTTGAGATTATACATGGTGATTGTATAGTATGTGTACATGTACATACAAACCACTTTATTAGTAGTTGTGATGGAAACCAATTACAGTTTGACATTAATTTTGTTTAATATTAAGCCTTAGTCAGAACTTGAAGTTTCAAATTCAAGTAGTGTCTTTTAGTAAAATTTATGATCCTGACATCAATAATAAGCGTGTTGGACTTCTCTCAACTCTCCTATGACGGAAAGGAATGAATCTGCCTTGTCCGCAGTCCAGCAGAGGTGCAGTCCAAAGTGATCGCAACCATCGGATGATATTTTTAATGGTCCACATTTGTTTTGAATCTATTACCGGTAATAAAAGAAAGACTTTTACCGGTTAAAGATTCAGCAAATCTGAACCATTGATTATCAAGATGAACGGTTCAAATTGAACCGCACAACCTTCTCTGCAGTTGCAAATCCAGAATACAGAAGCCCTTTTGCAGAGAAGCCAGATCCGGAATACAGAAGCCCTTTTTTGACATAGATGGCTGTCTCATTTAGTATCTCTCTCTCTCTCTCCTCTTCCGGTTTTGGGATAGAGATTGGTGAGATGACATGTTTCATGCAGTATTGAAAGAAAATAGACAGAACTAAATCACTCTGCATCACATTAAATCACAAGCTGAATCACATGAGCCAGTTCATTTTCCGATTCTGCATAAAATTGGAAACTGAGTATTTACCCCCCCAAAAAATTGGAAACTGATTTGACTGAAATCTTATCGAACCCTGTTCTTTCTCAATGGGTAAGATTAGGGAACCCTTTTCTGTTCTCTGCCTTCTACTGTTGTGTATATTGGATTTTCTCACTGTTGTGCATTAACAGAATATATCTCAACTTGTGTTTTCTTGTTCACTGTTGTTTTTTGCAGAGGGAAAAGGTTGAAGAGTTGCGTGTCCGGCCAGACAGAACGTACTCTATCATTTGTGACAATCTGAGGAAAGTGTATCCTGGAATGGATGGAAATCCTCAAAAAGTGGCAGTTCATGGGTTGTCTCTTGCATTGGCTCGTGGAGAATGTTTTGGTATGCTCGGACCAAATGGTGCAGGGAAAAGCACTTTTATCAAGATGGTCAGTATAATTGTTCCACCTCTTGAATTAATGTTTACACAGGTTTTTCATCCCTAACTTGTATCTGTAATTCTTCATATCATCAACTTACGTATATTATCAAGGTAGTTCATAGTTCCAGTTAATCTCATTATTATTTTTTTCCGCAAGAAACGTAACTGGGATAAAAGATCTCAAATCTTGTCAAATTTGGAAAATTAGTGCAAGAGAGAAGTCTATTTCTTGTCAATTCTGGCCCCTTTCCGCTAAATGTCATACACCAAATTGGTGGTTATGTCAGTTCCTCTATTACGTTCAACCATCATTTGGGATTTCGTTCTTACCAAACTAAGCTTTATATGAAATTACTATCATTATTATTATTATTATTATTATTATTATTATTGGTATTGTTATTATTGTTGTTGTTATTATTATTATTTTATTTTTTATTCTACCCTGCCAAGAGCTGATATGTTCAGTAAAACACTTAAACTGATATCCTTCTTTACCAACATCCCATACTATTAGTTCATGTTATGAAAATCACAAAGTACAGAGAAAAACAAGCCAACAAGCAATCAACCAGGAAACAAAGATTTCCGTGGTTCTGAGTAAGTATAAGCTTATACATGCTCGATGGGTGAAGAGAGATACATGATTCACTATGAACGATGATAAATTACAAAGAGTCGGCTATATATGTCGCTGTCAAAGAATCACCCAATATTAGGGACAAAACTCTAGTGGGACCCAAAGGGGAACAAAACCCTAGTCGAACCTAAAAAAACTCAAAGCCCTAATGTCAAACCCAATGAACTCCAAACTACTCAATAATACCAAAAGAAAACTCTCTCTACGGACCTCAAAGGAGCCTCACCATGATAGACCCAAGAGGTACAAAACCTAGTGTTATCCAAAGTCCCTATTTATAAGAAAATCCAAAAAAATAAGCACAACCGACTTAAAACACGTAGTCTCCTGGTCCACCGAACGTTTGGACGGACTTGAGCCCCGTCCAAGCAGGAAAAAAAGAAGCTTTCCGCATAACAAAACTTGCTGGGCCGTCTGGACGCTAGAGTGCAAAATTCAAGTCAGTTCTAACAATTTATGCAATCGTGCCCATAGCATTCTTCTTAATGTTAGAAGTTTTGGGAATATAGATTATGGCGGCTGTTGTTTACGAAGAAGTTCATCCATCCTTGTTCACAGATGATTGGGCTGACGCGGCCTAGTGCTGGGACAGCATTCGTTGAGGGTCTGAACATACAGACTGAGATGGAAAGAGTATATACCAGCATGGGTGTCTGTCCACAACATGAGTATGTTTGGATTGTCTACTTCTAGTTGTTTTTACCTTTACTTCTTTGTTCCACAAATTAGAAAGCATTTTCAATTTCCCGAACAATCGTGCAGCTTACTTTGGGAAACACTTACCGCAAGGGAGCACCTGCTTTTTTATGGTAGGCTCAAGAATCTCAAAGGTCCCGCCTTACACAGAGTAAGTCATGTTAAAATTCATTCTATTTGAGAGCATTTGTAACACCCCATGCAGACCATTTGTAACTAAAACAAATATTTAGTTTGCTCAAGTGAAGTTGGAAGGGAACAGTCACCTTTGGAATGCTCATCCCAACATTCGATTTGCGGGAAATTGCAAAATGGAAACTAAAAGTAGAATCAATTTTTGTAACTTAGGTGTAGTGCAAACAATTTTATTCCTTCCCACAAACATTCCACCCAACCCAACCAAACAATCCATTCCTTTATGGTTAATCATTGCAATGGGGAAAAAATTGAAATTTTGGTTGTCTTTATAATTGTGTTTCTGCGCAGGCAGTGGAAGAATCTCTTAGCAGTGTCAATCTACTTAATGGAGGAGTTGCTGACAAGCAAGCTGGTAAATACAGTGGAGGCATGAAAAGGAGCCTTAGTGTTGCCATTTCGCTGATTGGAGATCCCAAAGTATGTAGTAAATTGTAATGTTCACCTTGGTAGATGTATCATTTTCTGCCGTTCAAAAAAAGTTGTATGATTTTCTGGATGTCTTTTTCCAGCATGCTAACATAATACATGTTAATTTGTCATATAATAAGGTTGTTTACATGGATGAGCCGAGTACTGGGCTGGATCCAGCTTCAAGAACTGAATTATGGAAAGTTGTGATGCGTGCAAAGAGGAACAGAGTGGTTATATTAACCAGTACATTCTCTCTCTCTCTCTCTCTCTCTCTCTCTCTCATATATTATCGTTCAATATTGCTAATCATGCTCAATGATTTCAGCACATTCGATGGAGGAAGCAGAACATCTCTGCGACCGTTTAGGAATATTTGTTGACGGCAGTTTGCAGTGCATTGGAAATGCAAAACAGGTAATGTTTTGTGGTAATTTAATTTGTCTAATTCTTTGAGATGGATGTTAAGTTCTGCTATTGACAATGAGTATTTTCATGTTCTTGTTAATAGATCGAGAGGTTGATGTTTATCTCTATATACCAACTATTACCAAGCGAACTGTCTATTTGGAGGAGAGAAACATAAAATGGAGAAAATTATGATTGGCAAATAAATTTACCAGAACGATGAAATTCCCAGATACAAGGATAGAAAACCCTGTGGAGGATAAAAACAAACTCCAAGGGACTCGGACAATTGTAGATCCTTTATGATATAATTTCCTCTTTTGTGTTTACATATGCCAAGCTTTCATTGATAGGTAATATTCAGAATTATGTTTTTCACCATTGTAATATTCAATGCTATTCGTTGTTGAATTCCAGTTAAAGGCCCGATATGGGGGATTTTACGTGTTCACCATTACGACATCATCCGAAAATGAGCAAGAAATGGAGAGGTTGGTTCATCATATCTCTCCGAGTGCTAACAAGACATACCGCCTATCAGGAACCCAAAAGTTTGAGCTTCCAAAAAACGAGGTCAAAATTGCAGATATGTTAGAAATTGTTGAGGTTGCAAAGAGCAAATTCACTGTTCAGGCATGGGGCATTGCTGATACCACCTTAGAGGATGTCTTCATCAAGGTGGCACGTGGGGCAGAGGCATTCAACGTCATTTGATTGCTGAATATCATGTTTGAGGATTCTGCATTACTACAATACTAAAAAACTGATCTACTTCATAATTTAATTTTTATAGACTGGTGACAAAATCGACAATATACAAATTGTAATTTGGTTGCAGAACTGTTTACTGAACGATATGAAGAACAATTGAACAAAGCATTGCAGCTTTGACATAATAGTACTAACATTATGCCGAATAGCCTTCATTCACGGGTGCTAATGGTTAGATAGTCAAATCCATATCTATGTATCTGTACTACATGGTAAGCAAGTGTATGAAACATTACGCTATTTTTAAGATATATTACGTTACACTACCTCAAACTATGCATTGGTTACACATTGTCCACCTTAAACAATTGTTTTTCTCACTTAGCCACCTTGAACTACTAAAAAATGGTCAAGGTACACACCTTCCATTTAGATTCTGTTAGGGTTGGGAAAGGAAAATTGCATGTGGCTTGTAACATTTCATCGGGAATAATGTTTGCACCCCACTTTATTTATTTATTTATTTATTTTTGGAACCAGATATTTTATTAACGAAGCAAAACAACAAGGGGATAGCCTTGTAATACAGACCACCACCTACCTAACAACATGAAACAAAAATAATCAGCAACAAGGCATAGACAAACTCAGAACTACCCAAAAACAATTAGCTAACTAAGATCAGAACTACACATATGACAGAAGACCCCAAGCAAGACACAAGACTAGATTCTCATCAGGTAAAGGAATCCTTCTCCTGGAGCAAAGGCAAGCCGTAACTTCTCCCACAATTCTGCTAGCCAACCCTTTGGGGTCAATACCACAGTTTCGAAAAACTCTTCCATTCCTCTCCCTCCAAATATGGTACACAGTCGCCGCAAGGCAAAGCTTATACATAGACTTTTTCAAAGAGAACCTTTGGCAGTGCAAGACACCCCAGTTAGGGGTTGTTTGATAAAACTGAAAACTGAAACTGAAAGCTGAAAAATTAAGTATTGAAAACTGAATGCTGAAATTTTTAAGCTGAAAAACTGTTTGATAAATATATTAAGTACTGAATTAAAAAAATGATGAATTAATTTTGTTCCAATTCTATTTTAATTTACTAACGGTCACAATATACTTTTGGTAATGGTGGTGGAGGAGTGGTGGAGGTAGTAGGAGTGCTGGTAGTGGTGGTGGAGTGGCGGTGGTGGTGATGGTGGTGGAGTGGTGGAGGTGGTGGTAGGAGCGGGGGTGTGTGGTGGTGTAATGATGGTAGTGGTGGAGTGGTGGTGGTGGTGGTGGTGGTGTAGTGATGGTAGTGGTGGGAGAATGGCAATGGCGGTGGTGGTGATGGTGGTGGAGCAGTGGTGGTGGTGGTAGGAGCGGTGGTGGTGGTGGTGTAGTGATGGTAGTGGTGGTGGTTGTGGTGGTGGTGCAGTGGTGGAGCTGGTGGTGGTGGTGGTGGAGCTGGTGGTGGTGGAGTTGGTGGTGGTGGTAGTGGTGGTGGTAGTGGAGGGAGTGGTGGTGGTGGTGATGTGGTGGAGGAGGAGTGGTGGTAGTGGAGGTGGCGGAGTGGTGGAGGTGATGGTGGTGGTGGTGGTGGAGTGGTGGAGGTGTTGGTGGAAGTGGTTGTGGTGGTGGTATGACGGTTTAATGTAAGTATACAAAAATTCAGTTAGAATTAAGTAGCTCAAAGCTACTTAATTTTTTTCAACTTTTTAGCTTATATTTTAAGTGGTACTTAATTTGTTAAGTAATATAAAATGTGGTTATCAAGCCTACTAAATCACTTATTACTTAATTGATTCAGTATTAAGTACTGAATTTAGGTTATCACATAATCTCAGAGGGAAGAGATCTAGAAATTTGCTCATATCCACATCTAGACTTAACCTCACTCCATTATCCATACCTGTGACGCATAAGAGCAGTCGAAGAAGAGATGGTTAAGGGATTCAATCCCCCCAGCACGACACACATTCGCTATCCAAAGTACATAACTCCCCAAGTTGAGTCTGTCCCTCTTTTTCTCACTGCCCACCTCCTCCTCCTTCACCCAACCACTACTATCACCAGGAACTATCCTTTCATTTTCCCTCGGTCTATTACCCACCAACATGATTCATCAGGTCTGGGCAGCATGGGGGATTACCATTCAAGTGCTCCTAAAAATGTTTCTTCTCCTTTTCTGCTGCTGTGTTGTTTTCTTGTTTCAAATGATGTTCCGGTTTACTGTAAGCTGTTGTTGTTTGCACTTGATTTTGGAGAGCTGCTTTCTCTTGTAGAAAGTGTGAGGGTACTTACCTGATTTATTTATTGTTTTCTTCTTGTACGACGCTCCAGGTCATGCCCTTGGTCCATATTTTTGGATTGTTAGCCTTAATGGATTACCTTACCCAAAAAAGAAAAAAGAGAAAAGAAAATAGTAAGTTCAACACCTGAAAACTCTCGCTTTTGACACACGTACACCAAGCAAGGCGCGGATGCGTTTGCAAGCGTTGGTTGGTTGAGTGCAGGCGTGCCAAGACTTGTAGTGCCTAACTTGGATGGTGATTGCCGTGAATCTTGACTTCTAACTCGTAGAGCGATTGTGTGTGATACAAAGGATAAAGATCACAAGGAGGTTCGTGATTTACCACACGATTGTGGACTTAGAATGTCCTAGTCGTATAGGAAAGATAATGTAAAACGTAAATTTTATTATGTCGGAATAATAAAATTGAGTACCACGGGCCGAGCAAAAAAAAAAAAAATTTGAGTACAACGGAAAAGTGAAATCCAAAATACTTGAAGAAGTAAGTTGAATAGGGTTGAGTACAAGGTACTCGGATATGTCTACTTTGTTAAAAGTAAGAAAGTGTTTTGAAGCGTTGGGCTTAATTGGTGTTGTACCATTTTCTTCATCTTTGATTTTGCTATTTATAGGCTCCAAGATTGTGCAGAGAAGAGAAAAAAAAGTAGCCTGAATTGTGGAAGAGTGGCTGAATAGATTGAGATCATGGGAAGTGGGTTTCTTGAATGTTGACAAGTGTCCCATATCTTGGCAATTAACTTCCCTTCTTAGCTCTTTGGGTGTCCATACTTGCTTGTAACTTCCAAGTAAAAACCCAACTGCTCTTGCATCGTGGGCCATTCCCCTTTTGGAACAAACACATGCCAGTTGCCACCATTCTTTTCTAAAGCTCCGAACAATAACTTCTATGGAAGATTATTGGGCGTATCTCGTTTCACTTGGGCTTTAATTAATCGGCCAAATCACAAAATTAATGTGACCCGTTAATTTTTAGTCTGAGAAACTCATAAATATCGGCTCAATTTAATTAATATCTAATTAAATAGCTCTCTAACGCTAATCCGAGATTTGGTGTCAAAACGGGTATAAACACCACCACATAACTTGTCCTTTCCAAACATCAGAATCATGGAAACTCCACCATTTTCTTCATGCGTATCAGTTTCCCTGTTCACCGTAAGGTGATCATGGGAACAGGTGGTTGATGATGGAGTCCTGCTACACACACAGACAATCTGTGCACAGATTGTGCACAGATTTCGTTATGAGGCCTACCATGGGTCCCACACAAATCATCCGAGCCGTTCATTAAATATAAAATATTTTTTTGAGGGTTCTTGTAAAAAATAAACTCAATCTGATACCTATAGGTGCTTCATCCAACCATCTAACTTTTCATTCAGATTTCCGGATAATGAAAAGTTATATGGTTGGATTGAGCACCTATAGGTATCGGATTGAGCTTATTTTTTACGAGGACTCTTGAAAAAATATTATACATTTAATGAACGGCTCGGATGATTTGTGTGGGACCTGTGGTGGGCCCCATAACGAAATCTGTGCACAGATTGTATGTGTGTAGACTTTCTGTTGGTGATGTCCCTTTGAGGGACAGCACTGTGCTATCCTGGGTGATCGGGCTCAGCTCTGCTCTCGCTTTGATGATTGGAAACGTTCACTTCGTAGAGCTCATCTAGTCTATGCGAAAAATTAGCTCGATCAGACATCGTTAAGTTCTTGATCAACATGGAAATCCACTAGAACTCATACCCCTTGGCCGTGTGATTGAGATGTGTGGGCATGCCGCGACCGCAACGTGATCCAAACGTGAATTAGGCTAGAGAGCCTGATTCTGATTTCTGAACAGGTGAGTTATGTGCGATGCATGAAATCCACCACCGGTTCTTTTTTTGTCTCAGTGGAAAAGGACTTTACCATTTTCTCAAAGTGATGCAGAGAGAAGAACGAGCACGATACTCGAACCTTGAAAACACCATAAGAATGGGAAATGCTCGAGGTTTTCCATTATTGAAGAGATGAGCAGTGCTCAAACATAAAAAAAACACTGTTGAAATGGAAATGCTCGGATTCCCATTGTCTGAAATAATAAAAGTGGCATACAAACTACGAAGTTGCCGAAATTGAAATGTGCAGAAAAATAAACATAATGTGGCTGGAGCTGAAAGAAAGATAATTGAAGCAGGAGCTTGAAGTTGTGTGTTGATTGGGGGGCCTTTTCTGTGATGTGGGTCTTCGGTTTTTATAGGGAAGAAACATGGCAGTTAAGTGGCATTACGCCTCACTTTTGCAACATGCACGAGAATTTGTAAGCAATTGGCAATTGTTTAAGTGATCTTAACAGCTTCGAGGATTAATAAGTGATCTTTTTGTAAGCAATTGTTTTTGCTTTAAATTTTTATTTTTCGGTGTTTGGTTAGCACTTGAAAATATTTTTTAGAAATCAACAAAATAGTGTAGAGAGAGATGGGGAGCTTAAACGGTGAAGAGATATGAGATTATTGGAATTGAATGTGGGTCAGGATTAACGATTGAGAAAACTCAATTGATGGAAAATGTTTTACATGTAAAATATTTTCCTTATTTTTTGCAAAACCAAACTGTTACATTCCATCTTTTCTTATTCCTACTAATTAGTATATTTCTGTAATAAAAAAAGAAGAAAGGATTTTATGGTTTGGATCCTAATTGATATTTTCTCTCTCTCCACATAGTGTTTGGCTGGGATTTTTGGTTTACCTCCGAAATATGATTGTGTGCGAGCGTGCCAGAAAAGGCTTGTAATTATCCTTTTCCGATTTCAAGCTTATAAAAAGCCAAACTTAATCAGATGATTGTGGTGTCGGTTCAATTACCGCAATGAAGAGGATTTCTCTATCTAGAAGTATTAGAACGGCACAACGATCCACTAGAAACTTGAATAACCCAAAGAACAAGCAAGATACCTTGATCAATTCAAGAATGAACTTGCTTCCCAATTGAATCTCCAAACTTCCAATAACGAACAGAACGAGTTACAAAGTGACTACGACTACTACTACGAACTACTCCTAACTACTTTGAACTTATGTATAAGTTCTCCTAACTATTGCCTAATGGACAAACCAAGCATAGCATAGCTGTTTGTTTGATGATTTGCCTGGGGTTTTTCCTTTCTTCCTTTCTTCTATTTATAGGCAAACTCTTGAGTCTTCTCCACACTTTTATTTCTCGCTTGGCTGCCTTCGAAAGCGTCTTGGTTTGAATTCAAACTTTCCCTCCATGATCCCTGATTATGGTAGTTCGGTTTTGATCCATTACTCCACTTGCCCTCAATCTGCATCGTGTTGGATGTGGGCAGTTATGTACTCGAATCTCAACTCCTTTGACCATATCAATTGTAACTGCCTTTTGTTTGAATAAAACCATTCGCGCCTTTGAGCTTCGAACTGCTTACTCTCTATACTATTGTCTGAGTGACACCTGGAAACGATTAGTATTACCTATAAAATGACATTGATTTGATCAGAACGTCGTCGTTCCTGTAATTATGTGATTCCATGTACTTCAGTCTATGCTTGCTCTGTTTCGTCTAATATGAATAGCCACGTGTCAGTGTATGACTGGACCAATAAATTCACATGCAAACACGTAGTATAACTGTTGTCGACACTATTATAGTGTGTTGGAGTATGAGGGCCTGTTTGATAAAACTGAAAACTAAAACCGAATGCTAAAAAATTAAGTACTGAAAGCTGAATTTTTTAAGCTGAAAAGCTGTTTGGTAAACATTTTAAGTACTGAATTAAAAAACATAAATTAATTTTAGTTCCGATTCTCTCTTAATTTACTAATGGTCACAATGTACTTATAATAATGGTAGAATGGTGATTGTGGTGGTGGTGTGTTGGTGGTGATGGAGTGGCGATAGTCGTGTGTTGGTGGTGATGGAGTGGTGGCGGTAGTGGTGGTGGGGGTGTTGGAGTGCTGGCGATAGTGGTGTAATGGTGGTAGTGGAGTGATGGTGATGTAACGGTGGCAGTGAGTGGTGGTGGTGGTGGCGGCGGCGCTGGAGTGATGGTGTAATGGTGACAATGAGTGGTGTCGCTGGAGTGATAGTTGTGCAATGGTGGCATTGTGGTGGTGGCGGCGACAACGGTGTGGTAGTGGTGGTGGCAGTGTGGTAATGGTGGTGATGGTGATGGAGTGATAGGGGAGTGGTGGTGGTGATGGAATGATAGGGGAGTGGTGATGGTGGTGGTGAAGTGGTGGTGGTGGTGGAGTGGTGGTGAGAGTGGTGGCGGTGGAGTGGTGGTGATGGTGATGGTGGCAAAGTGGTGGTGGTGGTGATGGTGATGGTGGCGAAATGGTGGTGGTGGTATGGTGATTAAATGTAAGAACATAAGAATTCAGCCAGAATTAAGTAGCTCAAAGCTACTTATTTTTTTTCCTCAACTTTTTAGCCTACATTTTAAGTAGCACTTAATTTGTTATGCAATGTATAATGTCGTTAACAAACCTACTAAATCACTTATCACTTAATTGATTCAGTTTTAAGTGCTGAATTTAGGTTATCAAACAAGTTCTAAGTCTAAATAGTTTTAGTATTTGGTGTTGTACCGTATTAAATACTTTTATTAAATGGTTACATATTATTTAGGGGAGAACGTGGGTCAGTAATATATGAGACTAGGGTTTTTATTTGACAACAAACGTTCAGAGAGAGAGAGCAGTTGAGGTTTTTTTTCAGAAGGTGTGGTCGTCGAAAATCTGTTCTCAATCCGTTGAAATTCTGTTCTCGATCTTGTTCTCGGTTTTGTTGTGGTACGTATTATTGTTTTTGTTATTTCCATTACATTTAAGTGGTAGTCAGTTATTGGTTACGGTAACCCATTTGCTATCGTGGTGTGCACTTAAAATTGGGTTAAGGTCGAAGTGTGGTGGTGCGGTATGTGCGTGGCAACTGTGTTTAGTTTGCGTGATGTGTAGTGCGTGGATCGGTGGATGTGCAATTGAAATTGGTGGTGATCTATGTTCATGTTGATGGTGGTGGGAATTTTGTTTTGCTTATTATAACTAGGTACATCGCGACATGCAAGGCATGTCTGTCATGCCCGTTGAATTGAACGGATTTTTTTTTTTTGGAAATATAGGCTGCATAAGCTCAACGCACTTCTTCACCATAGAGAGATTGGGTAACTGAAGAACTTGGAATGCTTCTTGATCAAGTCCTTTAGTTGGCATTCATCAAGGCACTCAAGCTGGTCTTCTTTAAGGTAGAGCGTAATCTTTGTAACCCTGCCAAGAGCCTCGCCAGAGGTGTCTCTACCAAACTGACCAATCATGCTAGCATTGGCACCCATAGAAAGGGTTTCCATGAAATCTTTGGTTCTAGACTTTGCAATAGTACCAAGATTGTTCACCAAATCTGAAAAAATAAGATTAGAGAAGAATTAAGTAACCAAGCATGGCATGTAATGATCCCAAGATTTCAAACATAATGGTACAAAAGCACATCTGCATACCAGCTGTAATACCCGTCCCGAATATTTAGCATTTTAAATTCATATTTTAATTGAATTATGTGTTTATAGGGTTAATTCATATTTGGTGGGAACTTAACTAAATACTATTGGTCGAAGCATAAGTTAGCACATGGTTTCGTTGGCACATGATAATTTTCCTTAAGGCTTTAAAAATATCCTGGGGATATTTTCTCCCTCACTCTTATCTTTTGTGTAGAGAGAGAGAGAGAGAGAGAGAGAGAGAGAGACACGACATGAAGAGAAGAAGAAGGAAAAGAAGAGAAGCCAGGGTTGATCTTGCTAAGCTTTTGATTGAAGCTGTAATTGGTAAATTAATGTTTCCTTTACTTGGTTTCCGATCTTTTATGCTGAGTTTTGTGTATTTGGAGGTTGAATTCCTTGTTCTTTATGGTTTAATCTCTTTAGAGTTATGAGAATTCATGGTTTTTGGATGATTTCTTAGCAAACTCAAGAACTCTACTTGATTAGTTAAGATTGATGTATTCAGAGTTTGATTAACCCATGAGTTTGATGATATTGAGTAGCTCTATTGAATCTATGTGCTTGGCCATGATTTTGTGAAGTTTTGTTGAGGTTTGGATGGGTTATTGGTGGGATTTGGGGTTTTGAGTTGCAGGGTGTTCGAACTGAGTATTTCTGTCGAAACCCAGTTGGTATCGATACCTTGTATGGTTGTTATCGCTACCCTCGCATCTGGAGACGTTTTGGACCAAGTGGTATTGATACCACCCAAAATGGTATCGATACCAGTGACAGATTTTTTTGAAACTTCAAATGGACATAACTTTTTCATTTGGACTCCATTTTGGGCAAATTTTATATCAAAATTCATGTACTGAAGGTGTACTTTCCAATGGTGGTGGTTTCATGGCGTTACTCTAATCCTAAAAGAAGTTATAGTCAAAATACGATAGAATAGTTATGAGATTCTTTACCGATTTTGGGTTTATGTTATGATTGGGCGCTATGCGGGCTTAGGGACACTTATAGGTCTTTGAGGTGTCATATTTATGCTTGGTGGGCATCTTTTAATACTTGGTTAGCTTTACAACTTCGTATTAGATATCCGTTCGTAGGTTTTATGAGATGGTAGGTGACTTTGTTATCGTTTTGTCATGTGTTGATATGGTAGGAATGTTATGGGGTCTTATCATATATTTGCTTAGACATTCCAAGTGATACGTATGCTAATATGAGTTAGCTTGTGACCAGATAACGAGCCGGTCAAATGGGATGTGCCGAAACCATAAGTTTGGCATACTCCAGTCGAATCAAAGGTGAGTATGTTTGATATGGTTCTTCTCCATATAATATTGTTATGGTGGTGGGTGTATATCTGGCTAATCGTAGCTTAGCTTACAATATGGTTATCTTTAATGAGATATTGTTGTGGTGGTGATTGTATATCATGCTAATCGATGATTTAGCTGTTGATATGCATGCATGATATGTATGCTTGGAGGTTGTATATCATGCTAACCGAGGTTTAGTTTTTGATATGCATGTTGTGGTGTGTTGATTGTACCCGCTTAAGGATTGTGGAGTGAGTCACACCATGTCGTGGGCCATACTGTCTAATTAACGGTGAATGGAAATATGGTGTGCGGGACACAAAACCTTGGGTACATGGGATGTGGTAGATATGCTGTGAGGCCCCATTCAAGATAATTCGCTCCTTTGGATCTGAGGTTTGAGATATGCTCTTAGCCTTCCCCTTGGCCTGCAAAACGAAGCACGACTATAGACCACATCGGAGGTTCCCTGGAATGGCCCTTCAGTGTAAGAATCAGTATCGTTGCAGAGAGAAAATGAAGAACCAAGAATTAGGGTTCTAGGGTTGTATTGTACGTACCTCTTCCAGGAAGGCATAATGGGATATTTATAGAGAACCCTTAGCTTGGTTTCCAAGATTGCACCAATGCTCAACACGCGTCGGCTGATGTCACCCTTGCGTCACGTTTAGAGTTTTGTTACCGTTTATAGGATGAGCTGGCACCTTCACGTGCCCCTATCCTTATCCTAATAACCACTCGGATGACGTCACGAACGTCATCACGACCAAGGTTATTGTTCTTATGCGGATGAACTGGAGTGATGGCCACACTCGTTCGGGACCGAGCGTGGTGTGCTACTGTTGGAGGGTTTCTGATCGAACATATTTCCCGTCCATAAGGGGACTGGAGGCTGAGCAGATTAAGTGAATCATAGTTGACAAAACCATTGGCTATGAGAATGTCGGCATGGTGAACGTTAAGGGTAAAATGACTTGGGCTAAATTGGACCACTAGATCACGTTTGGAATGGCACGAGCCATTTCGCTTGGCCTACTATAATAGCCCCTCAATTCGCCAAGGCCTTCTGCTCGGTATGGATTGATTTCAGATCAAGCCGAGCTTGAGGATCCTCTTTCGGAAGCTACAACGGTCAAGTCTGAGCTCCAATGGATGAGTGATAGATGTCGAGCATTAAACGAGCATGCCAGTTAAAAGGACGCCCTGGTAGGTGAAGAGATGGCTGGCATGGGGGGAGCCTTGAGTGGCCACGTGTTGCGTTATTATTGGCAAATGGTTTGGCAGAGGAATGATTGCGAGGGAAATTCAAAACGGTTTACACAGCCTATAAATAGGGAAGAGGGGGGGAGAGAAATTTCTTTGATTCTCTCTCTCTAAAGCCAGATGTTCTCTCTTTAGAACTCCATTCCAGAACTTGATCTTCGTCCAAATCTCTAGCTCCAAGCTTGATTTGAACAGCAAAACTCCAAGTAAGTGATCGATTTCCATCGTTTTCTCGCTTTTCTTCATTTTTCATACGTTTTTTGGGGTTTTTTTGAGACGATTTTGGGGTTGTTTGTTCTAAATGAACAATAGGAAACTGGGGGTGAAACTTGATGTTCATCCCCAGATTAAATCTGTTCTTCCGAGCCCAAAGGGGTGCTGGAATCCTACCAAGTGTCTTCTTTCTGTTGGAAATAACTATCCGAGCGTGACTCCCCTTTGATTCTTAAGCCGAACATAGAGTGACTTTAGGAATATCATGCCCCTTTTTAGGATAAGGATGACTCATGAGCCGATAGGAGTAACCGAACCACTTCATTCCTTTTTTTTGCTGATGCAGAGGACAACTTCTTACTTTTCCCTTTTGTTTTCTTCTAGGTCTAGCTCACGAGGTCATCGACATTTCTTCGGATTCTGATCGCTCGGGAACAAAATCAGACTGATTGGTGATCAACGAACTGCTTGAGAGACACAGAGGCCGAAGCCGAGTCTCTTCCCTAGTCTCTACTAGAATGTCTGTCACCTCTCCCATGACCGATGACTCAAATGCTGAGCGCGATCATGAATACGCCGCAGATGACTTCTTGACCGACCCGGAGATAAGCTTCACTTCAGAGACACAATCTGAAGCCGAGCCTCGGATGGTGCATGAGGCCAAATCGAGGTTCATGTCAGAAGCCAAGGCTTCGACGTCGGCTCCGAGCGACCTTTTTGATAAGGGTTTGCTTCGCCCCTATGCCTACTACTTCAGTGGCGTGCCTGGGGAGTACGAGGCGTTTCTCCTGAAGTACAATATCCTTGATGACTTGCTGCTTCATCGTGTCAAGAGCACGGAGATCAAGGACAAGAGGGAGCATCATCCCTAACATATTACCTTGCTACTGATGGCAATCTGTGAGGCCAGGCTACGGTTCCTTTTCCATCCCTTCCTTAGGGAAATACTTTAGAGGTTCAGCTTGGCTCCCCATTAGCTCACGATCAATAGTTACCGAATAATTATGTCGGTGATTGCCTTGATCGAGAACCAGGATCTCAACTTTACGCCAACAGACCTATTCTTTACATACATCGTGTCACGGCACCGTAAGTCTGGCCGTCGGGATTTGACTACGCGTCCCAAGAAGAGACCCTTGATAGACGGCTTATCCGACACGGATAAGTGGGCCTACTTCTATCTAAAAGTCCATGGGAATCACGAGTTTGGCGATGGCCTTTGTCGGCTCTCTGTCCCAAAAATTAAGGATACGAAAGGTAATGCCGAGCCTTTTCTCTTACTTGTAAAACATTTGTCCATTTTTATCTTATGTTTGCTGATGCTCTGTTCGTCTGTTTTCTTCTTTCTGCAGAGCTCGGTCTAATATCTAAGGGCCTTAACACCAACTCTCGAGAACAGGCCTGGGAGACGCTTCTCGCCCAAGCTTGCCGACATGCCCTAACCTTTCTCGATTATAAAGCCTCATACAAGGGTGTGCTTAGAAGGAAGGAGAAGAACAAAGAGGGCGAGCCGAGCAAGAAGAACAAAGGAGGCCCTCCGACTTCTGAAGCTACCCAGAATAAGAAGGTAGCTTCAAAAGCGGCAGCAGGGAGTAAGGTTGCCAAAGATCGAATTTACTGTCGATGAGTGGCTTACTCCGCTAGGATTTGACGAGATATTTGAACCAGTGCTCCCGGGCCTAAACGAACCACTTCGATCCATAGATCCTTCCGCTGAGGATATGTCGAAAAGGAACATTCCTAGGCCGGTCATCCCAACAAAGACGACTAATTTGGGCCGTAATCGAAGCTCTTCAGACCAGCAACAGCAGCAAAAGGAGAAAAGGCAAAAGACATCCGAGGACATTCTTTCACTGAATGTCTCCCAATTGGCGCCTTCCGAAATTGCCCGAGCCTCTCCGGTAAAAGAACAAGGGAATCTTTTCGAACCTCACATCGACCTTATCGATCCTACAACCGAGGCCGCCATTCAACGCCAATTCAGCCCTTCCTACATGATGCCCGACGGCAAGATCTTGCTCTTCAACGATTCTGTGAAGGAGGAGCCGAACCTTGCCATTACTTTTCTGAGGGGGCTAGCCCTTCTGAGGGATTATGACCAAGTGCCAACCGATCTTCTCCCAGGCCTTGGTGAAATGTGCTCTCATCTCGTTTAGGTACGGCTTTTATTCTTCTTTCATTACTTCGCCTTAGGATTATGATTCTTTGTTTCTGACTTGCTGTTTTGTCAGGCCGGGCAGGCTGCGTTAAAGGCATACGAGAGAGGTACAAGACTGACCGAGACTCCTACCGCACCAAGTGGAGGGTCTCTAAACATTAGGTTAGAGATGCCGAGGCCGAGGTGGAGAAGCTTAAGAAGGAGCTAGCTGATGCTAAAGTCACTGCTTCGACTGTCGAGGCCAAGGTGAAGAAGATCAAAGAGGAGGAGAAGGAGAAGCTGGGATAGACCGATGCCAAAGGGTACGAGGCCGGCAAAAAAAGAGCTGCTTACTCATACCCAGGTTGCTCACAAAATGGTAAATGATGAGCCAGAGGTTCGGCTGCCAGATTTTTTCAAGCTCGGTTATGCTGCTGGGACTAAGGCAATGGCTGCAGTCATGGCGATCCAGGCCGACTCTGGCTTTTTGAAGCAGCTGCCGAAGCCGGTCATGCCTGATGTCGAGCTGCCTTATACCGAGGAAGAGTGCCAGCCACTGCCTTCCGAGGATGATGATGAGGAGATGGCCAAGGCTTCTGCATTCGCAACCATTTATCCGCATATTCCTTGAGCGAGACTGGGAAAAGCTTAAGGCAAGCATTCTCCCACTGAGAAGTGGTGGCAAGGGTGCGCACCAATACCTTAAAATAACGAATGTGCTCATACGGATCTTCATTCTTCTTCCCATAAAATAGGGGAAGGGCATTATGTGTACCAGGCTTAATGGTGAAAGCATTACGTGCTTCCATTGTCTCGGTTGGTAGAACTATTGGACCGAGAGGAGTGGTCCTCTCAGGATGCATGTGCGCACCGTCGACATCGGTGGCTTTGCCATCGGTGGCTCAATTATTAAATCCATGAACAAGCCACCGATATCAAATGACTTGCCGCTAAAAGATTCTTCCTCCACAGCTACTCTTGGAACTCTCTCAATGGCTACGAGACGCCTGGTATTGTCTCAATAGTACTTAGGTTTTAGAGGTGATTGCTTTCCTACGATGGAGGATTGCTTACCTCTACCTGTAACGCCCCGGATTTTGGGTACGTTAAATAAAACATTTTATTGAAATAAAAGCTGAGTCCGGCTCTTTATTACAAACAAAACATAAAGGAAGTACTTTTATTACAAACGGGAGGGAACTAAGGTTCCTAACTACAGCTCCGCTTGTTCTTCCATCACGGCTAGCTCCTCGGCTCCGAAGGCCTCCAAGGTGTACAGCTCGCCCTGCTCATCTATGAGATCTGACATATTATACCCGCGTCGCCACCGGTATAATATGCCAGGGTCACCAAAAAGGCAACACCGTGAGCTTAACGCTCAATAGCATAATCCAAACCCTCTAACCCTTAACTTATGAACATAAAAGCATAATAACAACAATTTAGATCATGCATAAAGTCCAAACAAGTATTCAAATCCACGTTCCTTTCTCAACTAACGTTGTGTTCATCTTTTAGACTCATCGTAGACCATGTCATTACTTCACTTTCCTTTTTACCCAAAAACTCCTTTTTAACTCACCCAACCTCGGTTCCGCCACGCCGGGTTCTCGAGTATCCTCACAATGGTTCCGCCGCGCCGGGTTCCCATTGGCACACAACCGCATTGGCTCCGTACCGCGGATAACCAAGCACACACCCTACCTCGGTTCCGCTGCGCCGGGTTCCCGAGTATCCTCACAATGGTTCCGCCGCGCCGGGTTCCCATTGGCATACACACACACATCCAACTCACATAATGCACCCAAAACCGGTCATTATGTAGTTTCAAAATAATTTCCTTTCTCGAATACACACTTTTTCATCCTTGTTAACACACCCTAGGTGCCATGTCTCTACTATCTTGTTTCTTGTGTCACGTTTATCATGCATTGACTCCGTGGTGTAAGGCATTCCATACATCAAGTACTTTATCAAATCTCATAAATGAATACAACAAAATTATCCAACTTTTGACCACATAACATGCTTGAATCATAATAACAACATCATGCATCTTATATAATCTCACAAAGATAACTTATCTACTTCACATATAACGTTCAAAGTTACTTTCTAATGAACTTGTTTGATACAAAACTACTTTATACTTAGATAGAAGGTAAGTACAACTACTTGAAATGGAAGTTAAGGAAATCCTACATATACGTAGAGATAGGGGACAAGAAATTCTACCGTGCTTCTTGGCGGTAGTAGAAGACTAAGAAGATTCGATCGTCGGTTTTGGATTTCGGCGGCGTAACGTCGTCGGTTTGCTTCGAAAGGAAGAGATATGAACTTTTCTCTTCCTAGAAACAACTTTCTAACTTAACTAAACTACTTTAAAGATCTAACGGTGGTTTTGGGAGGTGGTTTGGTGGTTTTTCTCAAGAACACTCAAGAACTCAAGAAAAGAAGAACTTTGGAAGCAAGAACACTAAGAAATTCTAGAGAGAAGTTGGAGCAAAGTGAGAAGGTGTGAGTTTAAGCTTGGAATGAGCTTCTATTTATAGGCAAGGCTCTCCCTCTCTCCCTCTCGGCTTTCTCTCTCCTCTCTCTCTCTCTCTCTCTCCCATGCACTAGCTATATATGCATATCTATGTATGTACAAACATGTAAGAATACAAATAAGTATAGGGTACTTTAGGTACTAAGGGCAATTTAGTCTTAAAGGGTCAAGATTTTCCCCAATAAACAATTATAAAGTACGAGTACTTTAATTAATAAAATAATGTACTTTTGCACTCCCGGGAATCTTAACAAAACATTAGTTTAATGGGATAAGTACTTTGTTTGGAAGATGAGCCTATTACCCAATGGTTAATAGAATCTCTAATGGTTATTATCCAAGGGATAATAAGGTACGGGTACTTTAAATACTAAAATAAGTTTTTGGAAAGACTACATGTCCTTTTTATAAAATCCCATGTGTTTATATATATATGTACTTAACCATTTAAATAAAGAAAAGGCTTTTGTCCAATGGGTAAAGATTACCCTAATGGTTATTAACCAATGGTCCAAGGTTACTTGGGTACTTTTATTAGAAAAAATAATTAAAAGTACTTTTCAAATGTCAATCATAGTACTTTTATTTAAATATTTCAAAATCCTTTTATTATAAAGAAATGAGTTTCTTTTATCCAATGGGTAATAATTTCCCTAACATTTATCGTCCAATGGATAAAGAATAAAACCAAAATAATAAAAGAAAATAAATAATCAATTCTTAGTCTAGGGTTCAAAAGGTTCAAAAAGGTTCAAGAGGGTAAAATGGTCATTCTTTGGTTAGGGAAAAGTAACTAGATAACTCTTTAGTTAGGTTACTCCATCAAGCCAGTTAGAAGCTAACAAGGCTTGCTAAGTCGAACTAAAAGTCAAGAAACGATTCTTGAGGGACTAAAGTGCGATTAGGGCATCTAGTCGGGAAATACGATAATAAGGCATTCGATTTCTTAAAGACCAACCGTAATACAAACTAAATAAGAAAACCAACAAGCAGTTAAGAGAAATTTAGAAATTTCGAATAACAACGAGATTTTTATTGAGCGAAAAATCGGAGTTGTTACACTACCTATGTTGACTCGAAACAACTAAAGAAACTAAAAAGAAAATAAAATAAAAATAACTCCCCGAATTCTTAACACAAGTTACCGTCCTTGGGAACGGCACCAAAAATGCTTGACAATTTTCTAGTCCTAAATTAATGGGTTGCCCCAAGCGTAGGGCGGAGACTGACGCAGCATAATATCCGGTAAAACCGGAGTCGAATCTACAAAGACGGTGATGTGTGCTGACTAAAAGCTCGAGTTGTTACTAATTAAACTGCCTTTTAGGTAGCCACCCTTTGTTGTTTTGATTGAGATTAATTAAAACCTAATAAATTGATTGTTCTTTTCAAATAATTAAAAAGAGGTACGGTCGTAGGATTCATAGCACTCGTAACCAGTCCAGATTAACCTGCTCCATCAAGTGTTCTTAAAAACGTTCAACTTTAATTTGGAAAAGATACCCCGCAAGATGTGAAACCTCATGGTCGCCGTTTACCCATGCGCAACGGAGAATGAGTTTTGGACCCCCATTCTCAAGTTCACACGGGCTCCGACAATGCCCTGGTTTGTCTGCGGGAAGTATTTTACCAATCTAAAATTGTCTGATTCATTGTTTGAAAATAGGAGTAGTGTCCGAACCGGCCACGACGTGCTAATCACCCGCGACCCTACCTAAACGACTACTCACTAATCATTGCACAAGAAACAAAAGAAATCTTAATTTGAAACATGCTTCCGAATATGAAATAAACAGAAGAAATAAATTAAACAAGTTCCAACGAACAACTTTAAGGAATGACGAAAATTAATACGAATTATCGTAGTGCAAATAATTGAACAAAACTTTAAATAACATGAATGAAATAAAACTCGGAAGAAAACTGTACAATATTGACAGCAGCCCCGTCGTCAGCCTCGTTCTTTTTTTTTTTTTTCCCATGCCCAGAACTTTTCCACGGCATTAGCCTTCTTTCTTTTTCCACGCCAGGACCCTTTGAAACCAGTAGCGTAAACTGCTTTTATTAGGATTGGAGACTTTAATTTCACAAAGGTCCTTTGGACTTCACATATTAAGATATTAGCCATTCAACTTCGAAGGACTTTGCATTTTGATCCAGAACTTCTATAAATTTTTCTTTTTACTCAAATTATTGGAAATCGAGCTCGAGCAACCTATAAACATAAAAGCACATAATAAAAATCAGTTAACAAAAATAAAGGACTAATAAATGTAGATTGGAGGGCTAAAATATGTATATTTTGACACTTATCACTGATCAACAGCAGGGGAGGGTTGAAGAGCGTGTAGCCGAGGGTGGCGATCGAGAAGGACCTTCCGAGGCTCATCAGAAAGTTGCTGAAGATGAACATGTTCAGATTGACTGAAATGAAGGAAGACCTTTTCACTTTTCGAGCACTTCTTTTAAGTATTTTTTTGTCTTAGGAACTTTGAATTTTGAGTTTTAAACTTGTTTATGGACTGGACGGCTCCGAACATCAGGAGTTTCCCATGCCAGTTGTAATAGTTTGAAGGCGGACGGCATCAAACGATTTACCACGCCGAGCCTCCTTGCTAGGATGTTCTGAACGCTCTATTTATTTTCAAAGCCTTAGAAAATTTTCCATTGTGTTGCTTTGTTTGAATGGTTAAATATTTCTTCATGCCTTAGAAATATTTTTGCAATTTGGCTGAAGGTCAAGAAACCTTGGCTTTGCTTTTATGTTTTTTATTTATTTACTCATAGCAACCCCCACGTTGGTATAAGGCTCAGTTCAAATGCTAGCCTTATGCCAAGGTAAAATGCTAAGTAAATGTTTTAATTGGCCAATTTGTTCAAGTCAAAATATGAACGTAGCTGAACTAAGAGCAAACTTATAAGTTTGTTGATCGCGTTGTGGCTGTACGTCAAGTTGTCCGAGCCATGGTGAGTTCTGTGGACAATGAATCTGAACGTAGTTGTAATGGCCAGAAGGCCGAGTGAAGTGATCAAAGTTGAATAATTCAATCTAATAAGAAAGAACATTGATGCTTCGGAAAGAGGTGGGACTTCATTAAGTAAAAAGTTGACCAAAACATGTACAAAATTTTGCTAAGTAAGAAACTGATAGTGGCTGAGATAGACTCAAACTGAGTTGAAACTCTAAAGGTATGCTTTCCTGAGGTTTAGAGCATTCCAGGGGTTCTCAATCTGTCGTCCGTCTTTGTCTTCCAGCTTGTAGGAGCCATTGCCGACCTCCTTGACTACCCTATAGGGACCTTCCCAATTGGGTTTGAATTTTGTCTTCTGACTGGCTCGGACAACCTTCCTCTAGACCTAGTCATCGGTTCTAAACTTTTTGAGCTGTACGTTCCGATCGTAGCCCCAAGCGACCTCCTGCTGATAGCTAGCTAGCTTGAGCTGGGCATCGTCCCTCTTTTCTTCGGCTAGGACAAGCTCAGTAGCCACTGCTTCATCATTAGTTAATGGATCGAAAGTTTCAGTACGTAGGGTTGGGAACTTGGATTCGAGTGGAATAACAGCCTCCATGCCGAAGGCCATTGCAAACGGAGTTTGGCCAGTGGAACGTCTTAGGGTGGAGCGGTAGGCCTAGAGAACCCGAGGCAATTCCTCGGCCCATCTTCCTTGTTTGGAATCAAGCCGACGCTTGATGCCAACACATACTGTCTTGTTCGTGGCTTCGGCTTGGCCACTGCCTTGGGGGTAGGATGGGGTAGAGTTTAAAAATCAAATTCCGAACTTAGCACAAAGTCCTGTTAGCTCATTGTCGACGAATTGAGAGCCATTGTCTGAAACAATTCCATAAGGTACTCCGAACCTTATTACGGTGTTCCTCTAAACGAATCGCCGAATGTCTGCTTCAGTGGTTGTGACGAGGGGCTCGGCTTCCACCCATTTTGAGAAATAATCAGTTGCGGTTATCAAAAACTTGAAGCCCCTGGGTGCAGTGGGTAGTTTGCCAACTATATCTAAGCCCTATTGAGCAAAAGGCCAAGGACTAGTGATAGGTTTGAGGGCTTGAGTAGGCTGCTTCGAAATAGGAGAAAAAATTTGGCAAGGCTTGTACTTCTTGACCACTTCTTCACAATCCTTCTTCATTCCCTTCCAAAAGTAGCCTTGGCTTAGAGCTCGTTGACATAAGGAACAGCCTCCAGCATGACAGCCGTAGCTTCCAGAGTGAAGCTTGGCCAAAATTGTTGGGACCTTGACGGGATGGATGACTCAAAGATAAGGCCCTGTGAAGCTTTTCCTGTAGAGTTGGCCATTCTCAGAGATCCAATAATGGGCTACTTTGCTTCGTACATGGTGGGCTTCTTTTTTATCCAAGGGGAGCGTATCATTCTTGAGAAGGGCAACTATCTCATCCATCCAGCTTGGGTCGAGGTTGATGCTAATGATTTCTTCTTGAGCTTCAAAGCTTGGCTCGAAAATTTCACCGAGGCTGATGTTTCGATTTTTTGAGGCCTTACTTGTCGAGGCTAGACTTGCAAGAGCATCAGCGTGAGCATTGTTTTCACGGTTGATTTGCTTGATGTGGAATCCCTTGAACTATCGAATCAATTCTAGAGCTGTTGCTTGGTATTTGAGTATATGAGGATCCCAAGCTTCATAATCTCCCGTCCCTTGGTTGACGATCAATTGAGAGTCACAAAAGACGTGTAGGTCTTCAACTTGTAAATGTGTGGTTGCTCGGATTCCAGCGAGTAGTGCTTCGCTCTCAGCCTTGTTGTTTGTGGCTGGGAAGTTCATTGTGATAGCACTCTCGTGGAGCACACCACATGGGGTTAAAAGGACGACCTCTGCACCTGTACCACTGCTGTTTGATGCTCCATCAATGTGAAGCTTTTAGACGTCTCCACTTAATAAGTTCCATGTTTTCCAAGCCTCATGCTACTCCAGCATCCCATAATCAGGCCAAACCAAAGATTCTTCATCTAGACTTTCAGGGGTGAATTCGGTAATAAAGTCTACTAATACCTAGGCTTTGACTGCGGTTCGAGGTTTAAAATCAATATCAAAGTTTGCCAATTCGACCACCCACTGAAAGACTCGGCTTGATAGATCAGCCTTCCTTAGGAGATTCTTTAGTGGGAACTCAGTGAGGACAATAATGGGATGCTCCTGAAAATAAGGGAGTAATTTTCGAGCCGTTGTGACCAATGCAAGAAGAAGCTTCTCCAAAGGTAGATATCTTGTTTGAGCTGGGAGTAATGTTCAGCTAGTGAAGTTAATGGGCTGGTCCTCCGGGCCTTCCCGCCCGATGAGTGTCGAGCTAACAGCATGTGGAGAAACAATCAGGTAGAGGTACAATGTTTCAAAGGGCTTTGGTTTGATGAGGAGCAGAGCCGAACCAAGATAAGATTTTAGCTCGGTGAGGGCTGCGTTGCATTCTTTTGTCCATTTGAAGCTTCGTCAGCTTTGCTTCTTCAAGGTTTGGAAGAAAATATGGCATTTATCCGATGAGCGGCTAACGAACCTATTAAGGGCTGCGGCCATTCCTGTCAGTTTCTGAATGTCCCGAGGAGTCGATGGTGCCTTTAACTGTTGAATGGCTGATATCTGATTCGGATCTGCTTCGATGCCCCGCCGAGTGACAAGGTAACCAAGGAATTTTCCTGAGCCGATGCCGAAAGCACATTTCTCGGCGTTGAGTCGTAACTTCTTCAGTATTGCAAAGACTTCGGCAAGATGGGCTAGATGATTTTTGGCCTTTAGATTTTTGACGACCATGTCGTCAATATAGGCCTCCATGATTTCACCAATGAGCAAGCCGAACAAAAGGTAGACCATCCTTTGGAACGTAGCTCCAGCATTCTTTAGATCGAACGGCAAAATAAGGTAGCAAAAAAGACCTCTGGGGGTGATGAAAGCTGTTTTTTCCATGTCGTCTGGGTCCTTGGCAATTTGGTGATAGCCTCGGTAAGCATCCATGAAACTGAGTCGAGCATGACCTGCTGTTGCATTGACCAACTGATCAATCTTTGGGAGGGGGAGGCAGTCTTTTGGACAAGCGTCATTCAAATTGGTGTAGTCCACACAGACCCTCCATTTTCCATTTTTCTTCTTTACCACCACGGGGTTTGCAAGCCAAGTGGGGTATTGCACTTCTTTAATAGAACCCACTTTGAGGAGCCTGTCAACTTCTTCGTTTACCGCTTCGGCGTGAATGGCCGCCGATCGTTAAGGTTTTTGGATCACCGATTTTGCTGACTTAGAAACATTGAGTGAATGCTGGATGAACTTCAGGTCGATACCTGGCATCTCGTACGGCTTCCAGGCGAAGAATTCAATGTTATTTTTCAAGAATTGAACCGTTTCTTTATGCTTGTCTTCCGGCAAGCTTGAATCGAGCATGAAATAACGTGATGCATCTTCATTGATTGGGACTTTTACTAGATCTTCGATTGGCTTTTGTTCGGCTGGAGATTCGACATCCTCGAGGACTGGCTTGTCCGAGACTTCAACCCAATGTACTCGCTTGGAGCTTGGTGCCTTTCCGATGGCTGAAACATAGCATTATTTGGCCTGTAACTGGTTTCCCAACAGATCTTCTTATTGGCCATGTGCGCCGATGTATTTAACTACTTGGTGGTAGGTTGAGGCGACGGCTTTTAGAGAATGGAGCCAGTTTCGGCCAAGGATGGTGTTATAGGGGCTCGAGGCGTCAACTACGATGAACTCCATGTTAGAGTAGACCGAGCCAGTGACAACGAGAAGAGTAATCCTGCCGAGCGGCCATACAGGCATTCCATTGAATCCAATTAAGGGAACCTCGGCTAGGAGAAGGGATGAC
Organism: Rhododendron ovatum; assembly: GCA_019656835.1. Classification (NCBI taxonomy): domain Eukaryota; kingdom Viridiplantae; phylum Streptophyta; class Magnoliopsida; order Ericales; family Ericaceae; genus Rhododendron; species Rhododendron ovatum. Next base: position 34,670,190 of record CM033799.1, read on the forward strand.
TCTGAGATTTTGAGCTCCTTGAAGAGGAATAAGTACATCACTTCTGTCGAGCTTCCTTGGTCTACAAGAACCCTTTTCACTGAGTGTGTTGAAATCTGTACTCTGACCACCAAAGCATCATTATGGGGTGTTTGAATGCGTTGGAGATCTCACTCGGTGAATGTGATTGACCAGGGGTGCTCGAGCATCTTCAGCCGTTTAGAAGCATTGCCGACAGAAAAAATTTGGGTAAATTTCTGAGCTTTGTCAAGTTTTGTACGAAGCTGCTGTGCTACTTCTTTCATTAGTGGTCCATGAATAACATTGATGACTCCAACAGGATGAGGAATAGGGTTTTGCCCACCAGCGTTCGGTTGTCTTCTCGGCATTTTGGTCCAGTCAATATGATCATCAAGAAGCCCCTAGGCAGCCAGATTCTCCAATAGGGCTTTGTACGGAGCGCATACCGTGGTGTAATGCCCAAGCTCATTGTGGTACGAACATCTCTTCCGATTGTTATCATTGCTGACTTCGGTGTTAACTTTCGGTGGGTTCGGCCAAACAAAGAAGGGCTTTCACTCCAAGGTGCGGAGAAGAAAATAGATTGGTTCTTTGAATACCGTGGTCTCGGTTACGTAGTCATGAGCTTTAGGAGCTTTTTAGTTTGCCACTTTGACTGTATTAACTTGCTTCTTCGGCTCGGTTGCAACCACAGGCTTAGGGGCTGCAACTTGAGGAGTAGGGATATGAAGGCTTTGGGGCACGGTGGAATTTTGTCCTCCTTGGAGTTCTCGCTCGGCGAGAAACCCTTCTTAGGAACAGAACTGTTCGACCGTCCTTATTAGCTCGTTCATTCCATGAGGTGCCCGAATTGCCAGCTCATCCAGAATCTTGCTTCCTGTTTTGAACCCATTTTTGAAGTTCCTTGCTGCCCGATATTGGTCAATACCAGGTATCTCATTAAACAATTGCTAGTAACACACAATTGCCAGTAACGCTCGGTATACTTCCGAAGTGTCTCTCTGAGCCTCTTTCTCATTTGTGCCAATGCATCCTCCTCCTTTGCTTGCTTGTTGCTTGTGATGAACTGATAGTTGAAAGCTCTTTCGAGCTCTTTGAAGCTATGCATCGATCCTGTTTCCAATTGATTAAACCACAAGAGGCCGAGGCGTCCAAGGCTTGAGGGAAATGCTTTACACATAATGGCGTCGTCATCAGTTACGCATGAGATAGTGTTTCGATAATTGATGAGATGGGTGTATGCCTCGGTTGTGCTGGGGTCGAACTTCTGGAACTTCGGGAGGTGGAGTCCAGGCTTCGGCAAAGTGGCTTGGATTTTAGCCGAGAAGGGAGACTCGATCAACTTTTTAACTGGCACTCGTGGGTCGGCCCAGGAGGATATCTATCTCGATCGCTTCGAGACTTTTTAGAGGCTCAGTACTCTATCTCTTTCTCTGTCATCTCCTTTTGTCGATGCTGAAATGCCTTTTCTCTTTTCTTGATGGGAGCTCTTTGCCGATCCTCTTCTGGGAGGTTCTCAATATGATAGACTCTTTGTTGGCTCGGATGGTAGTCGTGCTGAATGACCACACTTACTCTTTTCTCTCGAGGAGGTCTCCGAGCATTTTTGGAGTCTATCGTTCGTTCGTTTGAGGTTTTCTCCCAAGGGACATCATCATGTTCCATGTGGTAGCCCTGTGGATCTTTGCCGTTCCTTCGGGACGTTCGGCTTTTTCGCCATTCGGACTTGTAAGGAACTAAAGCTTGATCGTTGTCTTCTACCATATCGTAACTTTGGGAGCCTTGAGAGTATTCATCCCCAGCTGATGAGCTTGAATATACAGTGTGGGGGATTCCCTCTCATCTTGTTCTTCCGCCTCTGTGTCTCACGCCATTACCGAGGCGCTAATGAACCGCAGAATGTTGCTGCTTAAAGCGAGCATTGTCCTTGGCTTGGTTATCCGTTAATGGTGGGTCCAGGCGGTCGTGAACTAAGATTCAGTGTGGATCTCCACCCTCAATGAAGGAAGGAGGTGGTGGTAAGTTTCCTTGCTGGTGCCGTCCTTGAGAACCAGAGCGGGAGGCCGCCGGGCGCTCGCTGGCCTTGATTCTTGCGATCTTCATTTTCAGAATGGCAACGTCTGCGTTTGTTTGCTTCTGCTGCTTCTTGAGCATCTTCACGTAGGCAAGAGCATCCTCGCTCAATCTAACAAGATGCTGAGCGGTGGTGCTAACGCCCGGAGGAGTAAATCTAGGAGGGTAAGACGAGGAGGCGGTGTTGAAGCCAGTTTCAGAAATAATTTAGCAAGGAAGGGTTGAGGGGTGGGATTGGAGGTGGCGCTCTGCCCATTTCAATGAGTGGAATTACGGTAGAGATGTGGTGGAGAGGTGTTTTAAGGCAACGGAGGAAGAGGGGAGTCATGGAGGAGCCACCGTGGATTTGAGAAAAAGATTCATGTTGGGTTCACCAAATCGTGGGGCTCCATTCGAGATAATTCGCTCCTTTGGGTCTGAGCTTTGAAATATGCTCTTAGCCTTCCCCTTGCCCTGCAAAACGAAGCACGACTACAGACCACACCGGAGGTTCCCCGGAATGGCCCTCCGGTGCAAGAATCAGTATCGTTGCAGAGAGAAAATGAAGAACCAAGAATTAGGGTTCTAGGATTGTATTGTACGTACCTCTTCCAGAGAGGCATAATGAGATATTTATAGAGAACCCTTAGCTTGGTTTCCAAGATTGCACCAACGCTCAACACGTGTCGGCTGATGTCACCCTTGCATCACGTTTAGGGTTTTGTAACCATTTGTAGGATGAGCTGGCACCTTCACGTGCCCTTATCCTTATCCTGATAACCGCTCGGATGACGTCACGGACGTCACCACGACCAAGGTTGTTGTTCTTATGCGGATGAACTGGAGTGATGGCCATGCTCGTTCGGGACCGAGCGTGGTGTGCGACTGTTGGAGGGTCTCTGACTGAACATATTTCTCGTCCATAAGAGGACCGGAGGCCGAGCCAATTAAACGAATCGTAATTGACAAAACCCTCGGCTATGAGACTGTTGGCATGCCGAACGTCAAGGGTAAAATGACTTGGGCTAAATTGGACCACTGGATCACGTTCGGAATGGCACGAGCCATTTCGCTCGGCTTGCTACACGTGCCACTGCATGTGATGTGATTATATTCATATTGTTGTGCACTGATTATTATTGCTCAGTTGGGTGGACATGTTGGTTATAACTGTTGTATACATTTAAGTATTTCAGTTACATTGGTAATGTGTATTGATGTTAATATTCCTTCGGGTATTGTGGTATTATGTTGAGCATTTCTATATCTCACACACTCTGGCTTTCCTTTTTTGGATTGCTAGGTAATAGGTTACTTAGAGTTGGTCCACTACTGGTCATCATGTTGAGGAGTGTTTAGGTTAGCTTTGGATGATGTGGATGAGCGAGTTGGTTATAGGTAGTGAACTAAGAAGTTGATTTATATTAAGTTATAATTAAATCATCGGTAGACATGTTGAAGTGTGAATTTGTAGAGTATTGTAATTGAGGCTGCAGTTGGTTGGTCAATATGTTGACTCATTTTTTTCATATTAAGGTGATAAGTCTACCGCTGGATGTTTATTCTGACAGGTTGTGAGGTGTGGTTAAATTTTATATATGGAATGCCACGTGGTCATGCGGACTTGGGCCCACTTTGGGTGCCATTTGCGAGGCGGGGCGTGACACCAACTTTTGTCATGCCAATGCCACTATCAATGATGGTCAAAGTGTTGCTGGCCTTGTCAGGAATGATGTGGATGAAGAGCTCTGGTTGTGCATTAACAAATTTTGTCCAGAGCCTATATAGTATTGAAGTTCCCATTATTACAATCAGTATTTACAAACAAACAGTTCCACAAAACCTACAGGTTACAGCAGCAAGACTGTGTTGGTACTGCAAAATTAGAACCAGAGACTTTCCCTAATCTCAATAAGTATTTACAGATAAACAGTTCATAAAACCTACAGCCAAACCAGAAGGATACTACCACATATTCCAATGGTACAACAAAATTCAAACCAATTCTATAAATAAATATAGTACTGCTTGAAAGCATCACTACAAAAATATCTAACTATTCAAATACAATCAGCACATACTATCAAGTTCAAATACAATCAACGGCTATTACAGGGGTGTCCCAAGCTCTGCACTACTCCAAATATTCTCACCATTTATACAAGTTCTTCAAGCCATTTTAGAAAAGTTCCATGAGACCTGGCATTTAGCTCTGTTCCCATCTAATCTAGTCAGAGCATGGGAGTTCTTAGCAGGTATGACATTACGTGATGAAACTGCATTAAGAGCTTTTCCCTATGTTATTTCAGCCACAATCAGTTGGAGAATGAGAATCACAATTCTATTCAAGTTTATTTTTCTTAATGTAGACTAAAACTAAACCGACAATGAAATTCAAAAGTACTTAATCTGCAAAAATCTTCCCATTTAAGTCTAATAAGTCGGCTCGTTCCATTCCAGGTCCACAAGGTTTTGCTCCAATCAAAAGTGCCCAGTAAACATCTTCAAATACATCATAAGGGTCTATGCTAATATTGACCTCCCTTAAAAAGGGATATAATGAATCCTCTAGTTCCATGGCCACTCCTGCATGAATTATAAGCAATACTCATCATGGCTATGAACATGAAGATAAACATGTCACAACATACTAAACATGAAGATAAACATGAGGGTTTTATTTTGTAACCGTGTTAAGCAAAAGCTTACCTATTCCATTTGTTTGGATGACATGCTCATGGCTGAAGTCGATTGCAAGGGGAGGTACTTGGAGAAGAGATGCTAGAACCACAAGCAAGTAGTGGATTACTGTTAGCACCTTGATTTCCAAGGCTTGCTAAGCTTGGCTAGCAGTGGCACCTTGCACCCTAGCCAACCGGTGGAAACAAAGGCATGAGGGAGGCATGTCTTTACAAGGTGACTCGACGGTGTTGGTTGGTGTCGGCATTGATCCCTAAGGCAAGTAGCAGTCGTGATGCACATGATGGCCCGATGATATCGAGGCAGGGATGCTAAATGGGAAGCAGGCTTGTGGGACAAGGCAATCGAGGAAAACGGCTAAGTATTGGGAGCTGGGGTTGAATCACGAAATTGGCCAGGCAGCCTTGAGTTGGCTCGGGCAAAACGGAGGCAGACTTGAGTTGGCTCGGGCAAAACGGTTATTGACGGTTAACAACACTTCTGCACATGTTGCTGGGAGCATGGGACAGGTGTCCAAGGCAGAAATGAGCTGCATGTGTTGCTGGCAGCATGGGACAAGTGTCCAAGGTAGAAACGGGCAGTTATCGGCAGTTATTTCCAGGTAGTTTTATGTTTCAGTGTGCTGGCAGATCCTGGCAGTACCGGCACAGCCCTAGGGCAGTTGGGGGTGTCAACTGCAAGATCATGGGTTGGCCCCATGATCTCATGTACTTAGTGGCCACGTTTTTATGATTGTAAGCCTATTTAGGCAGGCATTTTCGTAGCCTAAGGCAGAGGGTTGTTCTGCCTAGGTTCTTGAGTGTAATCCTTTGTAAGTTGGTGCTTAATAAAGGTTGGGACAGTTCCCGTAACTCTTGAGTGTGTTTCTAGACGTTCAAACATATCGGGTGTATGAGTAAACACTAGTTGTCTGAGACCAAGTTGTTGGCAAACTTGGTGCCATCACGGGCAGATTTCTAGGCGAAAAACAGCCCCGTGACAATTACCATGTTGAAACTTGCACAATGCCAGTACAGTGGGATTAACATAGTCATACATCGCACTAAATTCATATCGAAAAATGCATTTTCTGGAACACATTAAATAGGAAGAAATTATTCATGCACAAGTACTGCTGGAAGAAATTTTTGGCAGTTAAAAAAAAAAAAACTATTGGTAGATGTTAAAAGGTTCATTGAAACCATTCAATTCATAAAATCACATCTAATAACATAACGACTCGTAAAAGCATCAAGAGAAGAGAGGAAGAAGATATTTAAGTTAGATTTAGAGCTGTTTTCCAAACGAATAGCAAGGTCTGTTTTGTTTCTAGAAAAAACTATGAGATTTGGCGAAAAATCATAACCGTTTCATTCCTCTTGAAATCAGTCCATCCAAAGGGCCAGCAACTATTCAAAATTAAAGGTAGTTGTCATAGCAAAAGGAAATGAAAAACTTTGATCCAAACACAGCTAAATGAAACAGAACTTCTTTTTTTCTGTAGGGAGGTATTCCCAAGCAAATATATTAAGTTGCCGAACACGTGATGTTTGGAAGCACGTGTTTAATACGATTGGACTTATCGCTGGGCAGTATGGAGGACAGTGATATGGACCAATGATATGGGAAGTCATTGGTCTATGCAGTCTGTTCGGCTGATTAAAAGGCCAATGACATGTGAAGTCAGTGGTGTAAACTATATGTTTGGCAGATAAGAGAAATTTGGACCAAGTTACATGTGAAGTCATTGGTTCAGGCAATCTGTTCGGCAAAGAGATGGCTGAACAAGGACAGAACCCCAAATCAATTGTTGGAACATGGGGAACATTCTGGAAGAATCCAGAATGTTAGTATTCCGTTAAGGAATAAGATTCCGAGAATATAGGATCTAAGAAAGATACCCAATGAGAATGGGATGTTCGGCCAATAAAGGAAAAGAATCCTAAAAAGGACTCTTTTCCATTAAACTGATAAAGGAAACGAGAATCCTTGATATCCTGAGTTTCCTATACGAGTTGGGAGTCCTATGGAAATAGGGATGCTTGGGCAACAAACATACACAAATCTATAAATATGAGGTAAACCTAGAGGAAAAAGGTACGCAATATACTGCATTATTATTGCTTTCCTACTGAGAATTAGGGTTCGATTTCTAGTACGTGATACTAACAAAGGCATCGGAGGGCCTTTGCCACGAGAGGCAAAGGCGCACTCACCCCCTGTCTATTTTGCAGATTAGGGTTCAGACGTCGAGTTAGGGTTCCGGTAAAGAGGCACCAATAAGCCGTTGCAATCCAGTTGAACCGAAGCATCAATTGTTTTCATCCCCCTACATTTTCCTTTCTGATTTTAACGTAAGAACATACGCAATACAATTAGGACCCTTAGAAATCCAAAACTCAAAAATTTAATATTCATTACTAACAACAGACTAACCTAAAAACCCAATCTTGCTAAAAGGAAACAATTGCGCAAATGCAAAATTCTTTTGGAAACTTACCAACAATTTCAGGACTTGCAAATACGCTAAATCGCTGAAAAAGATAGGAAAAAGAAAACAACAAATCACCTATAGTGCAGTAAAGTAGACAAAAATCAAAGATATAAACTCTAATAATGAATGGGGTACCAAACCATAAACTAAACTCACCATTTGTTCTGAGCAACCAACTCGTTCCATAACAAGTTTGTTTGATTAACCCTATAAACCATTGTAGCTCTGTTGGCATCCTACGGTAAATTCGTCAACCAAATCGAGAGTCCATCAATGCATGTATCGAGACCTGCACATCAAAACATGCATCCCGCCGGTCAATGCAAAAAATTTAAACCAAGATTAAGATGCTAGTACTAAAAAACCTCCCCAAGCAAGATTTCCATAATCAAACATGCAATTGAAATTAGGTACAGAATTTGAGAACAAAAGGACAAAAGCAGGCATGCAAGCTAAATTAGGTACAAAATTTGGGAACAAAGGGACAAAATCACACATGCATGACAAATCGCATACAAAAAATACATGGGAAACTAAAAATCGATGTCCTAAATAAATCTCTATGCACAAATCAAATACAAAAACTACAAAATCACAAAATCCGAAGAACATACTAAACCAGAAAACGGAAAACAACTGATCATCATAAGCATTACCTATTACAAACAATGACAGGCATAGCGTTCTCGGACGGCGAAGCTCCGCAAAGATGCAATTGGTACGCAATTCGAATTCCGCATTGGAATCCAAGTCCAAGGGAAGAGTCGTGCAACCCTCTCATCGCGATCTGCTGTTTCCATTCCCGAAATCTCTCGAACTCAACGTCCCTGATCTTTTCTGATTCAAAGAGTACCGGTGGGATGGAGATGATGATTTCATTCCAGAGAGAGAGAGAGAAGGGGAAAGTAAAGTTGAAGGGAACCAGAAGTGGTCCTGTACTTGGACACAATGAAGCCACGTATTCAATAGTCAAGAAATGCAAAAACACGTAACCCACCACATGCAAAAAGTAGAATGCCTGTTATACCCAACCAACAAAGACAACATTCATACAATTGAGGGTTACAATTGTCCAAATTGGACCAAAATGCCAAGCGAAAATCACCCCAAACGTGATCTTCCTTAGAAGGAGTAGGATGATGGATATAGACTCTATTTAATACTAATATTTTAGCCATGGTTTATAGATTTCAGTGTTTTTGGTTGAGAACCAGGTGGTATGCCGTGGGTGATCCAATAGATTAAGGGGAATTAGAGTTTAATGTTTGGGTTGAGCATGGTTGGTTGGTAGCTTGGGTTTTTAACTTTAGGTTTCATCTTTTTAGGTAGTACTATATTAGATATGGTGACATAGTTAGTGTTAATATTGTTGTATGATTCTCTTGGTTCAGGTTATCATCTTTTTGTGTACTTGTGTTGCAGTACGTTTGGACCCAGGTGAGTAGTTAAGTATGATACGTATTTTCAAAAGTTCCTTGTGTCTCTTAAAAGTATTTCCTTCAGAAATTTATATGAATGTTATTTGGAGACTCAAGACTGTTTATAAGTTGTTTTGTAAATTGATATGCAATGAATTTTCTGAGATCAATTGTTAATATTCTTTTTGGTGGTGAATATTAATGGAAACATTTATTTCGGAAGTCCAGGGAAATTATTCATTCTCGTGTCGGTGACCCTGGCCATTGGGGAAAGAACCATGTTGGGCCGGTGACTCTAATGCTCAATGGCTTTCTTTTGTCGGATCGTCTTAGGAAAAAGTACCACGGGCTGTCAACCCTAGTGACTCTAAGTTCGATATTGGATCCAATTTTGATGAGATTTATTTTTGCCATGGTACTATTTGATTGTGGTTCCCCATTGTTGATGGGGTTAATGGAGTTAATGTTGTAATCACTACTAAGAATGTTTATTGGTTAAATATTTCATTGATTAATTTATTATTCTGCTGAATACATTGAATGCCAAATTATGATTTAATAGTAAATTATTTTAATCTTTGTTTTCAACTTTATTTAATATACATAATTGCTATTCATTGAGTTCGTCAGCTGATGGATTTATTCCAACTTCTTTTTCAGGCAAATCGTGGAGTTAGACGTGCAAGGACTCTGGCGGCACCTCAGGGATTCTTTTGTTTGACCTCCTCAGGGTGTCTCATCATCACCTACAATTTACAAAATGTTCTGTAAGAGAAAAAAAAAAAAAAACTTGAGTGCTCAATGGTACCAAAAAACTAAACTAATTGACATAATCAATGCAGTAAATAATTCCAATTCAAGATAATAATACCAGTTCTTCACCCAGTCCAGCTTCAAATGCACAATCAATTAGTATTTCCTCGCTCCAAAAAAAACAATCAAACCAGTTATAGAAAATGATGAACACATTCATCAAATGGGAACAACGATGAACACATTCATCAAATGGAAACGGTGATAAAAGATCAAATAATAAGTCTGAAGTTATTGTGCATATTTTATTAAAATTTGATTTGCGCAAGCATCGTGCGTGCCTAGTCTATAGTTCGTAAAATTGCTTAACTACGAATCCCACATGAACAAATACGAAACCTTCACAATTCACTGTCCAAGTTGGAAAAATATGGACTCCATGGATCTCCTTCTCTCCTATGTGTTCATCCAATCTCTCAAGGCCCAACTCGATCAGATCACAGGGTTCGAATCAACTCAGCACACCTTTGCTGTAGTCTTACATTATGAGCCCAGATTTCACACTTTAGGTTATAATTTTCCAATACATCGCAACAAGCACGATCCACACGCTTGTACAATTCGAGGCTGTTATCAAAAGGCAGACCGAAACATTCTGGAAGCCACTTAGGTTGATCTAGAAAACATCGTAACTTCTTATCGACTGGCTCGAATGGCTTGCCAATGTAGTCGATGGCTTTGTTGATGGCATCGAATAGGAAGAACGCCCGACCAGGTGAGACTAATGAGTATAAACAGAGAAGAACAAGAAGAGAAATCTGCTCCGGTGTACGCGTCATTGGTTTTAGTATCTTGGCTCCTAGTAGTAGGGTTGCTAAAAAAATTCATAAACCAACAATGTGGGAGATACAAGACGTTTTTCGAAAATGCCAAAAAGGATTTAATAGCACTGAAACGGTTGTAGTTATATCGCTTGCCACATTAGGTTAAGTTTCTCCAAGTAATTGACTCCTGGGGTTTCAATTTAATGCCTAAATCATCACAAATGAGTTAATTTCCACTCACTTCCAACGAAGTCAGTTGGAAATTAATTTTGTTTTAGTTGGAGCTGGTAGACACAACCTAAATTTAAATCAGATGGGTACCACTTATTTTAACTGATAGTTACCACTTACATTGGTTTGGTTAGCGTCATTAGTTTCTCTCTCTCTCTCCCTCTCTCTCTCTCTCTCGTGTGTGGTTAAGCTTAAGGGCAAAGTCCACTTTCACCCCCTGTGATTTGAGCCGTGTGCGGATGCACCCCATATTCTTCATCCAAAGTAATGGAGGTGTGTCTTACATACTCTAGAATCTAATTTGAGCTGTTCATAATGTATAAAATAAAGAATAGAACATATCTGCAGAAAATCACCTCGATCAGGTATCAATAACCAAGTGATCTAATTCTTGATAAATTCAAAATTGAAATTTTAATTCATAACAAATTTGATTCGACCTTGAGGTTTTCATTTTTAATATATGGGATAGATTGGTTAGATAAAAGGAAAACGAAGAATCAATGGAGAGGAAGAGGGCATATCGGTCTTTTAATATTATATTCGTTAATATGAATGAAAAATATGACAGCAGGAGATATATCCGCACATTTTCAAAATCATAGGGGATTATGTGCATACTTTTGAACCATAGAGGGTGTATCGGCACATGAATTAAACCATTGGGGGTTAAAGTGGACTTCGCCTTAAGATTAAACTGAAAAATGAGAAAAACTTGTTTCCGACTATGCTGTAAACAAGTGTTTACAGGACTCAATCGTGACCATCCAAAAGTGTTTTGAATGGTCCGGATATTGTGAAACTTTTCCGGGGAAGAGTTAAACTTTTTTTTGAAAAAGTTTCATTAAAAACCAAACCGTCCTGAACACTTTTGGACGACTGTGATTAGTTAGTGCTGTAAATAGATCTGTTTACAGCACAACCGAAAACAAAACAATCTCCTGAAAAATATATAAGAGTAAAATAGGAACATTCTCTCACAGAACCTAACCAATAACGCAACTTTTGTCTTCTCCTGTAACTTCAAAGAAAATAAAAGATCACCACAAAATAACAAATTCTGCTAGCTCCCCTAATTTTGAGTAGGGCTCCTTGTTTATAAGGACATACTATAGGGTTTAACAAGCAATTAATCCATCTAAAGAATTTATAGCGGCTCCAGTCCTTTTTATCACACGCGTTCTAAATTACCCATATTACACGCGTTTTCAAAAAACATTTCAGAGACGAAAAAACCTAATCGCGGTATTTCTCGTCGATCCTTTCACGGTCATCATCGTCGATCTTTTCATCGTCGCTGCCATCATCGTTATTGTAGGCGTTCCTTTCACCATCGCTGTCGTCATCTTCGCTGATTTTCGACCATTTCAACAGGTAACTTAACTTTTGTATTCGTTGCTATCGTCATCGTGAACAGCATCATTCCGATCGTCGTCACTTTCCTAGGGTTTTAGCATCATTTACTGGCACTACTACAAAATGGTATAAAGATCACGGTCCAAAAACTAAAAAGATCTCACTTTTTGTAAAAGCGTAATAAAATGTTATGGACTATAGTTTTAATCTCAGTTATACAAAAAAACTGAGATGGAAAGATTTTTTAATCTCAGTAATCTAAAAAGTGAGATTGTAACTTCAAGAATAGATCTCATTCTCAAAAAACTGAGATTATATATGAAAGAATATATCTCGTTTCGAAAAAAACTGAGATGAAAAGATTTTTTAATCTCAATAATCTAAAAGTGAGATTGTAACTTAAAGAATAGATCTCGTTTTTTAAAAACTGAGATAAAAAGAACATTTAATCTCAATCATCTAGAAACTGAGATCATAAGTTACAGAATACATCACATTTTTTTTTAGACTTAAGATGAAAGCTCTTATATAGGAAAAGTTGAAAGTCGCTTACCCCTTAATCGACTACGCGCGTAATACCCCTAAATAAATGTCACTCTCAACCATTCTACAAATAAATATTTCGTCAAAAAATAGGATACTTTCGGCGATGAAAATATATTTCGTCACCAAATGGATACCTTTGGTGATGAAATTTATGAAGGTTGCGTTTCGTCGCCAAATGTATTTCGAGTACAACTCTATGCTCAAAACTCCATTAATTGAAATAATTCAAATTGGGTTTGAACAATAACACAAAGGGCTACAACTTTCATGTTTATCAAAATTTCTAATTTTAATATTTGAAGGTTCAAAATGATATTCGAAATATATTTTAATGTTAAACGCATATGTTATATATTAAATAATTCAATTATATATTGAAAAGTGTGTGTGGTGCAGTTGGTTGAAGGTTCTATGCAAAACTCAAGAGACTTAGGTTCAAAACCCAGCAGGATAAATAAAGGGGGATTTTTTCCTTTAGGAAAACGCCACTTTCAATCTCGGTTTTTTCAAAAACTGAGATTATTACTCTCTAAACAACCACGGTTTTATAATAAAACTGAGATGTTAAGCTATTAAAGGTCACGGTTTTGTCTTTTTTAATCACAATTTTTATGTTTTTAGTCACGGTTTTTATCCTGTGGTTAAAAGATAGAGACTTTTAGTTACACCTTGATAGACCACGGTTTTGAATGCGAGATTAAAAGTGAAAGATCACACCAAATAACCGAGGTCTTTATCTATTTTTGTAGTAGTGTGGTTTTATCACTTTCTTTATGTTAGGGCTCATCAATATGTTAAATATTGTGTAATGGAGTATTTGCATGTGTTTACATTGTGATATTAATATCTCCTACTGTATCTCTTGTTGTAAAATACAACCAGAAAACGTTTTCGATGAGATAACATTATCTCTTTATTAAGTTTGTGAGATACCAACACTATTTATCTGAGATACTGTTATCTCTTGCTCATTTTTGCCAATACACTATATTTCTGGCAGATAGAGTTATTTGTGATATTAATATCTCCTACTGTATCCCTTGTTGTAAAATACAACCAGAAAACGTTTTCGATGAGATAACATTATCTCTTTATTAAGTTTATGAGATACCAACACTATTTATCTGAGATACTGTTATCTCTTGCTCATTTTTGCCAATACACTATATTTCTGGCAGATAGAGTTATTTGTGATATTAATATCTCCTACTGTATCCCTTGTTGTAAAATACAACCAGAAAACGTTTTCGATGAGATAACATTATCTCTTTATTAAGTTTGTGAGATACCAAGACTATTTATCTGACATACTGTTGTGTCTTGCTCATTTTTGCTAAGATACTGTTTTCTCATCTGTTTTAACAGGAAAAAGATTCAAAATGATACAAAACCCTGAAAACCCTCCTGAAAACCCTCAAAACCCTCGTGAAAACCCTCCTGAAAACCCTCCTGAAAAACCTAGAAGATATAAAAGATTCAAAATGATAGCCCGGAAGAAGACCACAACGAAACCACAACATCAAGAACAAAAAAGCATAAAAACAAGGAGTCAAACAACAAAGAAAAGGAAAGAGGAAGAGACAGAACCACAACTTGAAGAGGAAGAGAGAGAAGATAAACCGAAGAGCAAAACAAAAAGACAAAAAAGACAAGAAAAAAAGGAGGAACCAGACATAGAAGAGGTGAAGGAAGAGGAGGTTAAACCAAAACGTTTGCAATACAGGTAACTACTTGGCGTGCCATTCTATACAATAACCTGAAGCTGTTATTTTTTTGAGATACTGTTATCTCTTGCCTCATTTTTGCTGATATACTGCTATTGTCTTGTAACTTTTATTGTAGGTCCACTACTACAAAAATAGATAAAGACCTCGGTTATTTGGTGTAATCTTTCACTTTTAATCTCGCATTCAAAACCGTGGTCTATCAAGGTGTAACTAAAAGTCTCTATCTTTTAACCACAGGATAAAAACCGTGACTAAAAACATAAAAATTGTGATTAAAAAAGACAAAACCGTGACCTTTAATAGCTTAACATCTCAGTTTTATTATAAAACCGTGGTTGTTTAGAGAGTAATAATCTCAGTTTTTGAAAAAACCGAGATTGAAAGTGGCGTTTTCCTAAAGGAAAAAATCCCCCTTTATTTATCCTGCTGGGTTTTGAACCTAAGTCTCTTGAGTTTTGCATAGAACCTTCAACCAACTGCACCACACACACTTTTCAATATATAATTGAATTATTTAATATATAACATATGCGTTTAACATTAAAATATATTTCGAATATCATTTTGAACCTTCAAATATTAAAATTAGAAATTTTGATAAACATGAAAGTTGTAGCCCTTTGTGTTATTGTTCAAACCCAATTTGAATTATTTCAATTAATGGAGTTTTGAGCATAGAGTTGTACTCGAAATACATTTGGCGACGAAACGCAACCTTCATAAATTTCATCACCAAAGGTATCCATTTGGTGACGAAATATATTTTCATCGCCGAAAGTATCCTATTTTTTGACGAAATATTTATTTGTAGAATGGTTGAGAGTGACATTTATTTAGGGGTATTACGCGCGTAGTCGATTAAGGGGTAAGCGACTTTCAACTTTTCCTATATAAGAGCTTTCATCTTAAGTCTAAAAAAAAATGTGATGTATTCTGTAACTTATGATCTCAGTTTCTAGATGATTGAGATTAAATGTTCTTTTTATCTCAGTTTTTAAAAAACGAGATCTATTCTTTAAGTTACAATCTCACTTTTAGATTATTGAGATTAAAAAATCTTTTCATCTCAGTTTTTTTCGAAACGAGATATATTCTTTCATATATAATCTCAGTTTTTTGAGAATGAGATCTATTCTTGAAGTTACAATCTCACTTTTTAGATTACTGAGATTAAAAAATCTTTCCATCTCAGTTTTTTTGTATAACTGAGATTAAAACTATAGTCCATAACATTTTATTACGCTTTTACAAAAAGTGAGATCTTTTTAGTTTTTGGACCGTGATCTTTATACCATTTTGTAGTAGTGGTCGAATCTTTACAGCATTGTAAGCCTTCTACATGATGTAAAGTTCAATGAAATACAATCCGAACAAATTCAGAAATCACCTTTTGCGAACATGTTATTTGCAATTACTCAAGGCAGTATTGATGAGCAAATGGTGAAGAAATCTGATCCTGTCCTTATCAAGTTGATAGAGACATATAAGAGAGGTCAAGCAAAGTTTTCCCTAGCAGGAAAAGATATTCCTCTGACTGATCATGACATTGGTGTCATTTTTGGAATAACATCTGGACCGGTGAAAATCCACATCGCAACCCACGGGCGAAGGCCAGACACAGAATTTGCCAATCGAGTCTTTGCTGGGGCAAGCACCATGCACCTTCCAACAATGAAGGTGACAATTGAAAATATTTTGAAACCTCCCGTCAAGAAGAAGCAGAAGAAGAAGCAAAAGCAAGTATCAGAGATAGAAGCTGCAAAAGATTTGGCACGTCTTCTGACATTGTACACCATTGGAACACTGTTTTTCCCAACAACAGGTCCAAACCTGAATTGGTCCTACCTGAAGCTTGTTGAGGATTTGGAAAATAGTGCAAATTACAATTGGTCAATGTTCATCACCAATAATCTTGTTAACGAACTCAACTCCAAGAATCCGGCGATTGTTGGTGGTTGCACCACTGCACTTCTGGTAAAAATCTTCTACCCTTTCTTGTAGTAGTAAAATATCAACAACATCTGGCACATATTTTCATTGAAAACAGTACTGGCTCTGTGAACATACCCACATTATGGAACCAGCTCAACAAACTTTTCCAAGATTTGTGAAATGGAAAATGAATGAGCTTGCTGCTAAACTGTTGGAGGCACCACTGAGCAGCCTTCCAGAGGGAATGGTAAGCATCATTACCTATTGGTTTTTATTATGTATTATGGTCAAAACTAGATAACGGTATCTCATCAAAAATAGTGTATCTACCATAATAAATCAAGAGATAATGCTATCTCAAACAATAAACTCTATATAAACACACAAAAAGAAAGAGATACCAGTATCTCAGTCAAATACAGTTTGCAAATAAAATGAGACATAACTCTATCTTAGTTGAAACATTATATCTCATGAATCTATAATCTGAATTTACCTCTTTTAATTCATTGTTCCCTTCTACTCTCAAAGGTCAAACAGGAAGAATTGGAGCTAACTGAACAGGAGAGAGGGTTGTTTGCAGCTCTAGTCTTGCATGAACAAAAAGGTACACACAAAGAACCTGAAGCCAAAGAGAAAAACCTTACGGACCAAGAGCCTTTAACCCAAGAAGAAAACCCTCAAGAAGAGAACCAGAATGTTAAGAATTTGATTTTAGAGCTTGAACAACGAATTAAGGTGCTTGAAGAAGAGAACAATGTCATGAAAGTTGAAATTGAAGATAGGGACAAGAAGATCCAAGAAAGGGATCTGTTGATTGTTGAGTTACGCCAGAATGTAGAATCCCTTCAACATGAGCTTTCAGGTTATAGAAAACAAAATGCAGATTATACAGATATTGAAAAAGAAACTTGTAGTCTGCATGTTGAGGTGGAGATGTTGAAGGAAGACATAATCGAAAATGAGGTTAAAATAGGCGGGTTGTATGTTGAGAAGGACATAGCGGAAGAAAAAATTGAAGAGGTGACAGAAGAGTTGCATGACATTGCAGCGCATTGTGTTTCCCAACATTACAAAGATCAGAAGATAATTGAAGAGTTGGAGAAACAAAAAAACAGCTTGTCTGAACAAAAACAAAGCGAGAATGTGCACCATCATGAATCTCCAATTCATGATGAAGAAGTGACTGAGGAAGAAATAGACCAAATGATCAAGTCCACAATCTCAAGCATTCAAGCAGAACCACAACAAACAACGAAGAAGAGATTGAGGAAAGGTCATACTGTGGACCCATCATCGTTGACAAAGAGAGTGAGTAAGAGGGAAGATAGGAAAGAGAAGAACATGGAGGATTTTCAAGTCTATGGGAGGAAGAAAAGCACAGAGAAACAAGCAGAGAAAGTAGCTACAGAACTACCATATCTGGGTGTTGAAACAACAAAGCTAGCACATCTCGTCCCAGAAAATGACAAGATCTTCTTAAATCACATATTTGAGTGTGAGCAAGACATCAGGTTAGTAAAAATGCACCAATTTGCTTGCTCAAATAGATGTTATTTGTCTGAAATACTGTTATCTCTTGATTCATATTCATTGCTGATGTACTGCTGTTGTCTTATAACTTTGCAGAATCCCTATCTGGGATAACAACCTCTTTGATGGTACAGTAAGCTTGGAAGAAGTCATAGAAATCTTGAATGAAAAAGATGTACAAAACACGGTAAGAAAGGCTCCTTGTCTTTCTCAAACCATACCCCTCCGGTACTCTTTATCAATCCCTCGCTTTCCATTAATTCTTAGCTCTTAGTTTATTCGGTTCATTTGGGAATTGAATTGGCTGACATATACATTGTGATATTACTATCTCTTGCTTTATCCACATTCGCATGTGTATACATTGTACTACCAGTAAATTCTTTGGATGAGATAACATTATCTCCTTATTAAGTTTGTGAGATACCAACACTTTTTATCTGAGATACTGTTATCTCTCGCTTCATTTTTACCAATACTCTATATTTCTTCAGAACTGTTACCAATCTTTTGTGCATTTAACTATCACATGAAATAATGTGTGCTGCTCATCGATTCGTTTATATTCATATTGGAAAGAGAGCAAGGAGATGAAAGTAAAATACTATTTTTCAAATCCATATTGTGGGTAAGTAAAGCACTAGTCTCCCATGACTACTTGATCTCTGTATCTATTGCTTAAATACAAGTTATTTTTCTGTAATACTGTTATCTCTTGTTCACATAGACTGTTTTTTCTCGTAAAGAACAACAGATTAGAATATCAAAAACATATTATGTGTCTGAGATACTGTTATCTCTTGCTTCTCATATACTGTTTTTGCGCACAAAGGACAAGAGATAAGAATATCTCACGAATTCTATGTTATGAATTATCCATTAGAAACCATGAGATATGGTTATCTCAACTGGTATATGGATATTCGATTGAGCATAAAGGATATAAATGTTGGGATCCCTCTTCCCAACGTCTTCGCATTTCTCGACATGTCATATTTTGGGAACACAAAATGTTTTCTTCAATGTCCAAGTTTCATTTACCAGCTGTGTCTGCTTCACCTTTCTTTACTGACCCATCTGCAGATATATTTCTTGATAACGTTGATACAAGTTCTTCTAAGCTTCCTTATACAATCTATCCCGAGGCGCTGATTCTGTCTGATGATCCTACTCTTGCACCTCTTGATCCAACTCCTTTACTGTCACGACCCTAGCCCGCCCCTAAAGGCTTTAGCCACAACAAAGCGCCAGTAAACCAATTACTAAGGCCATATCAAAGTTAAACATCTTATTAGCAAATGACTAAAAGGGACACAATTAACGACAAGCGGAAGCAAATTCTATTTTATTACACATGCCAAAAGTAGAAGTCTTTACAAGGATCTCTACATTGCAAACCACCAAGAGATGTGCATGTTTACATGCAAAAATGATCACTAAGAACAACTCCCTATCTACAAGTCCACATCTACTTAGTGCGACCAAAAGAAGACTGCACGTCACCGCTCTATTCCCTGTTGCCTGAAGGTGGAAAAATTCATAAGCCAAAGCTCGTATGAATGATTAATATGCAATTCACATGCTTTCCATGGACAATGATAAAACCATTTAAAAACGAATCACATTTCATAGCAACATAGTATAGTAATGCACATCCTCTATTCATTTCATGTCTACCAGGCGTCCCTGGTAGTGGATAAGTTAAGATGTCTTTCGTTATCCGATATAATAGCCATGTCTTGCTAGCTTTTTAGTACGTGTCCCCTAGCAAGCTGAGACGTGGGAGGATGTCATTAATAGATATAAAACATGTCCACCTTTCATTGATATTCCATGAAGTTCATATCAAAGTATAAAACATCATTGAAGTGAAAAGCTTATAACAAACTATGTGTTTTGGGTATTAATCACTCACCTCGTATCCACATGTCGCCCGAACCTCCTAAGACAATTAGGCAACAAAACATGATTAGAGGATGTCAAACAAGTCTATTTTAATGAACACAAGATCCTAGGGTAAAATTATAAAGTTACATAGCTAGTTTTAAGTGAACATAATCTGCAGCTCTAACTTCAACTTAAAATCTAACTTTGCACAGGAATAACTAATACACAATCTTCATGCATTTTTTTAGGTCTATGAATCTAGTTTCAAAATCAGAAAACGGTTCGCTATTTCGTCGCTCGAGCTCAAAATTATAGCCGTTTCCCCAACACGTGTCTATGCAGTCAGCACAGTATGAAACTGCGCGCTACTAGGTTACGAATTTCTACAGAATTTAATACTTTGAATATGATCCCAAAATTTTTACCATAGACAAATGACTCATAGAAGAACTCTCAATAAAAATCTCATAATTTTTGGAGTTTAGGAACTGCCTCAACAAAAATCCCCAAAATCGGGACAGATACAAGATTTTCAATTCTGCAGATTTTCCAAAAATCCACATCCTGTTCTTCCTGCAATTTTCAACTCTTAAACCCTTCCAAAATACTTTGAACTCACATCAGAACCTCACTAATCATAATCAAACTCATAGATATAGAAGAGCTAATTCAATAACATCAAATTCATGCATCAAAACAAGCTTTAACCGCATCAATTCAAGAGATTTAAATGGTGTTCCTCCCCAAACCCAAGTTCACCTAATAAACTAAACATGAATTTCAACTACTAAAGCATGGAATTCAACATACAAAATATGAATTCAAGTAGGAGATATAAGAATTACCAAGTTAAATCTTCAATTTCAAGCCAAGCAAGGTTTCCCCAAAATTTTCTTCTCTCTCTTCTTCTTCTCTTAATCGCGCTCTCTCTCTCTCTCTCTCTCTCTCTCTCTACGTTTGTGATAAGAACAAGGGAAGAACGTAGAAGCCCCTATTTTGTTTTGCTATGCTTAGGAAAAATTATTGAGTGTGTGTGTGCCATATGCCAACTTATGTTCCAATTTCATTTAGCTAGCAAATTAAGCCCAAAACACATCACATAATTAACTTAAAACATAATTAACGACTACGGGTATTACATTCACCTTCTGGCTCCTCTCTTCCCCGAAATGTTGCATTTTGGCTCTACTCTAAATGAGCCTCTTTCATCACCTAGCTCTCCTCTTATTGAGCCTCTTGTACCACCTCTATCTAATGATTCAACACTCCGTGGCTCTATACCTGTTCATCTTCGTGATTATCATTGTTTTTCTTCTATACTTTCTCAGCATGAACCTCACTCCTACTGTGAGGCAAGTTCTAATCCTCTTTGGCAGCAAGCAATGGCAGAAGAATTACAGGCTTTGGATAAAGCACACACTTGGGATATCATTGACCTTCCTCCTAGCAAGACTCATATTGGTTCTAAGTGGGTTTACAAGATAAAGACTTGCTCTGATGGCTCTATAGAGCGTTACAAAGCTCGTTTGGTTGCAAAGGGTTTTGCTCAAGAGTATGGTATTGACTATGATAAAACTTTTCCACCAGTTGCTCGTCTCACTTCTGTTCGGAGTTTACTTGCAGTTGTTGCCGTATGCAAGTGGAATCTAAATCAGATGGACGTCAAGAATATCTTTCTCAATGGTGATCTTACCGAAGAAGTTTATAAGCCTCCACTTGGGTATAATCATCCTCCAAACAAAGTGTGTAAACTTAATCACGCTCTTTATGGTCTCAAGCAAGCTCCACGTGCCTGGTTTGCCAAATTCAGTACCACTATTCAGAATTTTGGATTCTCTTCTAGCCAATATGATTCTGCACTATTTATCCAGAAGTCTGCACTTGGTATTATCTTTTTTCTTCTCTATGTTGATGACATGATTATTACTGGCAATGATAATGTTGGTATTTCTGATCTCAAAGTCTTCCTCAGCAAGCAATTTTTGATGAAGGATTTGGGTATTGTGAGCTATTTCTTAGGTCTTGAGATCTCATCTACATCTGATGGCTACTATCTCACTCAGGCTAAGTATGCCTTTTATCTTCTTAGTCGTGCTGGTATCACCGACAACAAGACTACATCCACACCACTTGAGCTAACCACTCGACTCACTCCTCTAGATGACACACCACTCCTTAATGCCACTTTTTATTGCCAATTGGTTGGTAGTCTTATGTATCTTACTGTCACCCGGTCTGACATTGCCTATGCCGTTCACATAGTTAGCCAGCTCATGTCTGCTCCGCGATCGACTCATTTTCAGGCTGTTTTTCGAATTCTTCGTTATGTCAAAGGCACTCTATTTCATGGCCTCTACTATTCAGCACATTCATCCCTTGAGTTATGTGCATATTCTGATGCTGATTGGGCTGGTGACCCCACTGATCGTCGCTCTACCACAGGTTACTGTTTCTTTCTTGGTGACTCTCTCATTTCTTGGCGAAGTAAGAAGCAATCTCTTGTTTCTCATTCTAGTACTGAGGAGGGAGTATCGTGCTATTGTTGACACTACTCAAAAATTGATATGGCTCCGCTGGCTCCTTAGTGAATATGGGTATTATTCATTCCATTGCTACTACACTTTGTTGTGATAATCAGAGTGTTGTTCAGATTGCCCGCAATGATGTGTTTCATGATCGCACCAAACATATTGAGATTGATTGTCACTTTATTCGCCCACATGTTGTTCGGGGTAGCGTTCGCCTTCTCTCAATTTCCTCATCCGATCAGAATACGGACATCTTCACCAAGGCTCATCCTCCTGAACGTTTTCATGACTTGGTGTCCAAACTCAAGCTAGTGTCTGCACTACCACCTTGAGTTTTAGGGGGGATGTTAGAATATCAAACATATGATTATGATATTATATGATTCTCTCAATTTCTTATTATTGTAATTGATTTGATTGTAATTAGGTCGATTTTCTTTCCATAATTAGGCTCCCTCATCTTATATAAATAGGGACCTCGTTGTATAGTTTATTATTGAATTCAATACAATACATTATTCTCTTCTCATTTCTTTCACAGGAGAGCGTTGTAGAACTTGGCCTCGCATGGAGGAATTGGGAGAGAAATAAGAGCGACAGGATCATGCACGGCATCTCCTTTCGAAGCTTTCGACCATTTGGTAATGGCAAACAGGAGAAAGAGGAAGAACAACGGCGACAGAAGTTGAGCAAACGTGGATACATTTTTCTTCGCGACAGGATGAAATTCTTCACGAACAATGCTTTGAATTGTTTCATCAATAGAGGAAAACCCCTTTGATCATGCACGGCGTCTCCTTTCGAAGCCATAGACCCTTTGGTAATGGCGAACAGGAGAAAGAGGAAGAACAATGGCGACAGAAGTTGAGCGAATATGGATATATTTTTCTTCACGACAGGATTTAAGTCCAAACCTACTTTTTAGGGCCGGCCTAAAAATTCCCCCTTATATTTTTTTTGGTATTTCTAAAACGGGGTGGCACGCGCCACAACACCCACCCCTTTGATAGTTTCGCCCCTGCAACCACAGTACCTAATAGTGTAAATTCTGCAATCTTGTTTGACAATCCGAACCGTTCATTTGTGCAAGGTTTGCACAATCCAAAGAAGGCGAGTCATGACCTTCGAAATTCTCTCTTAGATGTTCGTCATTTGTGTTCTTTTTCCGAGGTTGTTAAAGTAGTTAAAAGTGTCTAGGATGGTGGTTAAGGCTGCTCACGATAAAGCTAGGGTAGCCTTGTGTTAGTTGTATTGTGTTGTATGGACTTAGTTTTATTCATATATATCAGTCCGTTTCCCATAGGGGGTTCTCATTTTAGTTAAAATATGGACTTTCTCATTTCTCCCATTTTTCGATCGAATTTCGATGATTTGAGCCATTTAATGTGATCAAAACGTGATTTTAAAAGTACCTGCTATAAATCAGCAAAAAAATGACTGGGAAGGGCAACATCGAATAGTTTTTTATTGAACGGTTCAATAAAAAATTGCTCAAATCAAGCCTCTCTTGGTCTTTTTATTTTTTGCCGATTTCGCACGGATACCCTTAAAATCATGTTTTGAACACATTGAGCGGCTTGAATCATCAAAATTCGATCAGAAAAGGGGGGTCCGTATTTTAAGAGGTCCTCATTTGAAACTTTCTGTCATATATATTGGGTTGAGCTGTTTGTTAAAAAAAAACTTGTTGAGAAAATTAGATTGACCGGATATTTGTAAAAATATGAAAAAAAAATTATTTTTGTCTTGAGAAAAGTGGACCGTTATAAACTTTATAGTTAATCAATGGATTTGAGTCAGTCAGTACTTATCGTTATTCAATTGATTGTTGAAATATCTCATATTATTACTAGTTTATGAAAATGATTGTGATTTTAGCACTCCAAAAATTGAGAGAGGGGCTCCATTTGGTTGGGGTAGTGAGAAAACACAACCCTTTCTTTTCTTCTCTCACTAATAAAGGAGACCACTCCCCTTTGTTTTCTTCTCTCACCCCTCCATCCAAAGGAGCTGTTAGAGCTGTTGTGTTTCATGAACAATGGAGAGGTCATAATGAAGTTGGATTGGCAGAAGTTAGTCATCTACAACCCGAAACAAAATAGATACAAGAGGATAATGATCCCTCAGAATTGCAGGCCGTTTGATGTTGATTTATATGTGGAGAGTCTTGTTTCACGTCATGGCTGCAATAACACTAGAAGGTATTGCTAAGCAGATGGAAGTGGAAGAAAAAGTGGTACGTCAAATTATGACACAATTATTTTCATTATTCTTTATTTTTGCAGATGTATTTTGGAACTTGTGTGTAAATACTCTTTTGTTGGTGCTTGCTCGTTCTCCTTTGTGTAAAATGTAAATGTACTACAAAAATGAACTACAATATTTAGTGTCTTCACGTCACGGGGAAGGGAAAGGTGGCACGAACCGATTCAACATAGGAAACTGCATATTCCAAGGAGGTGGGAAGGCCTTTCAGCAGCCTTAAAGGCCGGCGTACGAGTTAGCGGGATTTCCCTTTTTTTGACTGGTGAGCACTCAGGCCCTACAGTGGTCTCAGGGTTGCCTCTGGGCCCCTAGGGTTCGGTATGCTTTTGATGGTAATAACACAAACTCTTCACCGGTTCGGACCTGGATTGGTTTGAATCGAGAATAGGGCCTTATTTGGCAGCATACTCCGATCTGAAGGTACCACCGGTGACAGGCCCTATTCAGTTAGCTACTTCACTCAGGGGAGACCATTGGAACTTGGTTGTCAGAATCTTGAGCAACTTGCTTCTGTTTTAGAGAACGTATGCTTTCTTCACACTGTTTTTTCTTTGAGAGCCTTCAATTTTTCCTGGGCTGAGTTTTATTCTTCATTTAGGGTTGTAGGCTTGTAGCCTGCAGGAAATTATGGAACATATTTTGGTCTTTATTTTTAGATTTTAATTGTAACTGAATATTTTAGCGTTAAGACTTAAGTTTAAACTCGTTCTTATATTTGTTTGATAACTCGGTATTTGATTCCAGTCCAATGGACCAACTAATCCATTGGCTAATCCCACTGTCCAAGAAGTGGCCCAATAGATGAAAGGATAGCACAGACGTTAGGGTCGAACCCCAGACTAAAGGCATCTAGTTGCAAGGTGACTACCTCTGCGCCGACCCTTGGGGTTGAAACTCGAACAAGCTTAGATTTCGCCAAATCATTGTCATGAAGGAATCCCAAACCAAAATTGTTCGCCTTTCAGCCATGGATGAGAAACAATATGTCTCATTGGATCACAAGGGGGTTATAGGTTATTCCGTCTCCTGGTAGATTGGGAATTTTCGGGCTGAGCTAGATCGTAGACAGAAGTTTTATGCAAAAAGATAGGAAATTAGAACAGCAGTAAATAGAAAAGAGGAAGAACATAAATGATCACTCGCAATATTTCTCTGTTCTTTCTCGTTACATATGTAGATCGAAACTTGTGTATATTCTCTCAACGCTTGTCCCGGACTTTATATTCGCTTAACGCTTGCAATGTTGGTGAGGAAGTTGTGTTTTTCTCTGCATTTGTATTTTGGTTACCCTTATTACTGTTACAGTACGACGATGATCTTTGTCCAGGTTAGGGAACGGTATCAGAATGCTACTTCATTTGTCTTTTTTTTTTATCAAGCACAGTGTAGATTGTCAAACCCATCTAATCGATCAAAGTTAATCTTTTGTTGGTGTGTGTGCTTCTTGTCCTCCAGTGTAAAAAGACTGCAAAAATAAAAAATAAAAAATCTACTATGATTTTTATTATTTTCGTCATGGAACATATGGAAAAGAAAAGAAAGGAAATGAAAAGAAAAAGGAAGGAAAATAGAAGGAAAAAATTACTATTCACTGAATTTAAAATTTTTATTTTCTTCTCTCTTATCCTCCCAATCAAACAATGAAAGGGAAAAATTTTTAATTTTATTTTCTTTTCCTTTCTTTTCCATAAATTCCAAACAGAGCTTATTCTTCATTTACTGTTTTGGCCCCTCTCTCTCTCTCTCATTGATCTTTTATCCATGTGCTAATGGAAGCATGGGGATGTGGATAACCCTTTCACAATGAGAGGCTTCACTTAAGAGGGTGAACATTATCTTCCTCCGTATTGGTTAAAATGATGTGGATCCCACCATAAAGTGATGTCATGCTTACCAAAAAGTGTATTGTATGATATGCATGACATCACTTTGTGATGGGATCCACATCATTTCAACCAATAAGATGGAGGGTAATATTCACCCTCTTTAACAAAATTGCACTCGAAAAACAAACCCCGCTAGTACCCTGCATTTTTAACAACAAAATACTGTACCACTTTAATACTCCCTCCGTCCCTAAATAAATGTCCATTTTACTATTCCAGACATTTTAAAAAATCATTTATATCTTCCAAAGTATGCTATTTTTCATATACAATATGGATCTTATTTGATAGCTCTTAATTGATTATATTATACAAAATTTTGAAAATTATGAAAAATTGTATGAATTAAAAGATATAACTAATTTAAAAAAATTTGCGAATAGTGAAACTAAACATTTATCTAGGGTCGGAGGGAGTACTTTATAAAGCTCATAATAAATCCAAAAGCACTGGATCGATCAAATTGAAGGGGAGAAGAGAGGAGGGGGGAGAGAAAATGAGACAGCCACAATGAATTAAAGTAATAATGGTAGTCTTTACATTTTCTCTTTTGGGAAGAAGTGGACTCGAGAAGTACTACTAATTTAATTGAGTTGATGTATAGTTCTTTTAGGTGGTTTTTTCACTAATCTAAAAATTCTAGAGAACAAAAATTTTGTTATCTTTATTGAAAAAAATTCGCGTTTGTTAGTTTTGCATTAAATTTTTATAGATTATTAAGTCGTCTCGACGAGAGAAATTATAATAATAAAAAATTATCACATTTACCCAACATCTATTGAAAATATCCAAGAAAAAATAAAAAAAAAGTCAGCCTTTAGACTTTTTCTAGGATATTTCCAAAAAAATCCATGAATGTCATACTTTTTTATTCCTCTTGTTGAGACAAGTCAATAATCTGTTGAAGTTTAGTGCAAAATTAACAAATGCGGTTTTTTTTTAGGAAATTGACTTTAGCACTCCTAAAATTGATGGAGGAGCTCCAAAATGACGTCGTTTTGTGTATTCATAGTTCAATTTTGGAGTCTCTCCATCAATTTTTGGAGTGCCAAATAACAAATTTTTTAATACAGAAAAAATAATTCTATGTTTGGATGAATTTTTGAAAAATTTTGAAAAATTTTGTCGGGTAATGAATGGAGAAAGAAATAAGAGTAATGATTGAAAGTATGAGAGAAATAAAAATAATGATTGGAGATAGATGTAGGTAATAATTGAAAGTAGGAGTAATGAATATTTTTTGAGTTTGAGAATTTTTTTTCAATTCACTATGCAAGCAAGGCATAAAATTTCTCCCGCTACATGGTTTCCATTAGTTTTTTTTTTTTGATCATTAAAAAAAATCAATGATATCCCAAAGTTTTACATGGTTTCAACTAATGGTTTCCATTTCCACTAGTTGAAACTGTAAAATCAATCCTTAGAAAATGAGTTGAAAGATAATCCCAGAGATGGCAATGACTGAGGGGAAAGAGAAACCAAGAAACCCAATGCGTATAGTATTTCTTTTGCCCGTTTCCTTCCTTCTCTGTATCCTTCTTCCTCACAGTGATATCCCAAAGAAAACCCTAGAAAAGTAGAAAAATGGAACTGGGTTTGCCCAATCTTCTCTCTGAGATCGTCTTCTACATACTCTCCAGGCTACCCGTCAAGTGTCTTTGCCGCTTCAAATCGGTTTCCAAGTCATGGCTCGCTCAAATCACCGACCCCCAATTCGTCAAATCACACTTTAATCAATCCATGAAACACAACTCAAACGACAAGCTAATCATCGCTCCTGAGTGGGGTCACAGTTCTGATGAATCTTTCTATTCCATAGACTACCAAGCACCCGATCACCCCATTGCGGAGCTTGAGATGCCCTGTAAGTCTGGTGTTGAAATTTGTGGCTCTTTGAATGGAGTCATACTCTTAGATATTGATGATGAGTCTGGTGTTAAAATTTGTGGCTCATTGAATGGAGTCATACTCTTAGATATTGATGATGAACTATGCCTATGGAACCCATCAGTTAGAATATACCAGAAGTTTTCACAACCTAAGTGCCCGGATGACCGCAGTGATGTAATCTACGGGCTTGGTTATGACTCTGTTATTGGTGATGATTTCAAGGTTGCTGCGGCTTTTTCCCCTGTAAGTGAGGACACTAGTGTTGTTCATGTGTTTAGTGCTAAACTAAGATCGTGGAAGAGAATTGGAGTCTTCCCTTACTGTATTTATCTGTATGGGCTGGGGTGTGTTCTCAATGGGGCACCGCATTGGTTTGTGTCTGGCATCACCGATATGTATCTCCGTATTGTTTGTTTTGATGTTACAGAGGAGGAATTCAAGGAGGTGCCCAAGCCTATTGATGAAATTGAGGAGGATCGTTTTATTTTGAGGGTTTTGGGTGGATGGCTTTGTGTGGTTCACCACAGTTGGGGGATTCATTCCGATGTTTGGGTGATGAAGGAATACGGCGTGAAAGAATCTTGGACCAAGTTGTTTGTTGTACCAAATGTGGCAGGGGGAGAGTTCTTTTTCCAACACTTAGAGCTGTTGTGCTTCATGAAGGGTGGAGAGGTCATAATGAAGTGGGATTTGAAGAAGTTAGTGATCTACAACCTGAAACAAAATACATACAAGAGGATTGGGATCCCTTACGATTGCAAGCAGTTTGATGTTACTGTATATGTGGAGAGTCTTGTTTCACCTCATGGCTGCAACGACCCAAGAAGGTACTGCTAATCGGATGGATATGAAAGAAAAAGTGGTAATTCAAATTATGAAACCATTATTTTCATTATTCTGTTTTTTTGCATTTGTATTTTGAAGCTTGTGTATAAATACTCTTCTATTGGTGCATTCACGTTGTCTATATGCTTGTGATCACTTAGTCCAACAACTTCAAATCGGGTATGTCGAAATATGGTTTGGTGGTTTTGCGTGGACCCCTTCGCATTGTTCGTCGTGGAGGATACCAGGATGAGGTGTTAGGATTGAGAAGGCGTGCCGCGATAGAATTGTGCGCTAGATTGTTAGTCGCTCCTCATGATGCCGTGTTTTCTCACTACTTATTTCAATCATTGACCCAACACAAACAAGTACAGGAAAAAAATTTAATAACGACAAAAAAATAAAAAAAGTCATTTGACTTGTTTGCCAGACCGACCTGGCCAAGTCTGGTCTGGTTTTCTTTTCCTTTTATTGGTTTCTTGCTAACGTCTCTTATGAGAGTCTTGGGTGGCTTTTGCATGTCTTTATTCCTTTAATCTTTGGATCCGGGGCGGTTCCGGGGACATCTATAAAAGCATATAAAAAAACACTTCATAATTTTGGATAAAATTTTAATGATCCGAGTCGCTCAATGTGATTAGAATGTGATTTTAAGGGTACTTGCGAGAAATCAACAAAAAAAAATGACGGGAAAGGGCTTGATCCGAACAGTTCCGAACAGTTTTTTATTAAACGGTTCAATTAAAAACTGTTCAAAACAAGCACTTCCCGGCAATTTTTTTTGCCGATTTCTAGAGGGTACCCTTAAAATCACATTGTGCACACATTGAGCGGCTTAGATCATCAAAATATGATCGGAAACTATGAGATTGAGATTTGAAGTGTTTTTTTAGATTTTTTTTAAATGTCCCTGGAACCGTCCTGCTTTGGATCACCTTCAAACATAAATAAAACTCTTTTACAGAGAAAAAAAATAAATAAATAAAATGTTCGGTTGCTGACTTTGTTTTGATTTGTGGTCAAATATTACATATTGGTTGAGTTGACCCGCTGAAACTAATAACCAATATTATGTACATCATCCAAGATCTCCAATTCTATACGTAGTTCTTGAATTCTCTGTCATCTTTGTCACTTTTTTACAAGTTACATCATTCTATGGTTTGCAGTTCGGACAGAGATTTATTTAGGGATGGAGGAAGTAGTATGGAGTAGGCCTACATTTTTTTGTCTCCGCAGTGTGAATAAGCCTTCCGAGCTGTCCGTTCGGCAATTCAACATGTCGGATCTCAGCTCGGCACCAAGTAGCATCGGAGCTGTTCATTACCGATATGAGATCCGAGCCGTTAATTTCTTTTTCACTGCAGTCTATGAAAGAGCCTCGTTACTACAACGACAGAGCCTTAAACAACGTCATTGACCCATTGGCATATTGAAGATGAATATTAAACGGATCTCTTTCTTCTAAGATAAAATTCCTTGTCTCTCCCTCTCTTCTCTCACAATGCCATAGAAAGTAGACTAGAAACCCCTGGAAGAAAATGGAACAATGGGGTTTGCCTGATCTTCCACATGAGGTCATCTACAACATACTCTCAAGACTACCCGTCAAGTCTCTGTGTCGTTTCAAGTCGATTTCCAAGCCATGGCTCACTCTGATCACCGACCCCCACTTCGTCAAATCTCACCTCCATCAATCCATGAAAAGCAACACGAACCATAAGCTAATCGTCGCTCCTCATTATAACTGGGCTCACAGTAGTTCTCAATCTTCCTATTCCATGGACTTCCAAGCACCCGATCCCACCCTAGCCGAGCTCTAAATGCCCTGGAAGTCTGGTGTTGTTGAAATTTGTGGCTCTTTCAATGGAGTCTTACTCTTAGATATCGGTGATGGAATATGTTTATGGAACCCATCAATCAGAATGTTATAGAAAATTTCACCACCTAGGTGTACCCGCAGTTCGATAACGTATGTGCTTGGTTATGACTCTATTAACGATGATTTCAAGGTTGTTGGGTTTGTTACCCGTACTACTGCAAGAGATGTCCTTAGCATGCCACCCTTTATAAGTGATGGCCCTTGCACTGTTCATGTGTTTAGTTCTAAACTAAGCTCATGGAAGAGCATTGGAGACTTTGATTATCCTTGTTGTCTTTGTGGGCCGGGGAGTGTTCTGAATGGGGCACCGCATTGGTTTGCGCATGGCATCACCGATACCGGTGAGTGTTGTTTCCTTATTGTTTGTTTCGATGTTATGGAAGAGAAATTCAAGGACGTGCCCACGCCTATATATGAAGTTGAGAGAAATTTATTTAAAGTAGGTATTTGGATGGATGCCTCTGTGCGGTTGACATCTGTTGTCCCAAAAGTCATTGCGATGTCTGGATGATGAAGAAATATGGCGTGAAAGAATCTTGGACCAAGTTGTTTGTTGTACCAAATGTGCCAGGAGTGTTATTTTACAAATACTGTGCGCTGCTGTGTTTCACAAAGGATGGAGAGGTTGTATTGAGGTTGGAGTTAGAGGCGTCAAGGCCGATCAAAAGAAAGAAGCCAGAGGAGTCTTTGAAGCTAGTGATCTACAATCCAAAACAAAAAACCAAGAGGATCAGGATGCCTCAGGATTGGATGGGGTTTGATGTTGCTTTATATGCAGAGAGTCTTGTTTCACCTCCTCGTTGCAACAGCACTAGAAGGCACTGCTAATCAGATGGAAATGGAAGAAAAAGTTGTACTTTAATTCAAATTATCGAACCATTGTTTTTCGTTATTCCCTCATTTTGCATATGTATTATGCAACTTGTGTGTAAATAAATACTCAAGCTTTTGTATTTGGTGCATGCTTTGTTTTCCTTCCGTAAATATATTTCAAAATAAACTATAATAGTATCTAGTATTCTCTCAAGCTCAGAGGGTGTATTCCGAATGAAAAATGCCCGTATAGACTGACCCAACTGACCCCAGACCAAAGGCATCCAATTGTCAGGCGACTACCACTACGTCGACCCTTGGGGTTGAAACTCATTCTTATATGCTTGTGATCTCGTGGTCCAACGAATTTAGATTTGTCTGAATCATTGTCACAAAGCAATCTCGAACCAAAATTATTCGCCTTTCACCTACGGATGAGAAACAATATGTCTCATTCAATCACAAAGGGGTTATAGGTTATACCATCTCATGGTAGGTCGGGTTATATATGAGCATATATAGTTCCAGTACTTTGTATTCACTCACCTTAAGGTTCTAAATAGGAATAGAGACAGGACTGAATTAGGGTTTTCACTCACCTTGTCCCCTAGCTCCTAACATGTAATCATTCTCTATCCCTGCCCCCAATCCCGCAACAAACAATGAGAACCTTCCGTTACTGGGTTTTGTTCTTCATTGTTTAATTTTTTTTTAATTTTTTTTTTTGAAAGAGAGAGCAACCGATAGGAGTGAGAGTCAGAGATTGTACAAATGGAATAAATTGGTTGAAGGCATGTTATGTGATGCAGAATGGGAATTGAAAATAATTTAATAAATAACATTATTTAGTTTTTCTTATTTTATGTTTTAGTAATTTTGTTAGGGAGTATAATTTTTGGAATAAGTGTTCTATAATATTCAATTTTTCAATTATAGTTTATTTAGTTTTCTACAAGAATTAAGGCTCAATTAGGTTTAGAGTTTTCTACCTATTTAATATTCTACCTATTTAATACAGTAAGTTGTAAGCTTTCGGGCTAGCTAGGAGAGTTTTTGATGATTATTGAATAAAAAAAGTCTTGAGAGTGTTTCTCTATTGTTGGTGGTTTTCTTGTTGCATGATTGTTTCTGTAGTCATATGCTTCCCTGTATATTTTTCAAGGTGTTGGGGACAAGATATTCCATGGGGCAAATTTACAAGAATTGATACTCCAAAATATGTACTACTCCCTCTGAGAATTTTGACTTGAGTGGGGTCAATGAATCTGCTTTCCTCCATTTGGGTCAGCCCCTTCATGGAACCATACGGAACGAATGGATTTGGATGAAGAATGAGAAGCATTTTTTTTTTGGTTGGTAAGACTGCTTATAGTGTGTGTGTGTGTGTGTGTGTGTGTGTGTGTATATATATATATATATAATATGTATATTTTGGTCTCATTTGTGATGTAACTTTATGATATCAGTTAATATTTTTGAGTTGAATTTAAGAATACGAATACAACCCCAAAATAGTTCCACATATTTTATTAGTTGTGTATTTTCTTGATATGAACTCCGCATTCTTTTAATAATCAAATTTTTTGATGTGTGTACCATAGACTTCTCCGCTCAAAGATTACTTACATCATCCAAGATCTCACAAATGAGCTCCGCATTCTTTTAATAACCAAATTTTTTGATGTATGTACCATAGACTTCTCCGCTCGAAGATTACTTACATCATCCAAGTTCTCACAAATGAGCTAAGCATTCTTTTAATAACCAAATTTTTTGATGTGTATACAATAAACTTCTCCGCTCGAAGATTACTTACATCATCCAAGTTCTCACAAATGAGCTCTGCATTCTTTTAATAACCAAATTTTGTGATGTGTGTACCATAGATTTCTCCGCTCGAAGAGCCTTAAATCTTAATACAACATCATTGACCCATTTGGCATATTGAAGACGAAGATTAAACGGATCTCTTTCTTCTAAGATAAAAATTCCTTTGTCTCCACTCTCTTCTCTCACGACGCCATAGAAAGTAGAAACCCCTATAAGAAAATGGAACGATGGGATTTGCCCGATCTTCCACATGAGGTTGTCTACGACATACTCTCAAGACTACCCATCAAGCCTTTGTGCCGTTTCAAGTCGGTTTCCAAGCCATGGCTCGCTCTAATCACCGACCCCCACTTCATCAAATCTCACCTCCATCAATCCATGAAAAGCAACACGAACCAGAAGCTAATACTCGATCCTCCGAAGTGGTTTCACGTTTCCAATTCCATGGACTACCAAGCTCCTCAGCATAAGCAGTGTCAGATTTCTGAATCTTCCTATTCCTTGGACTACCAAGCACCCGATCCCACCCCAGCCGAGCTAGAAATGCCCTGGAAGTCTGGTGTTGTTGAAACTATTTGGGGCTCTTTCAATGGAGTCTTACTCGTAGATATTGATGAGGAGTTATGTTTATGGAACCCATCAATCAGAATATATCAGAAAATTTCACCACCTAGGTGTACCCGCAGTTCGATAACGTATGCGCTTGGTTATGACTCTATTAATGATGATTTCAAGGTTGTTGCGGCTGTTCACCCCAAACGTGAAGTCCATATTACTGTTCATTTGTTCAGTTCTAAACTAAGCTCATGGAAGAGCATTGAAGACTTTGGTTATTCTTGTCATCTTTTTGGGCGAGGGAGTGTTCTGAATGGGGCACCGCATTGGTTTGCGCATGGAAGCACTGATATCGAACCGCGTTATTTCCGTATTGCTTGTTTTGATGTTATGGAAGAGAAATTCAAGGAGGTGCCCACGCCTATATATGAAGTTGAGAGTAATTTATTTAAAGTAGGTGTTTTGGATGGATGCCTCTGTACGGTTGACAGCCGTCTTGAGAGTTTAAATGTTTGGGTGATGAAGGAATACGGTGTGAAAGAATCTTGGACCAAATTGTTTGTTGTATCAAATGTGCCACCAAATGTGCCAGGAGAGTCGTTTATCAATTACTGTAGGCTGCTGTGTTTCACAAAGGATGGAGAGTTTGTATTGATGTTGAGGTCAGGGACGTCAGCGAAGTTCGCGATCTACAATCCAAAGCGAAAAACTTACAAGAGGATTGAGAAGCCTCAGAATTGGAAGGGGCATGAAATTGATATATATGTGGAGAGTCTTGTTTCACCTCTGGGCTGAAACAACACTAGAAGGTACTGCCAATCAGATGAAAATGGAAGAAAAAGTTGGTAATTCAAATTACCAAACCATTGTTTTCGTTTTTCTTTCATTCTGCATATGCATGTATTACGCAAATTGTGTGTAAATACTCTTTTGTTGGTGCAAGCTCGTTCTCCTCAGTGTAAATGGACTTCAAAATAAACTATAGTATCTGGTATTTTCTCGTCGAGCTTGGTGGTCATAATCTTAAGCAACTTTCTTCTGTTTTGGAGAACTTACTGCTTCCATCACACTACTTGGTCTTTATAGGAACATGTTTTGGCCTTTATTTTTAGGTTTTAATTATAACTGAATATTTTAGTGAAAAGTTTAAACTTGTTCTTACATTTTTTTTGATAACTCTGTATTTGATTGTTGTCCAGTGGACTGTCTAATCTGGAGGCTAATCCCACTATCCACTGGTTTTGTCTTTGGGGTGTGTGTGGTTTTCTTTTTCTTATCTATCACCCAAAAAAAAAAAAAGAGAATGTCCTCATCAAAGAAGGATAAAATAAATAAATAAATAAAAAGAGGAAGCTATAGCATCTTTGAATCAACTAGATGGTGTAAAATATCAAAATGTGTGTAGCAGGCCGAGCAAAATGGCTCATGCCGCGTCGAGCGTAAACTAGTACTCCGGCCGAGCCTGAGGCATATCACCTTTGATGTTCGGCCTGTTGATGGCTTCGTAACCAGACTATCGTTGACAATCCTTTTGCTTAATCGGCTCGGCATAATATCTCATTAGGGTCGAGAACCATGTTTGGCCAGAACCCCTTTGACGGTCATTTACCACGTTCGGTTCTGAGCAGCGTGGGCCATCACCCCAGTCCACCCGCATAGGGACAACGGCCTAGGTCGTGACGATGTTCGTGACATCATCGAATGGTTTTCAGGATAAGGATGAGGGCACGTGCTGGTGCCACTCATCCTACAAACGGTTACAAAATCCTAAATATGACGTAAGGATGATGTCAGCCGACGCGTGTCGAGCGTTGGTGCAATCTTGGAGACCAAGTTAGGGGTTCCC
The DNA here is from genome assembly GCA_019656835.1 of Rhododendron ovatum. Lineage (NCBI taxonomy): Eukaryota > Viridiplantae > Streptophyta > Magnoliopsida > Ericales > Ericaceae > Rhododendron > Rhododendron ovatum. The sequence goes on from CM033799.1 coordinate 34,705,942, forward strand.
TATAAATATCCCATATGCCCACCCAAAAGAGGTACAGACAATCCAACTCTAAAACCCTAGGTCTTGGTTCTTCATTACTCTCTGCAAGTGAACTGATTCTTGCACTAGAGGGCCATTCCGAAGAACCTCCGGTGTGGTCTTTAGTCGTGCTTCATTTTGCAGGGCGTGGAGAAGGCCAAGAGCAAGTCCCAAACTTTGATCCAAGGGAACGAACCATCTTAATCGAAGCTCCCAATTTGGTGAACCTGACGTGAAACTTTTTCTCAGATCCATGGCAGCTCCTCCGTTCCCTTCCTCTCCTCCTCTTTCTGATTTCTTTCTACCGTATCTCCACCACTTCCCCCTACTGAAAATGGGCGGAGCACCTCCTCATCCTCCACCTCTTTTTCAACCTCTCAACTCCTCCTTACATATCACTTCTGAAACTGGTATCAACGCCGTTTCCCCATCCCATCCCCCTGGATTTACTCCACCAGGAGTGAGCACCTCCATCAGCGTTCGTTGGTTTGAGTGAAGATGCTCTAGCATACATCCAAATGTTGGAACAGCAGTAAGAGCAAACCAACGCTGACGTAACCATCCTCAAAATGGAGATTGCAAGAATCAAGGCCAACGAACGCCTGACGGCCTCCCACTCTGGCTCTCAGGGGCGGCACTGGCAAGTGAATTTACCACCACCACCACCCCTCCCAGCTCGAGGGAGGAGGCCCACACCGAGTCTCAGTCCACGATCGTCTGGACCCACCACTGGTTGATAACCGAGCCGGGGATAGCGCTCGCTTTAGGTAGCAATGTTCCCCGGTTCATCAGCGTCTCGACAGTGGTGCGGACAGGAAGGCGGAGGGCAAAGACTGGAAGGAAACCCTCACATAGTGTACTCAAGCTCGTCAGCAGGGGAAGAGTATTCTCAGCGCTCCCAAAGTTACGACACGGTAGAGTTTCGAGAAATTGACCAAGCCATCGTTCCTACGAGTCGGGACGACTAAAAGCTGAACGTCTAGAAGGAACGGCAAAGATCCCGAAGGTTATCCAACTGAGCATGATAACATCCCTCGTGAGAATGCCAACGCTGGGCGTATGGTAGATTCAAGGAACCCTTGAAAATTACCCCACAAAAGAAGCGTCAGTGTGGTGGTTCAGCATGAGGATGAGCCGAGCCGCCGCAGGGTGTATCATACGGAAAATCTGCCTAGGAAGAGCACCACAAAGCTCCCTTAGAGAAGAAAGAAAGGGCACATCACCGTCGGCAAAAGGAGATGGCAGGCAAAGGGAAGGAGTACCGAGCCTCAAAAAGGTTTCGGAATGAGCGAGATGGATGCCCTCCCAGGCCAACCCACAATATCAATTGAGAAAATTGACTGAGTCACCATTCTCGGCCAAAATTCAAGCCACTTTGCCGAAGCCCGAGCTACACCTCCCGAAGTTTCAGAAATTTGATCCTAGCACAACCGAGGCCTACACTCACCTCATAAGTTACCGCAGTACCATTTCTTGCATAACCGATGATGATGCCATAATGTGTAAGGCTTTTCCGTCAAGTCTTGGCCGCCTCGGCCTACTCTGGTTCAACCAGCTGCAAGCAGGATCGATCCATAGTTTCAAAGAGCTTGAAAGAGCCTTTAACTATCGGTTGATCACCAGTACCAAACAGGCAAAGGAAGAGGACGCCCTGGCACAGATGAAAAAGAGGCCGGTGAGACATTCGAAGTACACCGAGCGTTATTGGCAATTGTTCAATGAGATACCAGGCATTGATCAATACTAGGCAGCAAGAAACTTCAAGAATGGTTTAGAAACAGGGAGCAAGATTCTGGACGAATTGGCATTCGGGCACCTCATGGAATGAACGAACTGATGAAAACGGTAGAACAATTTTGTTCTTACGAAGAGTTCCTCGCTGAGCGAGAACTCCAAGGGGGACAAACTTCTGCCGTGTCACAAAGTCTTCATGTCCCAACCCCCAAATTGCAGCTCCCAAGCCTGTGGTCGCAGCTCAGCCGAAGAAGCAAATCAATACAGTCAAAGTGGCCAACAAAAAGGCTCCCAAAGCTCACGACTACGTGGCCAAGACAACGATATTCAAGGAACCAATCTATTTTCTGCTCCACACCTTGGGCGAGAGCCCTTCTTTGTTTGGCCGAACCCACCAAAACTTAATACCGAAGCTGGCAACATAACAATCGAAGAGGTGTTCATATCACAATGAGCTCGGACGCTACACCACAGCTTGCACTCCATACAAGGCTCTTTTGGAAAAGTTGGCAGCCCAGGGACTCCTTGACGACCACATTGACTGAACAAAGACACCAAGGCGGCAGCCGAACGCTAGGGGTCAAAATCCCATTCCTCGCCCCGTTGGCGTAATAAATGTCATTCACGGGCCAGTTACCAAGGAAGTAGAAAAACAGCTTCGGACAAAAATTGACAGCGCTAGAAAAATGGCCCAAATTTTTTCTGTTAACGGCGCTTCCAAGCGCCGAGGACAGCGAACGTCCATGGTACATTACCTTCACCGACCGTGACCTCCAGTGCGTGCAGACACCCCACAATGACACTCTTATTGTCACGGTTCAGATTTCGACCCACTCGGTCAAGAGAGTCCTCCTTGATCAAGGAAGCTCAGCTGAAATCATGTACTTGTCCCTTTTTAATGAACTCCAAATTCTGCAAGCTTCCCTCATTCCAACTGACGTACCCTTGATCGGATTCAGTGGAACCCCAGTCTGGCCCCTCGGCAAAATCATTCTCCCCGTGGTCGCAGGTTCGGTTGCAACAAACATGGAGTTTCTTATTGTTGGTGCGCCGAGCCCATACAACGCAATCCTCGGACGAAATTGGCTCCATTCCATAAAGGCTATTGCTTCCACCTACCACCAGCTGGTACGGTTCATTGGTGCAACGGGACAACAAGAGGACTTATACGGTGATTAAGTCCAGGCGAAGCAGTGTTACGTTTCAGTTGTCGAAAAGACACCAAGCTCTAAGAGGGTACATTGGGTCGAAGTCCCTGACAAGCCTGTCCTTGAAGATGTCGGGACCTCCCCCAAACAAAAGTCAATTAAAGATCTCATGAAGGTCCTAATTAATGAAGACGGAACACAATATTTCATGCTCGGCTCCACCGTTCCAAACGCCGAGCATGAGGCAACTGTTCAATTCTTAAAGGATAACATTGAAGTCTTCGCTTGGACGCCGTACAAAATGCCAGGCATTGACCCAAAATTCATTAAGCATTCTCTCAATGTTTCCAAATCTGCAAAATCGGTGATCCAGAAGCCTCGGCGATCAACTGCCATTCATGCCAAGGAGGTTAACGAAGAGGTCAATAAACTCCTCGAAGCAGGGGCTATCCAAGAAGTTCAATACCCCACTTGGCTCGCCAATCCAGAGATGGTCAAGAAAAAGAACAGAAAATGGAGAGTATGTGTTGATTACACGAACTTAAACGACGCTTGTCCGAAGGACTACCTTCCCTTCCTAAGATCGATCAGTTGGTGGACTCCACGACAGGCATGCTCGGCTAAGCTTCATGGATGCTTATCGTGGTTACCATCAAAACGCAATGGACCCTGATGATATGGAGAAGACAGCTTTCATAACACCCAAAGGCCTTTATTGTTACCGTGTTATGTCATTCGGTCTCAAAAACGCTAGTGCAACATTCCAAAGAATGATTTATCTCTTGTTCGGCCTACTCATTGGTGAGATCATGGAGGCTTATATCGACGACATGATCGTCAAAAGCCTCAAAGCCGAGAACCACTTAGCCCACCTGGCTGAAGTCTTTGCAATCTTAAAAAAGTTCAAACTGCGCCTCAATGCTGAGAAGTGTGCTTTTTGCATCGGCTCAAGCAACTTCCTCGGATATTTGGTGACATAGAGAGGCATCGAGGCCGACCCGAATCAAATAACCATGGTACAATAGCAAAAGGCTCCTTCAACCCTCGGGAGATATAAAAGTTGACAGGGATGGCGCAGCCCTCAACAGATTCATCAGTCGCTCGTCAGACAAATGCCAAGTTTTCTTCTAGACCTTGAAGAAACAGAGCCGACGGAGCTTCAAATGGACCGACGAATGTGAAGTAGCACTTACCGAACTCAAGGCATATCTAGGCTCGGCTCCACTCCTGGTCAAGCCGAAGCCTTTCGAAACACTATTCCTTTACCAGGCAATTTCCCCGCATGCTGTTAGTTCGGCACTTGTCCGACGTGAAGGTTCTGAGGATCAACCTATTTACTTCACCAGCTGAACGCTACTCCCTGCTCAAACTAGTTATCTTCCTCTGGAAAAGCTTTTTCTTGCACTGGTTACAGTGGCTCGAAAACTCCTACCTTACTTCTAGGAGCATCCCATTATCGTCCTCACAGAGTTCCCATTAAAGAATCCCTTCGGAAGGCAGATCTCTCCAGCCGAGTCTCTCAATGGGCAGTCGAGTTGGCTAATTTTGACATCCATTTCAAGCCTCGGACAACAATTAAAGCTCAAGTATTGGTTGACTTTATTGCCAAATTCACCCCCAGAAGCCCAGATGAAGAAGCTTTAGTTCGGCCAGAATGTGGAATGTTAGAACAATAAGAAGCTCGAAAGACTTGGAACCTCTTCAATGGTGACGTATGGAAGCTTCATGTTGATGGCGCATCAAACAGCAACAGTGCCGGTGCAAGAGTCGTCCTTGTAACGCCTTGCGGCATTCTTCATGAAAGTGCTATTACAATCAACTTCCCAGCTACAAACAATGAGGCCGAGTATGAAGCACTCCTTGCCGGGCTCCGAGCCGCCGCACGTCTATAAGTCGAAGACCTACACATTTTTTGTGATTCTCAGCTGATTGTCAACCAAGTAACTGGCGACTATGAAGCTCGGGATCCAAGGATGCTAAAATACCAAGCTACGGCTCTAGAGCTAATTCAACAGTTCAAAGGATTCCACGCTAATTCAACAGTTCAAAGGATTCCACATAGAGCAGATCAACCGAGAAAACAACGCTCATGCCGACGCTCTTGCAAGCTTAGCCTCGGCAAGCAAAGCCTCTGAATACAGAAACATTAGCCTCGGTGAAATCTCCCAGCCAAGCTTTGAGGTACCAGAAGGAGTCCTTAGCATTACTCTCGGTCCTAGCTGGATGGACGAGATAATTGCCTTCCTAAAAAATGATACATTACCCTCAGACAAGAAAGAAGCCCACCGCATTCGTAGCAAAGCAGCCTATTACTGGATTTATGAAGGCGACCAACTTTACAGAAAAAGCTTCACGGGCCGTACCTACGTGTAATCCATCCGGACAAGGTGCCAACAATATTAGCCGAGCTTCATTCTGGCAGCTGCGGCTGTCATTCTGGTGGCCGTTCCCTCTGTCAACGAGCTCTAAGTTAGGGTTACTTCTGGAAGGGAATGAAGAAAGATTGCGAAGAAGCGGTCAAACGATGCAAGCCTTGCCAGCTCTTTTCTCCTATCCCGAAACAGCCTGCTCAGGCCCTCAAACCTATCACTAGTCCTTGGCCCTTCGCACAATGGGGGTTGGATATTGTTGGTAAACTGCCTACTGCCCCTGGGGGTTTTAAGTTCTTAATCACTGCAACTGACTATTTCTCAAAATGGGTAGAAGCCGAGCCCTGCTTGACAACTACTGAACCTGACATTTGGCGATTCGTTTGGAGGAACATCGTAATGGGGTTCGGCGTACCATACGCCATCATTTCAGACAATGGCTCCCAGTTCGTTGGAAAGGAGCTCACAGGACTCTGTGCTGAGTTTGGTATCCGTTTCTTCAACTCTACCCCATCCTACCACAAGGAAACGGCCAAGCCGAGGCCACAAACAAGACGGTATGTGCAAGCATTAAGCGACGGTTGGATTCCAAAAGAGGAAGATGGGCGATGAGCTGCCTCGGGTTCTTTGAGCTTATCGATCGACACCAAGACGCTCCACTGGCTAGACTCCCTTCGCGATGGCCTTCGGCATGGAAGCGGTAATTCCATCGAATCCAAGTTCCCAACTTTGCCCTTTGAGACCTTCGACCCTCAAACTAATGATGAAGCTGTAGCCACCGAACTTGTCCTAGCCGAAGAAAGCGGGACGATGCCCAAATCAAGCTAGCTAACTATCAGCAGGAGGTAGCTCGGGGCTATGATCGCAACGTTCAGCTTAAAAAGTTCAAAATAGACGATTGAGTTTGGAGAAAAGTTGTTCAAGCCAATCAGAAGACAAAATTTAAGCCCAATTGAGAAGGTCCTTACAGGGTGGTCAAGGAAGTTGGCAATGGCTCTTACAAGTTGAAAGACAAAGATGGGAGGCAGATTGAGAATCCCTGGAATGCTCTCAACCTCAGAAAATCATACCTTGACGCACCAGTTGGCCTGAGCTTGACTCGGCCATTATTTGTTTTTTACTTTGAAGAAATTTTGTACTTGTTTTGAACAACTTTTGAACCTAATGAGAAGTTCCTTCTACTTTCGAAGCCTGTCTCTCTCGCGTTCATTCTTAAAGCTATCGATTCGATCACTAAGTTCGGTCTTCAAACCACCCCAAACACGTTCGATTTCTAATCCACAATGCACATCGATGAGCAAATCACTGAATTTGTTATTGGTTCGGCTACGTTCTTATTTTGACTTGAACAACTTGGCCACTTATCTCATTTACTTCGCTTTTTACTTTGGCATAAGAATGGCATTTGAGCCGAGAATCATGCCACAGTGGGGCTGATACGAGTAAATAACAAAACATGGAAACAAGTCAAGGTTTCTTGACCTTCGGCCAAATCGTGAAAATATCTCTAAGGCATGAAGAAATACTTAACCATTCAAACAAAGAAACACGATTGGATTGGAAATTTTCTATAGCATAAAAGACAAGATCAAGCTATTACATCAAGCAAAAGCCAATTGTTCGGCTCAAATCCTAGACCAACTATTACATCTGGCACGACAAACTCCTGATGTTAAGAGTCTCCAGTCCAAAAACAAGATCAAGTTCAAGGTTCCTAAAATAGAAAGGCTTAAAAAAGTTCTGGTTAAAGCAAAAAGGTCTTCGTCTACGGCTGCCGATCGACCTGGCTTCGGCGCCTGCGTTTGAATACCACCTCAATTGATTTGAACTCTCCCGTCTTCAACATTCTTCCCCTGGGCTTCGGCTGCATGATCCTCAATCTACCCCTAACGCTCGGCCTTGATCATCTCCTCGTCATCATCCTCAGGTGGCAAGGGCTGGCATTCTTCTTCGGTATAAGGAAGCTTGAGGTCTGGGACAGTCGGCTCAGGAAGTTGTTTTAGGAAGCCAGACTCCGGCTCGATTGCCATCACCCCTGCCATCGCCGCAGCACCAGCAGCATAGTCGAGCTTGTAGAAGTCAGGTAGCCTCGCCTCCAGCTCGTCATTTACCATTTTATGAGCGATCTGGGTATACTCAAGCGCGGCTCGTTGAATCTCAGCTTCGTATCCCTTCGCATCGGCCACCTTCAGCTTCTCCTTCTCCCTTTTTCATTTTCTTCACCTCAATCTTGGCGTTCTCAGCCTCAGTTTTTGCTTCGTCCAGTTCACGCCTCAGCTTTAGCACCTCTGCCTCAAAATCTTTCACCTGCTGCTCAGAGATCCTCCATTTTGTTCAGTAGGAATCTCGGTCAGCCCTGTATCGTTCACGTTCGGTAGAAACTTTGGAGGCTCTATCATATGCCTTCAATGCAACCTGGCCAGCCTGACAAAACAGCAAGTTAAGAACAAAGAATCAAAATTCAAAGGCAAACTTACAAAAAACGAAATCAAAAGAACAAGAAAATGTACTTGAACCAGATGAGAGCACATTTCACCAAGTCCTGGCATCAGGTTGGTTGGCACCTTGTCACGCCCTCGATTTTCAACATAAATAATAAACACTTTTAATAAATAAAGTCCCGCTGTAATATAAATAATACCCCAAAAGACATTTCTATTCACTGTTCTCAAATAAAATTCAAATATTACATTTCCAACTCGAAGGCCCCAAGTCATCAAAATACCAGTATCCTACGAAAATATTATTACAATTTACAAATAATATCTTTCCTAAAAGTGCTCTTTTAGATCTTGTGCTATGAAATCCTTCTTGAATACCTTTTAAAGGTTTGGTCACAAATGCACAACAAGCACTCCATGCCAACATCCTTGAATCATACCTGAAAATAATAGGGTGAGCTACACTAGCCCAGTAGGAAAATCTATACACAAGCTATATGAAAATATGATGAATCATGCACCTAAAGTGAGTGAATACGATGAGATCTACAAAGAAACATGGGTCTTCCACCACGAACGAGCATACTACAACCAAGGAATCATGATTTCATAAAGATAACCCTAATAGCTCACACGTCAAACTAGAAGCAAAAATCGACTCGAATTATTCCAATTAGACCACAACTTATCCTCAACTGTCATCTATCCATTGCTATGCAATTACTCCATTCTGCCTCGATCTATACGAATATGTGATGATCATGCACCAACAGTGGTACGTGAGCAACATTATATATGTACAACGAAAAGGCCGAGCTGTCCCCTTTTCCCCTACATTTCCTTTCAAGGCAAGTCCCATGCATTTAATGCATGGAGGCCCCCTCCCTAACTCAACCAAGCCTTAACCCCAACTGTTCACAGCCCCAACTCAGTCATCTCTGCCTATATATACCCCATTGCATTTATATGCAAGGAGTTAACCACCATCAAAGCTCCCAAGTTCTCTTTCTCTCTCTTGTTCTCTTTGCCTTCCTTTCATCTCATTGAAAGAGTAAGCAGAGGGAACACCACTCCACAGTCCCTAACACCTCTCATTCATCATCCATCCATCAAACTCCAAGCTCAAGCTCAAGCTCAAAACACCCTATCAACCTCAAAAGCGAAAGGTATACCACCTTTGAAAACTTTTGTTCTAACCCCTGAGGGGAGGCTAGCAGGGTCAAGACTGGTAATCAATACCAGTCCTGACCCTAAAGTCGGTAAAGATTCAAAGATTGTGCATGATGATAGTGGTGCACGCCAGTTGGCTAAGTCGTACGCCAGTAATGGTTGTATTGCAAAGCTGGCGTGGGGATCACCGATCATCATTTTTCCTGTGTTATTTCATTTTATCACCTTATGGCATGATAATAATCAGTTTATAGCTTTCTGTATTTTAGAACTGTGTAGTTTTAGTACTCGATATATGTTCATATTTGCTTTGGAAGGCCCCTGGGACCCTTCTGGTTATGTTCGAGAGCCCAAGAGATGGAAGAGGTATGACTGGCGTACGGTGCCTTATACTGGCGTACGACAGTCACGTCCTGACCAGTGGCTGGCCCTTGCCTCTTGTTTAGGCCTTAGTCTCTATTTGTTTTCCCACACTATTTATGGGGTGCTCTTTCCATTTATTTCTTTCGATCCACTGCTGTTGTCTGTAACTGTTTAATATCTGCCTTATAAACTGCGTGGTTTGTCCTAGGTGTGCACTGGTTCTTTCCAGAGCCAGAGGGTTGACAAATAAGGACTGTGGGCTTCAGCCTACTGAAGTACGCCAGTGTAGGGGTGGCATGCACAGGTCGTACTAGCATGCGGTGGCCTGGTCCAGTTGATGTTGGTATGTCTCCTGTGTGTTTATTCTGAATCAGCATACTCCAGTTTGTTTGAAACGTTCACAGGTGCTTGTTATCAATCTATTATGTTTAGATAAATCATCCATATCATTTTGTCAATGTTACAATTGTTACAGTTTAAAATTCCCATTAATGTTCCCTGCCCTAATTGGCTAAAATGATTAATGAGAGAAAAATGCAAACATTTTATAAAATGCCCGAGTAGAGACAGATCTCCGGATTGGCGAGAGGGGTGCCATAAAACCCTTCCCCTCTCGTAACCTGGCTCCCGAACCTCAGATATCAAGGGTGACGACGACCCGTCCACAAGCCTTTTCAAAATCAAACAACGTAGCAAACGTTTCAAGTTCGGTTCCTTGGGTGCATACCGCAAAACCCGAGTGACGACTATGAATTGTTAGCATTTTGTCGCGCTTCCCAACAAAATGGCGCACCCGTTTTAAAAGGAAAAATTGAAAATTTTAGGGCGTGTGCCCACAACCCCCTAGAAGAAAAAGTGACTCATGAGCCAATAAGAATATCCGAACCTCCTCCCTTCTTTTTTTTTTGCCGACGCAGATTCCAGCTGCTTATTTTTCCCTCTTGCTTTCTTTTAGGTCTGGCTCACGAGGTCATCGACGTTTCTTTTGGATTCTGATTGCTCAGAAATAGAATCAGACCGACTGGCGATCAACGAACTTCTAGAGAGACATAGAGGCAGACGCCGTGACCCTTTCCCAATTTCCACAAGGATGTCGGCCACCTCTCCCATCTCTGATGACTCAAATGCCGAGCGTGACCATGAGTACGCTGCGGATGACTTCGTGATTGACCCTGAGATCATCTTCACTCTTGAAACGCAATCTAAAGCCGAACCTCAGATGGGGCATGAAGCCGAGTCGAGGTTCAACTCAGGGGCCGAGGCTTCAACTTCGGCTCCGAGTGATGTCGACCTATTCGACAAGGGTCTGCTTTGCCTGTACGCTCACTACTTCAGTGGCGAGCCTGGGGAGTACGAGGCATTTTGCCTCAAGTACCATATCCTGCCGACGTGCTACTTAATCGAGTTGAGAGCACAGAAATTAAAGACAAGAGGGAGCACAGGCCCGAACACATTACCGTGCTGTTGATGGCCATTTGTGAGATCGGGCTGCGATTTCCCTCCATCCCTTCCTCAGGGAGATACTCTGGAAATTTAGTCTGGCTCCTCATCAGCTCGCGATCAACAGTTACCGAATAATCATGTCGATGATTGCTTTGATCTAAAGCAAGGACCTCGATTTCACGCCGACAGACCTATTTTTCACATACACGAGTCTTGGCACGGTCGATCTGGCCGTCGGTATCTGACGACGCACCCGAAGAAGACTCCTTTGATAGAAGGCCTATCTGACAAAGATAAGTGGGCTGACTTCTATCACGAAGTCCATCGGAACTATGAGTTTGGCGACGATTTGCGCCGTTTCTCCATCCCAAAGATTAAGGATACGAGAGGTGATGCCGAGCCTTTATCTTTATCTCTTATCTTTCTTGTTAGCTTCTGTTGCCGATGTTTTGTTCGTCTGTTGCTCCTTTCTTTTTGCAGAGCTTGGCCCGATATCAAAGGCCTCAACACAAATTCGCGAGAAAAGGCTTGTGAGACACTTCTCGCCCAAGCTTGCCGACACGCTCCGACCCTTCTAGAGTACACACCTTCATATAAGGGGGTGCTTAGGAGGAAAGAGAAGAACAAGGGAGAAGCGCCGAGCAAGAAGAAGAAGGGAAATTTACCGACCACTAAGGCTACCCAAAAGAGAGAGCAGCCACAAACGCCGACGGTCCTTCGAAGAAACGACAACGAGGAGTGAGGCTACCAAAAATTGGATATACAGCCGAGGAGTGGCTCATCGCTCGAAAGCGACTACATTTTTGAACCAACACTTCCAGGTTTGAACGTGCCACTTCAAATTGTAGATCCTTCCGCCGAGGATATGTCAAGAAAGGATGTTCCGAGGCCGGTTATCCCAACAAAGACTACCAATCCTGCTAGGTCCAAGAATTTGCCCGAACGACAGGAGCAACAAGGAGAGAAGAGGCAGAAGACCTCATCCGATGCTCCCCCTCCAAATGTCTCCCAATCGGCCCTGTGAGAAATCCCGACCCTCTCCTGCAAAAGAGATCAATCTTGATCTAGAAATCGGGGTAACTCAGCCGGAAGTTGAAGCTGTAGCGAGAAAGCAGTTCAGCCCCTCCTACACAATGCCCGATGGTAGGATCCTGCTCCTGAATGACTCGGTGAAGGAGGAGTCGAATCTTGCCGTTACGTTGCTAAGGGGGCTGGCCTTACCAAGGGATTATGACCAGGTGTGTAGAGACCCAAATTTTTGGTCCGTAAATTTTTTTTTTTAGGAATATTTTAATTATCGAGTAGAGGCGTAAATTGAGGAAATACAAATAGTATCATGGTTATAAGATTAGGGGATCAATGTGATATAATTGCAAGTGCAGGGGTGAAAGTGTGATAAGTATATATGTATATGCATATGGACGTACAAGGGAAAACCACATTTTCCATTTTTCACTTTTTTTTCTTTCTTTCTCCCAATTCTCTCGGCAGTCTCTCTCTCATCTTCTCCTTCGAAAAACTCTCCTCTCTTCGATTTCAACACCTTAGAGCATGATTCCGGATGAAATCCAAGAATTAAAGTTGCTATTCAGAGCATGTGCTTTCCGAATATCCAAGAAAAATCATGATCGGACCTCGTGGGAGCTCGGTTGACTTGGTCAAAGGGTCGAGTTTTGCACAAAACCCATGAGGTAGGGATTTCTTGTTCTTATTATGCGTTTATACGGTGTTTATATACCTAGATCGTATCTTGCTTCGTTGTTTAAGCTTGTTCCTTCCATTTCCGAAAATCAGCAGAACAGGGCCTACGTTTTTGGGGTTTTACGCCTTTTAAGCTCAGATTTGAATTTTGGTTCCTTCGTGTGAAATAGAGTAGACTTAAAACCCGTTCTAATGCCGCTGGAATCATATGAAACCGTTGAGAATTGAATTGGTGGTGATTTTTAGAAAACTGGTCTGCAATCTGTCTCGTGTTCTGGATTTCAGCCCACTTCAAATGGCCATAACTTCCTCGTCCGATGTCTGTTCATGCAAACTTTATATCGATTCGAAGGTCTTGAAATCAGCTTTCATTTGCCACTAGAATCGTCTTAAAACTCTTAGTACACAGAAAGTTATGATTATTTGAGTGGAGGTGTGTCAATCTGTCATGCTGTGTGACAGATTCATATTGCTTCAGTAAATGCCTATTTAACCATCCTTGGAGTGCAGATTTGACAAGGCTTTCCTTCATACCTTTTTAACTTCGTTCAATCACGCAACTTTTGGGTTTTGAATCAATCTCACACCCATTATCGAGTTAAAACGATTATACATCATCATTAAAAATTGCATACTCAATATTTTTCAATGATTCCAACGCCAAAATATCACCAACTTACCAATCTTTAAAACCATAAGGACCCATAACCAATAGCGTCATTTAACCACAACAAACGATGAAAAACGCAGCCTTGTACGCCGCCCGAATTTCCAGATTTCTGTTCAATCTTCTAAAATTCACTATAAATCGAGTTCTTAATACTTTTGAACGATTCTAGTCCCAAAAGTTGCGCGAGTGAACGAAGCTTAAAAGGTATGAAGGAACACTAGTCAAATCTGAACTCCAAGGATGGTTAAACAGGCATTTATCAAAGCAATACGAATCTGTCACGCATCAACGTGACAAATTGACACATCTCCACTCAAACGATCATAACTTTTGGTGTACTAAGAGTTTTAAGGCAATTCTAGTGGTAATACAAAGCTGACTTCAAGACCTCGAAATCGATATAAAGTTTACATGAATCGGACATCAGACGAAAAAGTTATAGCCATTTGAAGTTGGGCGCAAACCGAAAACGAGCAGAAATCGAGACAGATTCGTGACGAAACTTCTAAAATCCACCATTAATTCAATTCTCAACGGCTTCAAGTGATTCTAGCGGCATTAAAACGGGCTTTAAGTCTACTCTATTCCATACGAAGGAACCAAAATTAAATTGTAAGCTTAAGAAGGTGTAAAACCCCGAAAACAAAACCCTGTTCAGCAGATTCTCGGAAATGGAAGAAACAACCGCAAACAACGAAACAAGGCACGATCTAAGTACATAAACATCATATAAACGCATAACGAGGGTAAGAAATCCCTACTTCATGGGTTTTGAGCAAAACCCGACCCTTTGACCAAGTCAACCGAGCTCCCATGCGGTCCAATCAAGATTTTTCTTGGATATTCGGAAAGACCGTGCTCCGTATAGCAATTTTAATTCTTGGACTTCGTCCGGAATCACGCTCTAAGGTGTTGAGATCGAAGGGAGGAGAGAGTTTCGGAGGAGAGGAGGAGAGAGTTTTGGCCGAGAGAGTGAGAAAAAGAGAAATGGGAGAAATTAGTCTCCTGGGAAAATCATTGGCATGGGGAGTAATCCCATGTTCTCACCCCACACATACGCACCTCTCGCACAATTACCCTTATATCCTCCCACGAAGACGTCGCACCGAATATCCGAACCGTCTATCTCAACGGGCAGTATATTAACAAAGGAAAAAAAAAATACAGCCTTAAAAAAAAAAAAAAATCACGGGTCTCTGCACGGAGCACCATTGCCTTGATACAAGTAATGTCAAAAGTTTTCTAGACGCCCCTTCCAGGTCATCCAAAGCAGAACATACTAGTCAAAGTAAACACAAATACTTAAAGAACCTGATTGGTTGAAAAGGGGACGGGAGGACTGCCTTTTGTTGATATGAACCGGGAGGACTGCCGCCTTGTCGATTGAGTGGATGGGAAGGCCGCCGATTGCTGGGGTAAGTTGAGTGGAACTGGAGGACCGCCGCTTGTTAAATTTGGACAGAACAGACTGACTCTGAGGTGGACTCCCCTAGGGAATTGGTTATGGGCGAATCATCACTGCTTGGGGACCAATCCTTCTTCAGCACACAAAGAACTCCAACAATCACGGGTAGGTCGCGTTAGGGAGGTTAAATTCCATCTGGTGGGAATTAGAGCCAATCTCCTTATCAAGGACCATCCGAGTCAGAGCAATAAGGCTGTTGGAATATGCTCTAATAGTTAGACCGAAGTGGATCAGAATAGGTGGGTGGTTGTCGTGGACAGGTGAACCGTCATTGATTTGAAGTTGGACGGGCAAACCGTCGTTGATCTGAGATTGGACGAGCGAACCGTCGTTCATTTGAGATTGGACGGGCGAATCGTTGTTGATCTGAAATTAGACGGGTGAACCATCATTCATCTGAAGTTAGACGGGCGAACCGTCGTTCATTTGAAGTTGGACGGGCGAACCGTCATTGATTTGAGGTTGGACGGGTGAACCATCGCTGATTTGAAGTTGGACGGGTGAATTGTCCTTGATTTGAGGTTGGACGGGCGAACGTTGATGATTTGAGGTTAGACGGGCGAACCGTCGCTGATTCCAAGTTGATTCGAAATTGGACGGGCGAACCGTTGTTGATTCGAAATTGGACGGGCGAACCGTCGTTGATTTGAGATTGGACAGGCGAACCGTCGTTGATTTGAGGTTGGACGGGTGAAACGTCGTTGATTTGAGGTTGGACGGGCGAATCGTCGTTGATTCGAAATTAGACTGGGAAACTGTCGTTGATTCGAAATTGGACGGGCGAACCGTCGTTGATTTGATATTGGACGGGCGAACCGTCGTTGATTTGAAAGTGGACGGGCTAACTGTCGTTGATTTGAAATTGGACGGGCGAACCATCGTTGATTTGAAAGTGGAGGGGCGAACCGTCGTTGATTTGAAAGTGAAGGGGCGAACCATCGTTGATTTGAAATTGGACGGGTGAACCATAGTTAATTTGAAATTGGACGGGCGAACCGTCGTTGATTTGTAATTGGACGGGCGAACCGTCGTTGTTTTGAAATTGGATGGGCGAACCGTCGTCGTTTTGAAATTGGACGAGCGAACCGTCGTTGCTGGGGATCAAACTATCCTCGGCACAAACAATTCCAACGATCACGAGTAGGTCGTGTCAGGTAGGTTGAATTCCATCTGTTGGGAATCAGAGCCAATCTCCTTATCAAAGACCATCCGAGGCAGAGCAATAAGGCTGCTAGAAGATGCGGTTGAGGCTAGACTGAAGTAGAGGTAGCCATTGGGGGTGGGCCAAGGCAGACTTTCCTGGAGAATAATTAATTGCAAACGGACAGACCATCAGACGATATGGCTGATCATCGTTGATGGATTGAAAAGGATGATATGGCTGATCATCATTGATGGATTGAAAGGTACGATATGGCCGATTGTCGTTGACAGATTGAAAAGGACGATATGGCTGATCGTCGTTGATTGAATTGAATTGAGGGACGACATGGCTGATCGTTGTTGATGGACGATATGGCTGATCGTCGTTGATTGAATTGATTTGAGGGACGACTTAGCTGATCGTCATTGATTGAATTGATTTGAAGGATGACATGGCTGATCGACACTGATTTGGACAAGATCGGAGGATCATACTTTAGAATGACCATACCATTTTGGGGATTGGACAGGACCGGCTGTCGTTGAGGGAATGGGCGGATCATTGTTCAGGATGATCGTGCTGTTGAATTTGGACAGGATCAACTGTCGTCAATGGAGATGGGCTGCTTCGAACTGTATTCTGATCACCACAGTGTGCTCCAGGTGCTAGCGGAGTGGGACAGAGAGGCTGTGTGCTTGACATTTGTCATGGAGAAATGGATAAGGAGAACGGCATGCGGCACCTCCCTCTTATAATTGTACTATCATAGAGTAGCGGCTCCGGCTCTAGTTCTTGTAGTGAATAGATCCCAGGTAAGAATCCCAAAATCCTATGTCATAATTGTGTTGTTTACCTTGGTATCGTTTTTGGATATTTATATCCCCATCATGCTAATTCAATTATGTTATGTGAAAATGGATTGGGAAAATAAAAAAAGGTTGTCTACATGGATGAGCCGAGTACTGGACTGGATCCAGCTTCAAGAAACGAATTATGAAACGTTGTGATGCATACCAAGGCGAACAGAGCAATTATACTCACCAGTACATTACTCCCTCTCAAATAGGAAAATAGTACAGAACTGCAAGTAGTCTTCTTTACTAACTATGTTTCACACAATCGTTTTCATTCAATTCTAATGATATTGCTCAATCGTTTCAGCACATTCAATGGAAGAAGCTGAGCATCTCTATGACAGTGTAGGAATATTTGTGGATGGCAGCTTGCAGAGCATAGGAAATGCAAAACAGGTAATGTTTTATGGCAGTTTCAATTGTCTATTCCTTGAGATGGACATAAAATTAGTGTTATTGATATGGATTTTGGATTTAGCAGCGGTTGCCAAACATCGCTATAGCTAGGCTATACCAGCGGCTACGAAGCCGGTACTGTATGCAACATATAATAGTGGTTCTCCTGAGGGCCACTATAGATTTATCTCTAGCAATGTTCTGTGAAAGCATTGCTATATATAGGCTTTGCCGACTGGAGTCCCAAGGTCTATAACAGCACTTTTTGATATCTTTAGGGACATTTTCAGCTGCTGCTATAGAGCGATTTCCTTGACGTGTGAATAGACGGAGTGATTTATGTTTATCCATCTATAGTATATTGCAAGCAAATTATCTCCCTGGAGGACCGAATCATAAAATCGAGAAAAGAATGATTTATGCAATTAGAGCTGTAGCCCCTGGTTATATGATCTATTTTCCCATTAAGTGAGTTCTAATATATGCGAGCCGTTCAAATAATAGGCAATATTTTTTATTTATGTATATTTTTTTCCCAATTGATTGTGTAATAGACAATGCTATTTGTTGATATACTACAGTTAAAGGCCCGATATGGAGGATCTTATGTGTTCACAATCACAACATCATCGGACAATGAGCAAGAAGTGGAGAGGTGGTTTGTGGTCTCTCCGTGAGTGCTAACAAGACGTACCACATATCTTGAACCCAAAAGTTTGAGCTTCCGAAAAACGAGGTCAGAATAGCAGATGTGTTTGAAGTAGTTGAGGCTGCAAAGAGCAAATTTACTGTTCATGCATGGGGTCTAGTTGATACTACCTTGGATGATGTCTTTATCAAGATCGCACGTGCGGCGGAGGCCTTCAACGTCATATGATCGCTAGTGCCAATAAAGTTTGAGGATTCTGCATTACTGCGATGATAAAAAACTGGTTTACTTCAGAGTTATTTAGTTGTTGTAGGGAGGTGAAAAAACAGCATATGAATGTTAAAGCAGTCATATGAATGTTATTTGTTTAGAGTTATTTAGTTAGTTAGTGTAATTTGTTTTCAGAACTGTTCACTTAACAATATGAATGTTAAAGCATTCAAGCTTTGTAATAATAGTATAATAAGAACATACCCAATAGCCTTCTTTCACAGATGATAATTGTTAAATTTTCAAATCCATAATAGTGTAATATATTGTCGTTTGATAATCGTTAAATTCTTAGAGGATTAGTCAATCAAGTAATAGAGTGTTGAAGCTATCTTGAGGTCCTTTTGGACTGGTCCAGATCTCAAGAAGCCTGGTTCTAAGGTAAAGTGGAGTGATGTATGTACTCCTAAAAACTAAAAAGGACGGCGGCCTTGGGTTCAGATCCCTCAAGGATCAGAATCGGGCAGCCATGTCCAAATTTTGGTGGGCCATTGCTAGTAAAGCAGATACATTATGGATCAAATAGGTATGGATCCACCTGATCCACAATGTATGTGGACTATGAACATTCCTATTAATGAACAAGGAAATTTCCAATTTGAGGCATTGGGCCAACCATGGATTAAGTCTATAGTGGGAAATGGTTTGACTGCTTTCCTATGGCTAGATAACTGGCATAACCATTTGGTCACATGAAAGCCTGGTTTGGGGACAGATTTGACCATAATCTGCTTAGGAAGGTATCCACCAAGGTGGCTGCTATATATCATCAGAGGGAATTCATGGCATTCGGATAGGAGAAGGAACCCTGTTGTCAAAGAAATCTTGGACTGTATCCCTGCTACCATGCTTCCAAATCCAGCTAAAACTGATTCAGTAACTTGGACTTTGACTGCTACGGGGGAGTTTAGTATCAACTCTGCTTGGCAGAGGTTTAGAAGCCGATCTCTGAAGTTTTTTGGTATCATTTGGTGTGGTTCAAATATGTTGTTCCTAGATGGTCTGTGATTGAATGGACAGCTATCCAAATTTTGAGGGATTGTTGATAATGATGATTATGTCCTTTGCTCTGCAGGATCTGAATGCCATTCCCACCTAGTCTTTGCATGCCCTTTCTCCTGTCTAGTTTGGGGACAGATTAAGAGGAAGAACTATATCTAGAAGTCTTCCAGTACCTTATTACAGGAGTTGGCATGGCTAAATCAAGTTTATCTGCAAATTATCCCTCGTAGCTACTGTATACCATCTATGGAAAGAAAGGAACGTACTGTTTCGACAAAAGTCGGACCATGGGGAGGGTGTGTTGCTGATCTAAGAAACTGTATTAGCTCTTGGAGGAAAATCAAGAGATTTGCTGAAAACCGTCAACTGTACATGGAATGGCAAATCTCTACCAAGGTTTTTGATAGTTGATTACTTTTGTGCTTATTGTTTTGTTTTGCTTGGCCTGTGCGACTCTCCTGGTTAGATTTTGTGCTCTGTAATCCTGTATTGTAGTTTTGAGGTGCTTTGGCCTCTGTTTTGGGACATGTCCCTTTCTTTGTCGGGTCTTAGGGGTATGCCCCTAATAGTTTTGTAATCTGGTTTTTTGGTTCTATGGAAGGCTTAACTTACCCAAAAAAAGAAGAAAAAAGAAAAGATAGTAAATCTATGGCCCCATCTCCACAAACAAAGTTAGTCGTGTAGAAAATCCATAATCCGCCAGGAACTCTATCTAGACAGGATACGAGGTCAAGATTTGAATCTGAAATGTTCATGCGTCTTTCACTTTCATGTACCGTATCAACCCTCTTGAATTTTTTTTCAGGCATGACCATCTGGACAACTCATTTGCGCGTCTGGACGGGAACTGCTGTCAGCTTGGGTTTTGACTACCGAGACCTATTTTTCTCTAGTTTCTTTAATCCAAGTCCCAATCGCGCGTACACTAACATGATCTAGGTGTACCTTAAGAATTTGATGCTCAAAATATACAATGGATCAACATGCATTTGAATCTAACCAAGCTTGGTGAGAAGGGGATGAAATAAGTGGTTGGTGGTGTGTATGATGAAAAGAGGGTGGAGTGTTGTAGTATCCCAAAGGGTGGTGGGATGGTGATAATTAATGGGTCAATTAAGAGCAAAAATCTAATTTCCCTACTTGCATTGTGTGAAAGGCAATGAGCGATGTAGTAGGATTTGGTGGGTCCGGTTCTGGGTTGGGTAGGACTTGACCCATTGCTCAGCTAAAATATTGTCTGGCAAAAGGAATCTAAATTTCACATATTTGAAATGGAAACATTTTCATGAAATGAAATTACAATAATAGGTATTTAAAAAAAACACCCAATTATGAATGTTGGCAGAAAATTAGGTTCCATACATCACCTAATTAGAGTCATTTTATTTTCAACCTCTCCTCCATAATCCATCCAAGGCGTGCCACTTGCATTAAATATATTTTTATCATAAGAACAAAATTGTTCTTTTCAAAAATAAAATAAAATAAATTGGGGCGGAACTCAAACGGGGCCAAAGAGCACTGCTCTTTCAACGAGTCCACAACAACTCAGATGGCAACTTTTTATTTGACGGTTCCACTAAAATGCATATGCAAAGAGTCTGCTTCATATATATCTCTCAAACTCTCACGATGTGTTGCCCTCGATCATATATCCATCTGTTATGATTAGGAAAAATTAGAATAAATCAAGTATGAATTGAGTTGCACTTTCTATTTTCCAGCTGTAAAAGTTGTATTTCTCATTACATTTGACGCAAAGACCTTTTGCTTCTTTTTTTTTTTTTCCCTCTAATTCTTTGTGAAGCTCCTTTCTTACAAAAGTTTGAGAG